>WSYQ01001042.1:0-78310 GCA_011426435.1 Lysiphlebus fabarum
TTTTATCTCATCTCTATGTATATATGAACTTTACTTTGTTATTTCTATTTTCCTATAAATATCTATAATATTACTGCAATGATCGCATATACCTTTAAGATTACACGAAAATAATATATTGTATATTATATATATCTACATGTTAAAACTCATGATTCATCAATATTTTTAATAGTCAACTGTTTTTAAAAAATTAAAAAACTTAAAAGTTACTTGATATTTTGAACTCATAAATATCACTCAGGAAACTTTTGAAAAAATTCTAAAACAATGCTTTTTTTATGCTCTACAAGATAGAAAAAATAAAAAACACGATAAAGATTTCTTTAAAAATTTTTAGAACAATGACAAGTCAATTTACTTGAATTTTGGTCAATGTGGTCTTTCATACTCGTAAACGAAACTGAGGAAAATTCTGAAAAAATTCTAAAACAATGCTTTTTCAATGCTCTACAAGATAAAAAAAATAAAAAACACGATAAAGATCATTTTTTAAAAAAAGGCCTAACTCTAGGTGACTAGACGTATGTATTGTCAATTTTCTCAATTCAGATTAATTGTACTAGTGTTTAAATACTCAAAGCATAATAAAAAAAGTATGTACATGTAGTTTTTATCATGTTTAACAATATAGAAAAAAGAAATGAAGATAAATCTCACTTTGAAAATTTTTAGAACAATGACAAGTCAATTTATATGAATTTGAGGTGTTTGCTCTATCTTGAACTCTTGATCTAAAGTTCGAAAAAATTCTAAAAAATTACAGAATGTTTCTTTTTTGATGTTCTACAAGATAGTGAAAAAAAATATCGAAAAATAATTTTTTAAAAAAATTAGTAAAAACGCTCTTTTTGAAAAAAAAGGCCTAACTCTAGGTGACTAGATTTATATATTGTCAATTTTTTCACTTCAGGGTAATTCTATTATTGTTTAAATATTCACGGCATAATAAGAAAAGTATGTACATTTTGTTTATCAATATTGATAAGAAAATTTAAAAGGCTAAGTTTTTTGTATTTTTTATATTAATAAGTCAATTAATGTGGATCTGTAGGATTTGCACTAACTTTATCTCACAATCTAATGGTTGGAAAAATTCTTAAACGATTTATATATTTTTTTTTTGAAATTGGTGTAACTAGTATAAGTTTTAATGATTCAGGCAACTGGCAAATCAAGATCTCACTTGAGAATTCAACTCACGTATAATATATAACACACGTGGCTAAGACGAGCTTTAATTGCGTAAACTATTCCATTTCAAATGTATGTCTATATTCACATCTCTTGCAATTCACAAGAGAATATAATAAATAAATATACTGAACATGAGTTGGATAATCCGTCTTATTTATCCCGATGGACTACAAGTATCAACCAAGCAACAACCAAACCAATACCTGGACCAACAATTCAATTTTCAACTGGCATCACAGTACATGTTCTATAACTCCCATAGTTATATATATTTATAAATGGTCTTTGTCTATTTTTCAATAATCAGTCATTAAGTCTAAATTTATTTACATCATCATATAAAATTCACTCATGCATTTTTCGTAGAATTTAAAAAAATTTTGGCAATTCAATTATTCATTAAAACATTGTTTAATGAAATAGATCAAAAATAAATGAATGAAATTATTATTTTTTATTTTTTTAAAAAAGAATAATATCTTTTGAGAGTGAGCTTTTGTATATGACAGAGACTGAGACAGATCAGTTATAATAATCCGGATTAAAATAATCTTTCAACGTCCGTTATGGTAAAGCTGATTCAACTTTCAACAGATGAGTGAATTCTTTTTACTATTTTAGATATTAAACTTGCTATACAGTATATATTGTTATGCAAAATTTATTATCAATTTATAAATAACATAGATTTACATATAATATGTATAATATATATATATATATGTTTTAATAAATTATCAAAGTAAAATGACTATTGACTTGTAAAAATTGATCAACTCATAATTAAATGTATTTTATTAATGTGAAATTTTAATTCATGTGTTGGATAATTAAAAAAAAAAAATATTACCTCAAATAATTATTAAACTTTTATAGAAAAATAGAACAAACTCTTTTCTAAATTTTTAACGATCTACTTGATAAATATAACATCCGTTTGTTTTTTTGTTGTTTCTATATTTTTATTTTTTTTTGTTGTTGTTGAGAATCGACTCGTTGAATTTTTGGCAGTTAAATTCGGTTAAACTCATGGGTAAAATTTATGTTCTACATATCATTCCAACTAGGTCACAGACAATTTTTGTACAGTGAGGCTCCAAACTGGCGAACTAAAAAATTTTCAAGGATTGTTTTTGAAGTGAGTTTGTTTATACAGTATAGCTTTGAAATAGATATAATAAATTTTTAAAAATCGTTAAATTTTTTATATCAAAAATTAGAAATTGATTTTAAATATATTTGATTTGACGTTTAACTTTTAATATAAAAAAAAAAGACAAAAATTGTAATTGGAATTATTTTATATGAAAGGATAATTTATCTTTTAAATTATTTAATACTGCAAAATTAATACTGCAGATAGAGCATTAAATCTGCAAAATAATACCACAAAGAATTTATTAATTGAAGTTTAATATCTTTCATTTACTTTGTGTCACAAGATCATAATGTTGCTTGAATAAACCAACACAATATTAAAAATTAAAATATATACATATATTGTTTTTACTCAATTGCAATTTAAGTGTTAACTAAATATATAAAATTATATATAAAATTATAAAAAAGTTCAAGCTTTTATATAATTTGCCACTAAATCTAAGCCTGTTTAATAATTTAATTTGAATTTAATTTCTTAATTAATATCAATTTTATAAATTAATGTTAAGATAATTTAGCATCATTTAGAAAGATTCTAAGAAACAGTCAACCCCTCAAGTCATAAAAAATATTGAGAAATTTGATTCGATAAAAAAAAAAAAAATGTGTTTACAAATCATCAGTAGTATACTAAAGGATATTCAAATATAAATAATCCATCATTCATACATAGAATAATGGTATTATTGATTTGATGAACAAATTATTGTTTTTATTTGTCATTTGTATTATGAATCTTGTATTTTATTTATCACAAATAATAAAAACAATGATTGAGAATAAAAAAAAAAATTGTTGAATAAAACAAGTCTATTTGTCAAGAACGTAACTATCCTGTGAATCAATAAGACGTCTTGTCGTCGCACCACAGCGGAGCCAATAAGACCATTGAATTCTCAAGGGGCGTTGTCGCATTGGGACCTCAAAGCCAACGTCAATTGGCGACCAATAATCGAAAGAACTCTGCACACACAGACATATTCTTTTTTTTCTTATTATTTATATATATTTTTTTATTTTTTACAAGAACTTTCCCTACATTTCTTTTCTCGTTTCGTGGCTTTGTTCCGATGGGTGGTTATTCACCTCATTCAGCATTACTAACAGTATCCTATATAGTCCATGGGGAATTTATAGATTCTTAAATTTTGATCTAAATCCTTTTACTTGAAAAAAAATTAAAGATCCATGGATATATATTTTTTTTCTCTTCAGATATTTGGTTTAGTTTAGAAATTTTTTTTTACATTATTTAATGGAATACACGCAAGATTAAAAGTACTATTTTGAAAAAAATCAATATGTTTTAGTTTGCTTGGACAATTCAATGAGACTTTTAAATTTGTTCATGGATCATGAAAATAGATGAAAGTTAAAAAATAAAAAACGACAAAAAAGTGAATGAAAATCCCTTGAGGCACGTATGCTATCAAGTATAATCATTCAGCCAAAAAAAAAAAATAAAATAAAATAAAAAAGTTGTTACAGAAAGAAAAACAAAATACAAAAAAGTAAAAAGTAATTGATTAGGATTTGTTTGAGTAAGCGGATGAGCATAGCAGACATTGTTGATGGTGGAGCTTGTTAGCTATGTCAGGTTCCTGAGAGTCAAACTCATCCAAAACTGTGATCCAAGTCTTGTATTTATATGTGTGTATATATATTTGTGTATAATTTAAATCAGTAGTTGTGTATGTTCGTTTATAGAATGATGTTTTGGTAGAAGGATTGATTGTAGAACAGATTAAGGAGAAGAGAAACTGTTATGTGAATGATGCAAATGGTTGATGACAGCAATCAACCTTTGCTTCTGACATTTATGTTTAATACAAGGATGTTTTGATTTTCTGAATGGTAAATCATCTGTGAGTATATATATATACTTTAAAATGGTAATCTTGTTATTTATTTTTCTTCAATCAATCAATATTAATGTTTCAATTATTAAAAAAAAAAAAAAAAACAAAAAATTGATTCATCATATACTATAATAATAACCTACATGAAATGTACAAAAAGTTAATAATAAATATTGGAACTTGGCACTGATTTTATTCTATGAGAGCCAAATGTTTAACCACATATTATTAAAAAATAAATAAATATAAATAAAAAAGCTTTGATAATAAATAATATAAATGAGAAATTTGAAGAGATTAAATTTTTGTTTATCTGATGATGATAAGTTTGATAATAAATTATTGTCATTCTAAAGTAATAAAAAAAAACTGCTCTTATTGTATAATATTTCGACGTTTGAAGTATCATTTTTCTACTTTTAGAGTTCTCGAAAATAATAATAATAATAATATATATATAAAAATAAATATATATATTAGCTAGGATATAAAAGAGTGAATATAAGGGGATAAATTTGACCCATTTTCACATCATGAACTTGAAGATTCAGTGGGCGTGTATACATCTCATAACGTCTGTTTCACTTGGCAATGAGAAACAAGGGGTAGATTTAAACTTAAATCTTTTTCTTTTCATAATATTTCTTAAATTTTTTTTTCTAAAAAAAAAAAAAAAAGTAATATCATCTTAACAGTAGAAGAAACAAAAACCTCTTGTCATTGTGAACCTTAATAAAGGTCTTCATATACTTTTGCAACATAAAACTTTGTGCTAGTTATATTCGCATGCAATATGCATTAATCTGCTTTTAGAATATCTTATCCAGAAATTTCTGAGATGTACATATCCTTTTTATGTTATCCATAAAGGTATATAACTTCCACAAACAACAACCCTTTATTTTGTCATTATTATAATCTTTTTTCTTAAATTTATTATTTATATTTTATTTTGTGTAATAAACAAAATTTATAATAATAAAATTATTCGAATGAATATATTAAATATTAAATTGAATTAAATTTATTGAGATATTTTATAAAGAATTTATATATATTTTTATCATATATTCATAATTTTCAATGAATGATAAAATAATAATATATAAAACTTTTATTTAATCTCAAAAGTAACTTATAAATTATAACAATAAAGTTTGCATAAATCACATTATTTCAAATCTATATTCACTAGTATTTTCTGTATATATATATATATATATTTTATGAATATATAATTACAAAATTAATAATTAAATTTTACTTTGATAGTAATAATAAGTTAAAAAAATTAATAATAAAATAATTTTCATATTATTTATTTAAAAAACAACAAGAAAATAAAATTAAAAAAAAACAAAACAAATAAAAAATAATTAAATACTAATGTAGCAATAACTTTTTTAATGATGTTTATGATAATCAATCATGTAACTAATTTTATTGTTATTCTTTTTTATTCTCCATTTATGTCTGATTAGTTAAGTTTTACTTATTTTTATTTTCTTTTTTTTTCCAACAGAAACAATTATGATTTTATTGAAAATTCAATTTACTAAATTGAGCATTGATATTTAACCAAAGATATAATTTTTTTTATAACGAATTTAAAAATAATTTAAACATCCGTTATGAAATTTATATTAAAATTTAATTATCATATAACTGATCTTTCTATTTTTATATATATTAATACTTTTAATTAAATTAACCCAATAACTAAAAAAAAAAAGGATACTGAGTGTCTATATTAATAATTTTACTTAATAGTAGATGAAAAGGGCAAAAGTTCATGTCTGAAAATAGAACGAATGATAAAAAATTTAAATGGATTGAATACAGTCTGTGGACTGTCATGACGTGATCGTACTTTTCTATATATATTTTGTTGAACCCAAATGTATTAACAAATTTTCTACTAACATATATATAAAATACATGATATGTTTACGCGAACGACGAGTTATCTCACCCTTGTGACGAGTTTTACTATTTCTATATTCGTTATTCATTGACATAACTTTTTGACTCGTCTGTTAAAATTTTTACACTATAATTCGTTTAAAAATAAAAAAATATCGAAATTATCGTATCTATTTTATCTACTGACGTATTTACTTGATATATGAAATAAACTTATATTTTTTTTTCAACTATATATATTATTAGAAATATTTTCAATAACAATTGAGTATTTTTTGAAATTTAAGATTGATATTGTATAAGCATGCTTGACGTAAAAATTTCAATATATAGATGCACTTATAAACTGTCAATTAAAAAACATCAAGGTATATAAAGCTACTAGATATATTTTTAAAAATTCTGACACGTTCGAATATTTTTTTTTACTATAGGTATATATTTATGAGAACAAAAATAATAAAAAGCTTAAAATAAACTTATATTTCAGTAAAAAAATTTTATATAAATATATTTTTTTTTTTTTTTAAAAAAAGTACATCAATTTATTTCATGAATTATTTTTTTTTTTTTTAATAAGTAAATTGAAAAAAGCAAGTATGTATTTTTTCTTTTTTTTTTATTTCGTGGTGTTATAAATAAGTTAAAGTACATTTTATGGGAGGAGCTTTTTGATAATACAAGAGCACATGTGAAAAAAAAAGTATAAAAAAATGTGAATATGAATATACCAAAGATACAAAAAGAAAAAAAAAACAAAATCTATATATATATATATAAACCTATATAATTGTAAAGGCAAAAAAGTAAAATTCTACTATGAAATTTTTTTGTTGATGAAAAAAACCAATTGCATTCTAAGAAAGAGACTAAATTTCCGGTTTAAAAATACCACCAACATATATGTCACTATATGCTATGTGTAAGTATACACACTTCATTTCCACTTGTAGTTTCCGACTTGTCTACTTTACTTCCTTTATATATATTTTATATATATTTTTTTTAACATATATAACTATGGCTTATATACACTTCATTTAAAGACCAAAAAAAGTATAAAATCTTTTCAAAACCATTGAAAATAAACAAAATTTACTGATTTTTCAATTTATTTTTGATGAATCAATGCATCGTTTTTTAGTTATTCGCATGACTAAAGTTATGACAAATAATTTCCGGTTTTAGGCAAAATATTTAATGACATTTAATCAAGTATATATTATAAATTAAAAAGAAAAAAAAAAATTTTTTTTTTTAAATAATTTTTTATTGTATAAATAGCAACATTAACACAATTTAATAGTATAACAAGATTTGCCAAAATATTATACTCAAGCGTTTTTCGTTAAGTGATAATTGGCTTTTAGCTTTGAAATCCTCAACAGACTATCTATAACCAATCTCAGATACATTTAATCCTTAGTTTTTTTCAACTTTTTCATTTAAACTTTAAATTAAATCCATTAAAATCATTAATAATTGTTCAATAATTATTATTGATTTTATCTCAACTTTTGATCTTTTAATGTCAGTATGCATAAACTTTTATAATCATTATGTATATTTTATTTAAAAAAAATAATGTTAAATAAAAATATAAATGATAATCAAATTGAAAATTCAAATAAAAGTTATTAAATATAATTTAAAATGATGTGTGAGTAGAATATATGTTATTATGATGAATTGATGAGTATTATTATGAAAAGTTGAATTTTCATGCGGTACTCAATTATTTTTAATGTTATGAAAAAAGTTTAAATGTAATATACACTCTGTGGTTTTGTGTTCATGTGCGGTTATAAAACTTCTTTGACAACAAATCAGAGTAGTTTTACTTGATGTAAATTTTTAGTGGATGGATAAAGTAGGTATGTAATTGTTAAAGTGTAGTGCGCGGAAAAGGGGGTTGAAAAACGATTAAAATTGTGGTCGATTGGTAGGCCGATTGAATAGCTTTTAATTAAAGAAACTTCTAATAATTAAAATGAACCTCAATGGTTAATATTGGCAAACGATTTTAGACTTGGTTCCAATTGGCATAACAATTTTTGCGATAACGATTATATTTTTTTCTTTGTGTTTTTAAATTACACAAAGCATATTAATTTTTTTTTTCTCATTTTTTATATATTGACATACTATATTTTCTTGTTTAATTTTTTTTACCTTTTAAATGTCACAATTTTTATAACCAAAAAAATATATAAAAATAATAAATCATAAATGTGAAAGAAAACAAATAAAATCAACTTTTTACTATTGATGACATTTTCAATAGAGCAATCCTTTTATCATTTCTTCTTGAATTTTTTTATTTTATCCAATCCACTGTTTTCTCAATTTTTTTTTTAGATTGCTTACAATTTTTATCTTACTATTTTTCTCCTTTCAAAGTTTCATTTATTTTATCGTATTTGTCTATCTGTTACAAAACTGACACTGGATGTTTTAGTGACAAAAAAAAAAAAAAAAATATGTCATACTTTTTGTTTTTCTGAGTAAACTTCAAGATAAATTGAAGAAAAATGTCTTTATAGCAATTGATTAGCTATTGATTATTCAGCTATAGCTTATACAATTATAAGAAAATAAAAATTTCTTTATAAAATTTGTAAAAATACCCGTTACAGAAAAAAAAAATATTTGATTTAAATTTAATAACAATAAAAAAGTCAGTACAACAATAAGCAATGTTGACAAAAAAGTCGCCCGGATATGGGATAAAGTATAAAATATCTAATTTTGTGATATTACAATAACGATAACAATGTAATTTTTTTATTTTATTTTTTTTTTTTTCCATTGTATATATAATATTTGAAAGCCCTTATATAACCAACAGACTCAGACACACGAGTGTTTCATAATCTAGCAGTACGACTATACATTTCGTATATATATTTGTCTGTGAAAATTCACTTTGGTTTTGAAGTTATGTATGGTTTTCATGGTGATGGTATATCCAACCATGGTTAACAGTGGAGTGAGGATTATCTACAGTGGTTTCATTCAAACTGTTATTGCCGGAAAAAGCACGCTCAAGTTTCAGCAATATCGAAGCACTTGTGATTTTTTTTTTTATATATTTTTATATGTACCATTTCTTTTTTTTTTTTACTATTACTATTATTATTATTACTTTTACAGTTTTTCGTATATATATGAGTAAGACCGTCAGTTCAACATTTACAATGATAGTAGTTCCTCACCATATATTTTATTTTCTTTTCTCTATTTATTTTTTATTTTTCTTATTTTTTTTCCATCAACTCTCTGTGCCCATTTTACACGATGTCTGTCTATGTATATATGTGATTGTCTGTTCAAGCGATTTTCACGAGATGCAATGCCCCAATAGAGAAATCCATTTTAGTTCTTGTCTAACATGTTTCATGGATCCACCCTATGCTAGCTCTTTCATGAAAAACATCTATCTACTACTTTGAAATGTTGTAAAATATACTACAGTTGTTTCAATTTCACTAGTATATTCCCAACAGTAATATTATATTGTACAAAATTACGATTATGTATTTAAACGATAATAAAATTAAATAGTCGCATGTAAAATATAATTGATGATTATTTGTAATTATATGTAATAAGATATATGAAATATTTTGAAATATAAATAATATAAATAAATGTATTTGATATAAAGTAAAATATTGAAATTTTTTATTCATTCAAAAGTATGAAAACCTCCTACCGCATTTCCGTTTTTAACAAAAATTTTTAGATGGACATTTATCAAAAAAGTTTGGTGTGTGTATTCGTTGGCAATGCCAAATCCCATAGTGAGATAACTCGTACTCTATTTTCACCGACACTTTTGTATAATGATAACAATAGTAAAAAAAATAAATAAATAAATAAAAATTATTTATGTCAAATGCATTCTACACATTGTGTGGTGTGAATTCATCGTGAGAGTAAAAAATAAAAAATATAAAAAAAATAAATTTAAAAAAAAATATCATATATATAAATAGACAGACAACAGTGTTTTTGTTTTTTTTTTTTTCAACAGAGCACTGTTTTCGAAGCATAATTATGTATGATATAAAAAATTTAAAAAATAAAATTTTTAAAAATAACACTGCTTTCAATAATAATTATATTTGATGATAAACAAAAAATTAAAATATAAAGAAAAGTTTTTTAAAAAAAAAAAATAATAAAAAACAAATCAAATAAAAATAAGTTTTGAAATAAAAATTGAATAAAAAATAAAATATATATGGATGTTTACGAGCAAAAGGTCAAATGAGTCAATATACCCTGAGGGTTGTATAGAATAGTAGTTTAGTTGTTTACACGTTCGCATTTCTATTGAAGAAATGTTCGATAATTACAGACTGTGGTATACTTTGTTCAATGTACCATTTGTTACGAGCTTACTTTTAAAATCCCTGTCAAACACCTCTTGCTTTCGCTTGTAAACTAATTAATCAACTTATATAACTTGAAAATTATTATTTTTTATTTTCATATATTTAGCTAATATATTATTATTTAATTTCATTTAAAAAAAATTAAATATATTATATTTCATTAAAATCTGACAAATTATATTGAAAGTTAAAATAACTACAATAAAATTTAATTTATCAATTTTTTTTTTTAATTTCATAGATATACCTATAAAATTGTAAAATAAATATAATTACATTGGGACTTAGTATTTACTGAGAAACGTATTTCATTAAACTTTTCATATATATAATAAAAAACAATCTTCACAATGATTGTTAAACTGAATAAAAGTTTTACTATGATGAAGAAAAGTGGGTGGAAAAAGTCCCAATGGTATAATGCTTTACTTTTTCAACAATATATATTTAATTATTTTAAATTTCTTATCTCATTGTACATAGAAACTAAGTACAAATGCTTAGGATTTTTTATAAAATAATTTTTTATTTTAAATAAAAAAGTAATTAATATTTTTCTTTAATTGAATTTAAAAAAAATAATAAATTTTTATTATACATGTACATGTATTATTTATTATTATTATTATTATTATAAAAAACTAAATAAAAATGTTAATTAATTTAAAATAGTAAATCAAACATTTTATCATGTTTTATTAATCTTTAAATTTGATAATGCAAATTTGTGTTTGATTAAGATTAAATATTCAATTTATTGGTGACCTTTCGTGAACACCAAATTAATAGAATAAATTCAATGTGAAAATATGGTGATGAAAAATACAAATTTAAAAAATAAAAAACTATTTAAAATTTCTATATGCTGTGATTTTCATTATCCCCTTGAACCAAACTACTACCACTACTTTTCTTCATTGTGGTACCATATTGTCTTTAATGATATCTTATTAATTATCTGTTTTCCAGTTATTTTTGCAGGCTCAAGCTGTTGCAACTTTGCCATTTTTATTTTTAATCTACACATTTTTTTAATTTTGTATTTTTAATTTTAAATAAGTACTCAACAGTTTACTCACGTAAAAGTAGTTGAATTAAAAAATAATAATAATGATACTAGAGAAATAATAATTAAATTAAAATATCAAACTACCTGGCTTTGGGAATATCGATAATATCAAAATTATGTTTTGGTGGAATTGCATACTGTGTTTACGTTAATGACTAGGAAATTTCATGCTTTGATTGTAGTTGTATATAATTGTTCTCATTGAATTGTTTAATATTCAGAGTTACTTTAGCAAGTTACATGTTGATATTACACTACACTGTACATATGAGAAATATTTAATATAAGCTTTAAAATTTACAAGATGATGATGATGATGATCTTTAAAATTTTTTAGAATTTAATTTTTTTTTTTTTAATTAAAGAATAATAAATTTTGTGCAAAAAAAAAACATCACGAGAATTGACACTACGAATTTAATTAATTTTTTTTATTAATTACAAACTCACGTATATATCATTAAAATAATAAAATATTTTTTTTTATAAAACAAAAAAAAAAAAAAATTGTTTTTTATTCCACGTATTTACTGTATAAACATTCACCATAATAAACACTCGACACAGTTAATCTACATATAAAATAGATAAAAAAAAAAAGGTACCCAAAAATAATTAATCTTTAGTAGACAAAGCTGACATTTTGAAAATTAAAATGAAAATTTTAATCTATACTTGTTTATATTGAAATTAAAAAGTTTTTCATTATGTATATGGCCCATTCTAAGCATTTTCACGGGGTTTGCGGCCTGACCCCCTGCGATTTTGTTCATTTTTTAATATGTTGTAGATTTTGGCATTAAAAAAGACACGTATTTTTTTTTTTTTTTTTTTTGCAATTTTTGAGGGCGCCACTATCGAATTTCACTCCAATTTCAAGATATCTCAAAAAGCCCCTTTTTTATTTTTCTGAATTTTTGATCATAAATTCGAGGACGCAAAACAAGTATTTTAAGCCCTTGTAGAAAGTGGGCACTCAATGCGAAGTATTTTTTTTCGATTTTTGAAATTTAAAAAAAAAAAATTTTTTTTCAACTTTCGGTCTGTTAAATGGTTTTTTCTGGAAAACTAAGAAGAAATTGGAAATTTCATAAGAGTAAATTTCGATTTCTTTTTTTTTTTTAATTCTGAAAAAAAAAAAAAAAAAAAATTTTGGAAAAAAAAATTTGTTTTTTATCATTTTTTCAAAATTTCAAAAATCGAAAAAAAATACTTCGCATTGAGTGCCCACTTTCTACAAGGGCTTAAAATACTTGTTTTGCGTCCTCGAATTTATGATCAAAAATTCAGAAAAATAAAAAAGGGGCTTTTTGAGATATCTTGAAATTGGAGTGAAATTCGATAGTGGCGCCCTCAAAAATTGCAAAAAAAAAAAAAAAAAAAATACGTGTCTTTTTTAATGCCAAAATCTACAACATATTAAAAAATGAACAAAATCGCAGGGGGTCAGGCCGCAAACCCCGTGAAAATGCTTAGAATGGGACATATATATATAATAATTAATCTCAATATAAAATGCAGTATTATGATGAATAGAATTATTTTTTTCATAAATAAAATATAATCACAATGCAGGTATAATTATTTAATCTATAAATCACTTGGATGATGATAATCAAGAGAGTTATAATTACAATATGGTAATGCAATATTACAAAAGACCAGTTCAAGTCATGTGGTAAATTACTGGGTGGTAGATTAATTCAAGTACCATGTGTGTAACGACATTAAATATATATGTATATTTAACTATGCAACAGCACAAAGTTGTTGATTTTAAAATGACAAAATAATATATTAATATATAAATTATATTTTTTATATAGATGCACAGTGATAATAAATTTTTTCAAGTTGAAAAATATTTATATCTTGAAAATATCAATGATAACATGTTGATGAATTATGTTGATCAAACAACAACACCAACAATAATATTACCATGTTATGTTTGTATTAAATAATACAAAATAATAATTTATTTTATTACAGGATAAAAGTATCATGTAATAAATTAAATAATTCAATGATATTATTATCAAAAAGTTCTATTTTGGATACTTGTATAGAATAGGTATATGACAATTCAGTTTTTAAACAAATTGTCGAATATTGTTGAACTTGGTTTTCCTTGAAAATATAATATAACTATCAACATATATGTAAAGTTTAAAACTTTATACTGTTATATTATTTATAAATACATGAGAAAATGGAATTACAGTTTGGCTACTGTACCAAAAGCTTGCCATGACAATATATATAAAACACACCTGGACACCAATTCATGTGCACCCAGGTGGTAAATGTCTAGAGGTGTTCCAACTAATTCCTTTAATATATATCATTGAAATATAACACTGTTTATATTAACAGCAATTTTAATATAGACATGATAATTTCATAAAATAAAATGTATTTCCATTTTAACATTCTCCTAAAAAAATAAATAAAAATAATAATAAAAATTGAAAGCCAAATATGTACATTAAAATAAAGCCAATATTAAAATCTCAAAAAAACCGTTTGTTATTATTTTGATTTGTGATTTGCCCTCATGTATGGTAGTAGTAAACATGTCTGAAAAAAAAAAAAAAAAAAAAAAACAGAAAAAAACAAAACCTACATGTCACACTGATACGTTTGAGTGTGTGTGTGTTTGGTTTTATGTTTGGACACCGGTCACATGCATACACACATACACTTGCAACCAAAATATATCAGTAAAAATAAAATAAATACATAAAAAATAAATATTAATTCATTTATAAAAGCAATTATAGATATAATTAAAATAATAATAATATAAAAAACATACATTTATGATGTAAAAACAAGACACAGGATACAACACAAGTTTTCATCAACAAAAATTGGACACACACAATTTAAGTTACTTCAAAAGCAAATATATTCACTCGTTTGATAAAATATTTATACACTAACGTAATCTCCATTGTTTTAACTTTCAGATTATTATATTTTTATAACTGATTGGACTTTATAAATTATATAAAAAATAAAAAAACTTGAGAATATACTTGAGCGTGACATTTCACTCTGAATAAACGACGCACTATAAAAAATCAAGATGGCTGACCATTGTTTTTTTTTTTTTTTTTTGCATATGTAAGCCCGCGAATATTTAAATGCGGAAATATGAAAAATAATTAAAAATCAAATTTAATGATTGATAAATTTATAAAAAATTCAGTAAATATAAATTTATTGCAATAAATAATTTAAAAATTTAAAAGTTTTATTATTGATAATTTAAAAATGCATAATTAATGAAATAAAAAATAAAATTATTTTATATTCATTATATAAATATCATTTATTTGAAAAAATAAAAAAAAAAAAAAATACAGCTAAAAATAATTGAAATAAAATAATTAATTTATAAAAATAAAAAATTTTTTTTATATTTAAAAAAATATATATAAATATATTTAATTTAATTAAAAATAAAAATTTATATAAATATATTTTTTAATTAAATTTATTATCATTAGTTAAATTAAAAAATTTGTTTTTTCAATGCAATAAAATTTTTGAATTAGAAATTTCTAGATATATTTTAAACAAGGTGTGGTTATCATGAGAAATAAATTGGCCTGCAAAATTATTGATTCTTGCAGTATATTATGCTACAAATTTTATAGTTATAGCTTTGTGTTCATGAAAGTAGTTTAGTAAACAGAGGGTCATTAAAGTCTACTTGTTTATAAATTATTTTTTTTTGTTTTTTTTGCTATTCCCCTTTACGTAGCTATGCTAATTCACTGTTTTTATTTATGGTGATGATTCACGACATATATACCATTATCATAATATAATAATAATTATTATTATTACTTTTCAATTGCCAAGTAAAATTTGATATTTTTAGCTAATGTCTGACAACCAAGTGTACCATGTAAATATATGTATATCTTTGTACTAGAGTTATTTGAACAAGAGAATATCATGTACATCCAGTTTAAGTATCTTACCAAGTACTTTTGTTAATTAGGGTTGAGCCTGGTGTCGTCGACAGACAATTCCAAGTGTCACATAAGGACCATACTTTGTATATGTATATTAACCTTGAGACATGATGTTTAAGGGTTGAATTATATGTATATTTTTTATTACGTAAATCTACATAAAATTTTATGGATATATTGTATAAAATATAATTGAATTTTTATAAAAAAATTTTTAATTATTAATAAAAAATTTTATTAATAATTTTTTTAAATAAAAATTTATATTCATAAAGTTGTAATTTCTTAAATCAATTTAAACCAATAGGTTTTAATAAAAATAATTAATTTTTATGATTTATATTTTACATTGATTCATCAATTTGATCAAACTTTTCATTTAATATAATTAATTTTATATATATGTTTTAAAAGTCACGTACATCAAATTTAATTGATGATTATCAATATATTCATAAATAAATATAAAATATTTTAATACGATTTTAATAGATATATTAATAATAATAATCATTTGAACTTGGTGTACGTGACTTTTGAAACGTATATGTTAAATTAATTTTTTTTTTTTTAATGTTTGTCATCTAGGTAGTATTGGTTGTCAATATATAGGTGTACTATATATTGACAACCTGTATACACATGTATGAGTATGAGAGTCCCTATCAAATAGTTGATTGGACACAATTGGACATCTAGAACAATCTAGAAAAAGATAAGGAAAATACTGTGTGAAGTTGGCTAGAAGTTGATGAGGCATTCCAATTGGTCAAATTTCTAAGATGGCTGTTATGTGAATATAAATAATTATAAATAATTATGATGATATTTCATATTTGAGGAGCAACCATTTTGGAAGAAATAGAAATTGTTGGCTGAAACACGAGTTGATAAAAAAAACCACCATTTTGAAAATAGATGTGACATACCATGTTCTCAAAACGCCACGTATAGGTGATCATTATTATATCAACCACTCAGTCATTCAGTGGAAAGGTGAACAGTCATCAAAGTACAAGTGAATAGTCGACAACGTTTTATTAAATAAAATAAAATTAAACATTTTAATTAAAATCCACATACATTTTAAAAAATGTATGACGATACATCTTCTTTTGATTTATCATCAGGATCAAAAAAGAATAAAAAATTATTCATTTTTATTGGAGTTTTAACAGCAACAGTTATTATTATTTTATCAGCTTCAGCTGGTTATTTTTACCATGATTGGATTGCAAAAGGTATATTATTATTTATAAATTGATAAAATTATTCATATTATTATTTAAATTCAATAAAAATAACTAATTAAATTTTTATATTTAAAGATGGGTGCAGTATCAATTCAACATCAACCAATGTAACAACTGACGTGGCACATGGCAATGAACAACATGGCAATGAACAACATGGATGCAATCTCAATGAGCATTATAAATTTGATGAAATTACTAAAATGATGCAATGCACTTGTAAAGAAGTAAGTAATATTTTTAAATAATAATATTTATTGTAAATATTTTAAAAATATTAATTTAATTTTTCTCATCAGGGTTATTATCGCAATGATAATTCAACCTGCATGAAAGTTCAACCAACCTCATTTTTATTAATAAATGGTGGTGATAAAAATCTTGGTTATACTTATAAAATTTCAATGGATACACCAACAGTTGGTTTTGAAAAATCAAAAATATCAATATTGGCTCCAACAACACAAAAAAAAACAAGAATTCAATTTGATTGTTTAAAACAAAAAATATACTCAGCTCATATTGGAAATGATGATAAAATAAATTCAATTAACACAATGTCATATGATGGTTTGGATCAAGAAAATTTTATTGATAATGTCAAAGAAATATCTACTATGACAATTGATTGGATTTCAAGAAATATATTTTGGATTGAATCATATAAAATAATCAAGGTTGCCAATTTAGATAATCAAAAACAAATGATACTTATGAATGAATCTTCACCTGTTATTAATAGCATTGCAGTTCATCCAGGTCAAGGGTAAGCATAAATTTATATGGATAAAATTATGCTTAAAAAATCAACAGATCTTGAAAATTCATCCTTGAATAATTAATTTTTTTGTAATTTTAGAAAATTATACTGGATAAATAGTAAAGTAGAACATTCAAGGATTGAAATGGCCAATGAAGATGGATCAAATAGAACTAAATTTTGGCCAAATACTACAATGAAAGATGGAAATTATCATGCTTTGACATTTGATTGGTCATCAAACAATTTGTGTTGGATTGATTCATTATCAATAAGTACATAAATCATTTTATTTTTAAAACAAAAAAAAAAATTATCATCATTAGTATTTTATATTTATTATTAATTATATATATATTTTTTTTTTCATTATAATTAAAGGTTGTTTAAATATGGAATCAAAAGAAGTAAATTATATTCATAATAATTTAAATATTCCTTACTTTTTAACTGTTTCACCAGATACATATTTTATCAAGACGTTTGGAAGGTTTGTTGCTACATATTTTAATACTTGATTCTTTTATAGAAACTATATTAATAATATTTTATATTTGCAGATTCAAAACTGAAAGTGTGAGCTACATCAACAAAATTGGCAACAACGAATTGGGTTCTTTCGACCTTACAGGACCAAGTACTGGTGATTCTATACAAGGAATGATCTTTGTAACAAACAGTTGTCCTACATGTACGTGTTTATTTGTTATTTTTTTTAAATTTTCTATTTTTTTTTTTCCTAATTAATTAATTAATTTGCTTTTTTTTGTTTAAACAGTTGAGAACAAAACAAATTTATGTGATGATAAAGTCTCAGGATGTAAAAGTGATCAAATTTGTTTACCTGGAGGTCAAGATAAAGTCCAATGTATTTAAAACAACATATTCAGTGTGTTGTTAACAATTTAAAAATATTAAAATCATTTTGACTTATCATATAAAAAAAAAAAACTGAGAATTAAAAAAAATTAAATTGAAGAATTTATAAAGCAAAAATTGAATAAATAATGAAAAAAATATTACTTGTAATTTAAAAAAATGTAAATTACTCATGAAAGTATTGAATTGAATAAATAAAAAAAAAATGAAAAAAGAAATATTAATAAATTTATAATAGTACTATTTATTTAATTTTAAAATTTATGATTAATTTAATATTTTAAATATTGAAAGAGTATAAGTTGGATACAATATGAAGTATTGATGTATGTTTAAAAAGAAAATTGAATTACATGATGCACGTTTTGGATTGATTTCTTGTTGAAGAGCTTTCAATACAACCATTTAGATAAATGTACTACATGTATATGATAGACTTTATAAACGTGTGAAGCACAACAGCAGCAAGATGGTTGTTTTTGCTGCCACAAAAACGTGATTACTTTTCGAACCGTATTACGTGAATGGAATAATATATTCAAAAACAAGTCTTAAAAATAAATAAAAAAAATAAAATAAAATAAAATAAGCCTACTAAGACCTTGCAAGCAATGCATAATAACTTTTTAAATAAAAAAAATTAATAAAAAAAACAACTACATTCCTAAATCATTTTTTTTAACTAAATAGTTTTCATACAAATATGTTATATAAAAAAACAAAAAATTAAAAAGACTAAATTATTTATATTACAAAACTTGTATCGATAAACAAAAAAATATATAAATATGCATATGTGGAAAAAAAAAAATTCCATTTTATCCATAATTTCGTTTTTGATATATTAATATTATTATTTTTTTGTTTTGTAGATTGTTTTTTATAAATATACGAGAATATAAATACAATAGAAAAAAAATTCATGCAAAAAACAAGCACAGTTTATCTTTGTAGTTTTTATTACTTTAAATAAAAAGTAAATTTTATATAAAGTAATAAAAATATAATAGTAAAAATAAAAAATAAATAAATAATTACTCACTGTCTCCGCCAACAAATATTGGTGTCCATGTCATTTGTGAATAAACTTGTGGTACTGTCATCAGCACAAGACCAACCAAGATCAACCAAACAGTCATTCTTCCAGATTTTTTTAACACTTTTATAATATTGTCTATTTTATTAATCATCATATTTATATTCACTATAAACAACACACTTTTAAATAATCATATAATGTCTCAATATCATTTTTATCATAACTAACACTTTTTGTATATATATATATTTTTAATTTTTTTATCAACAATAAATTACTAATTCATCACTGATATTGCTCAATTATTAATCAATCCTATTATATTTAAATAATTTTATCTTCCAATTTATTGTTATCGATTTTCAATATTCATTGCCATGTATACGACAATGAAATTTTTACTGTAGCTATTCTGTTCTTTTCGTGACCAACGTCTTGATATAGTCAATAAGAAATTTTATCTTTTGGTTCCTTTTGTTGTCGTTCATCCACGATGAGCTTCTTTAAACTTTTAGATGCTCTTTTTTATCATTTTTTTTTTTTTTTTTTGGCATTAACCGCAAAAGAAAAATCCTTCACAAGACGTTTGACCCTGCTGTCCTTCAAATATATATACCATCTTGTATTTTCTTGAATAACGTTTTCAAAGATTTGAAGAATTTTTTTTTTTTTTTTTTACGATAGTCTGTAACAAATAAAAACAAAAAAAATTGTAATTAAAAAAGTTTCTTTTAGATTGAAATTTCTTAGATAAAAAAATAAACGAATTACTTTAATTTTTTTTATAAATTAAAATTAAGAAAAATTTAGAAAATTTTTTACAAAGTTTTAAATAAAATTATGTCAATTTACATAAACGATTTTAAACATTGTTTTCTAAATGTTATATATATATATATTTATTAAAATATTCCATGTTCTTTTAAAATACAATATATTGTCAATGAATATATATATATGTATAGTTGAAAACAAAAGATCAAAGAAAACATAATATTCACAAAGTTATTTATTTTATCACCTGCAGTGTATATATATATATAACTAAAAAACTTTTTATATATTTCATAATACACAAGAGAATAAAGTGCATCAATATCAACCATCTGAACCATGTATAATAACATCATAAATATTTTGTCATAAAATCAAGGAAAAGCATAAGATAATCTAATCATAAACTTAACTCAACTGAGACTGTTAAGTATATACGATTTAATTATGACTGAGTTTTAAGTGATGACACTTTATTTTAAAATAAATATAATGTCAGTTATTATTTATTTATTTAATAAATAATCATAACTTATTATTATTTATCATCATGATTCATATACAACTATAATAATTATCTATACAATTAATTAATTATTTATATAATTTACAGATAATTAAAACATTTATGGTTAATTAAATACATTTAAACTCTTTTGTTTTATTAAATTTAGCACATGTCTTATGTAAACAATGTACCATCAAGATAATATATAATTGTATTATATTAGTAAACAAAAGAATATATGTAGACTGTAAATAAATAGCTTGGACGTATAAAATAGTATATATATACACAAACGAATGTGAATTTGAAAAGTGCCTTTGGCGTTAATATGTGGGTACATTTTTAATATACAATAATGTACAAAAGTCCATGATAAACAATCATCATCATCATCATCATCCTCAGTATGAATATTACAATTATATGTGTTTATAAAATAACACTTTTTAAATATATATGACAGTGGGGATAATTAAATTGCATTCTGTAAATATACAAGTGCAAAATTATAATTATAAAAAATATTTATAAATAAATAAATATATCAATTACAAATTGTATGTACAAATTAATTTAATAAAATTATATTATTATAAGACCAGATAGAAAATTAATTTAATTTAAACTTGTGATAATTGGACAATTTATATTTTTATTGATATTAATTATTTCAATTAGTTATTAATCATATTAGATATCAATTAGTCGATTTATATATTATATAAATTATATGACTTGGCACAATATTGATTAATTGAAATTAGAATGATGACCACACATCTTGTGTCACTCTATTTTACTCGTCGTCATTATTATCATCATTATATACATGAAAATTGAATAAATTTTAATTTAATTAATGCATAACATGATGAGACATGTGATGACACCATGAATGATTAATTTAATTTTATAAAGTTTAATAAAAAAAAAAAAAAATAGATTATTTTACGGTAGATCTTTAGGAAACTTTTCCAAGAGTTTTCAATGAATTTAGTCTTTGTATTTTAATTAATTTATTACTCTACTGTTATTAATGTAATGATTTTTTTTTTTTTTTTTTTTTTTTAATTTATGATATACCAGATGAGTTATTATAAAAATAAAAAATAAAAAAATATATTTATATATATAAAATTTCATTAAAGTTTTAAAGCTTATAATTAAAATTTTTTAAATCTTATACATCAAGATAGTGGTAACACATATATATACGAATATATGTATATATCTCGTCGTTAACATAAATTGCTGATAATGCCTTTCAATGAATTCATGAGCTAAGACTGAGAAGAAACTTGATAGTATAATGATTTTCCGTTATAGAAATGTACGTGGTTTAGATTTGGTAATCGGATACGTAATTACCAAGCGAGATTGAAATCAGTCAATGTTCTCAATTTGAGAAGATCTTTGTTGATTTCTATTTTATCAATACATTCACCTTTGCTAATAGACTCTCTAATTATGTTCATCAACAAAATATATATTTAAAAATTTATTTAATTTGTATTATATATATCATTGAAATTATTATTTGTTATTTTTTTATTAAATGGCTTTAATAATTGGGTTATCAATGAATTAAGATACAGAATGTCCTGTGGGTCTCATTCTCAAACTATCTTTCATATATATATATATATTGTATAAGTCATAAGGTGCATTACTGTTATTTTAACCAAAGAAAAGATAAATTGTACACATGGGAAATTATATTATTATTGTCCCTTGTGTTGTACGTGTGGTGTTATTTTATTCCCTTGATGGGACAGTTGCACAATGACTAAAAAACAAAAAATAATAAAATAATAAAAAATATATTTATTAAATATTAAATTTATTAAGTTTTACATTTTTTTTTTTTTTTTTTTTTTTTTGAATAATAATTATCATGGTTATAGAATATAAGATATTATTTTTTTTTAATGATAAAAAATAAAATAAATGTTGGTTTTTTATTATTTTATAATTTTTTTGTATATGTAAATAATAAAGTATTTTTTTTTTTTAATTTTTTTCTCAAGCTTTTGAATTTTCCAACAGAGTTAACAAACAATGTGGCACTTCGTTATTTTATATACATACTGTAGTATATATAAGTTGAAAGTACCTACTATGGTATTAGCTCGTGGTTTGATGTTTGATGTTTTATGGTGTACAGTTGAAAATTTGAAATTTAATTATTCATTAAAACTAAAATTAAATTTCTTTGATCACTTAAAATATTGTTTCTTTGTTGTTTATATTCTTTTTAAAACATTAAACATAAATTTTAATCCATCAAATATAATTTTATGATAAAATAAAATTAAAAAATTTATAATAATATTTAGATGTATGTTATTTTTTAAATAAATAAATCAAGTATATACAAGTATATATATGAAAAAATTAAGATAACACAATATGTTTATAAAATTTAATGGCTATTGTTTTTATTACTATTAAAAACAAACTAAAAAATAATTTTGACCAGATACACATGTGGCTTTTAGATTTTTGCAGGTTGTAAAAAATTTTATGTACTGTCTAAAAAAAAAAGTGCAGCTAACACAAAGTTTTTTATTTTATCAAGCTAACAAACCTCCGATTGGCTCATATATATATCAAATCTACCCTCTTTTAGTAACATAATCCATCAAGGTGACGATCCCCACATGACTTTTCCGCTTGTTTTCTTTAAAAAAAAAAGAATTACTTTTTTTTTTTTAAACCATCACTGTATTTTATATCATTCTCAATCCTATTATTTTTTATTTTTTTTACCAAGTTTTACTTCTGTATTTCACCAAGCGATATCAAACTTTTTTTTTATTTTTTTATAATTTATCATCTCAGTAGGATAACAAAATACATAACATTTGTTAACTTTTTTGATGCGTAAATATTTTACGCAATTGTATACAAACATATTGTATGTAAAATAAATTTTTTTGTTTTTTATTTTTTTATCTGTTCTGTTTTTTTCATAAACTGTTTTTCAAGTATTATTTTTATTTATTTTTATTTAAAAAGAAATAAAAAATAAAAATCATGAATCAAAAAGTTAAATATTTTTATTTATATTCAATTTTATTTTTTCAATCAGAAAAATAAAATAAAAGATCAGAATTATTTTGATTTTATACGTAAGAATTCAGAGATATATACTCATAGCTGTAAGGTTTTTCTTTTTTTTTAATATTTATTCAGCACACAGATTTTTAAATGGCGAATACATATAAAAGAAAAGAGCAATCCAGAGGAATTTTCCACTTTGGTTTAAGAGAACATTGAAAAGATGGTCTAATCGAATGGTTCAAGTGGAAAATGGAGATCAGAGACAGGCAATACTTGATTCAAATGCATGAAAACGACGCCTAGTATTTTGATTATTTGAATTGAGAATGAATTTTTATTTTTTATTTTATTTTTGTCAAATAAAAGTCCTCTTTGATCCTTTTAATCGAGCTTTTCTAACACCTTTGCATTTGAAGAACAATCGGATTTTTAATTTTTTTTTTTATAAATTTTTCTATTAAAAAAAAAAAAACAAATTTATTATTTTTAAAAATTTTCTAGACTATATAAACATGATTGATTACAAAACCATAAATTATTTTCTACTTATTTTATTTGAAAAAAAAAAAATAAATTCTTAAAAAACATTGTCTGTGTATAGTTGTACAAGCTTAAAGCTAGACGCAGAAGCACAACGAAAGATAGAGAGTTCAGTGGTCTACCGGACAAAATTTATAAGGGTATATATGCCAGAGGAAAATATAAATATTCTAATAACCACCCTGGTGAGCAACTCAAACCATACATCAGTGTTATATATTCAACAATATAGAGCTATATATAGTGAACCCTCATGTAGTCAGTGAACCAGGTGAACAAGTGTTAAACGAACAAAATAAAAATAATATAAAATACAGGTATATCATACAAAACAAAATAAAAAAAACGAAATCAATAAAATACAGTCAAAATCAATAACTCTTATTTCATACTTTTTTTTTCATTTTTTTTCTTTGACGTATATATCTGTGATATCGTGTGCGTGAAACTATAAACCAAAAAAGCATATGTGATACTTGATCGTGAAGAAAAATTGTAGATATAAAATACTCTACCCTTAAAAAACAAAAAAAAAAAATAACCACATAACAAGAAATATGAGCATCAAGAGATATAAACATGATTTATTTATAATTTTTTTTTCTATCATTTGTAATTATGTTGTGTAATAATTTAACCCGTATTTCAATTACAACAATATCAAAAAATAATAATTTTAAATTGCTATGATAATAATTATTCTGTAAAGCTTTTGGTACTATTGACATACTAAAATTCGCCCATTGATTTGCAAGGACGGTAATATGAAATTGAATTAATTTAATTCAGCAGTGTATGAATTGTATGATGAAAGACATGACAATAATGGATTGTCGATATATATATGTATAATTTATGTGCAGTGATATTTTCGCGAGAATAATTGGAATATTCAAAGTGTAGGATTAATTTGATATGTACGTTAATATCATTCAACATGGATATAGTCTTGTGCAATCATCTACCATGACCCTCTGTAATATATAGAATAGTCCATCGAGAATTTGAGGACTCAACTGAATTGCCATTGATCCTACCTATTTTCGATTAAAGACCCTTTTCACACTACTCATAAATTTTTTCTATGTTATTACATACATTATTAATAATTTATATATTTATCTTATTTTATTTTATATCATATATATATTTCTGTTTAATAATTTGTATTTTAATTACTTTTTTGATTATCTAATAAATTTAAGATATAATTTGTTATTTAAATTTAAATTTTTAATAAGAATAAAAAAAATAATAATAATACAGTCATTTTGTGTAAATATATTGTTGAAATAGTTTAACTGAAAGTTTAATTTTTTATTTTTCTATAAAAATAGTAAAAAAAAAAAAAGTCAAATACGTGAATATATAATATACAGGAAAGGATCAGAGTGCCCTCTTGCTCAACATTGGTGAGTCAAGTTTGCTGACGAGAGTTGGCAAAAGGGCATTGACCACTTTTCTTTTAGTTATTTATTTATTTATTTTTTTTCATTTTCTCGTTTGGGAATTGCTCAACATCCAAAAATAAAGCTTTTCTGTGCCAAAATACAAGTGAGTATAGATCCATTCATCCCTTATTTTTTATTTTTATTTTTTTTTTTCTCAAAAACCATCTATACCTTTTTACCCCTACCAATAATTTTAACCAACCCTCTCACAACCACCCTCAATACATATATAAAATTTTATATGTACAAGAACATTACTCTCTCACCTCGATTTTCAACGTTTTCGTTTATTTCGTTTTGGGTAGTATAGGAGATTTGGATCGAGGCGAATTGCCATGACGACCGTACTTTTATCTTCATTTATTTCACCTTTGGTTTATTCCATTTTCCATGATCAGATATCGCACAAAAAAAAAAAAAAAAAATGTAGAAAAAATGTAAAAAAAAAAAAAAGACTAAACCAATTATTCAGTGACTATTTGTCAATATGCAATATATTAAAGTTATCTTAATTGTGGATCAATGACATGTAAAAAAATATTGATTATGTGATAAAATACTGTGTGGTATATTATTTTTATGATTTTTTTTTAAATTCATTAGATCAAAAAAAAAATATATATCCAAACTGTATAAATAAACTTGAAAAAACTGATCCATTCAAACTAAAAAACTGAAAAGCTTTACATTGACGTGTTTAAACGGGAAATTCAAAGTAGTTTTTAAGTGGTACTGTATTGAAGCTAGATAGATTGAAGAAAACTTTTTGGAAGTAAATTTAACAGTATACATTACTGTAAAGTATACAGAGCAAATTAAAGTCGATAAAAGTAGAAGGTTTCTTGTTAATTAATAATTAGCTCTATTGCTTGTCATTTCACACCCTTTTGTTATTTTTCTTAATAAAATTAACAAAATAAAATAACAATTTAATGTATAAATCATGAAAATTAATATATAAATAAATAAATTATAAATCAATAATCAATTAAAAAAAATTTAATTATTCATTTTAATAATCTATTTCACAGTCTATCAGTCTCGTTATTAAAAATTATAATGATTATTTAAAAAATAGGCAAAAGGCCAAACAATTATTAAAAAGAAAATGATTTCTGAGTTGATTGATAAAAAAAGTTATTTTTATAAGCCAACAAATATAAATTAAATTTATATTTATTATTATTTGTAAATAAGATAAAATATATGATGAATCTATAAACTGGAATTATCATATTCAATATGTCTCTGTGATATATACTGATGATATACAATTTTCCTCTTCAAATATATATATATATATATATATATATATATATATGAATACACAATTTAATATAATTCAATTAATCTCATTCTCAGGTATAGTAATTTACCACATATTTATTCAATGATTAATTTTAACGTGTCTTTGATGACATCCTCTCTATAGACTCAACATTTTCTCAGTGTATTTAATTCATACCATGTTTTGAGCATTGAATTTACATTAAAAAAAAACCCTAATAATTAAAAAAAAAAAAATTAATATATATATTATTTGATTCAAATATTATTCAATCTTTTAAGTAATTTTTTACGTTCTCGCCAATATTGATATCGTGAACTTGCTGAATCAATGGTTATTGGATTTATTCATTGTAAAATAAAAAAATATAAAAAATTTTGTTATCATTGTTATTATTATTTATTTACTTTTTCTATTTTTTTTTTTTTTTTTAGGTTTTTTTTTTTTCAGTAGATATATTGTTGAAATAAAATGTTTTTTACATGTATATGAATATATAGAGGAAAAATATTTTATTTAAATTTTTTTTGTTTTTATTTTCATCAAGCTGAGAAAAAAAAAATATTGTATACGACTAAAGTGCACTCTGCTTTTATGATCGTTTGCATATCAGACTCGTTAAATTATATTACCGATACAACCCATTACACTTTTACACTTGCCATGTGAATATACTGACATATTCATTTTGTAAATATATATATACATATTTGTCTATATAAATGAATGAAAAGTTATTCTTTATTTCTTGTTTCTCAAGTGATTCTACTTGTCTAGCGTTAAATTTAATTTGCATAAAATTTTTAAAGTCGTTTACATGATAAATTCAAACTCATCAACATTGAAAAAACTCAACTTAATGTGGATTATTTTACTTGAAAATATCAAATTTTTATTTTATTTATTATATAACTATTGACGCATGCTTTAAGGTAATAATTTAAAATTTATATCATCAATTTTATGAAAATTTTAATTTAAAAAAATATAATTCAATTCTTTTAGAAATATTTGTTTTTTATGTTTATCTAGTGTTTTTGTTTTTATAATTTTTTTGATATTAAAAATTTATATTTATATTCAATTGTATATAATATGTTTATATGCAGTTACTGATATGTAATTTATTCACAATGGTAAAGGGTGTGGCAAAATTTAATTCGATATTTATAGTGGTTGAAAAGCATGGATTTTTCTTCAGTTTTGTATGTAAAATACAAGAAATATAAGAAAATTCCATAGAGACTATATACCTCGACCCCAATGTGCAGGATCTGCACGATCGAATGGATTCCTGAGGTAGTTGGATATACTGAAGTGATATAAAAATTCGGATGAGATAGCAAACGCACTGTGGCTGATTTTCCCTAGAGCCAATTTCTATACATACATTTATGCATTGACAATATATATGTACATACAGGTTTAGATATAAAAACAAAAAAACAATAAATGGAATAATCAAACGATTTTACTAATGAAATAAAAAAGAAAATACCTGCATTTCTATTCATATTTTTTTTTTTTTTTTTTCAAATCTTTTTCAGAAGTACCACAAACGACATTATATATACAGTTGAATATAAAATAAGTAATTCAAATTTATTTCAATGAAATAATAAAAATAATTTTAAACAAAAAAATTTAAAATATTTAATTTAAAAATTTTAAAAAATTAATAAATATCAACAATTATTTTTTTTTTTTTTGAATCTAAAAAAGTGAAATAATAATATCTGAAATAATAGGTGACTAAAACTCATAATTTTCTGTTTTGTTTTTTTTTTTTCTTTTAAAAATAATAAACAAAATATTTAAATTTATTCAAATTTTAAATTTGATATTACTATGTAGTCTAAAAAAAAATATGGCAAATTTCAAACTCTGGATTAATACTGCGAAAAAAGTTTTATAAAAGCGATTTCCAATTTGCAAAATTACCCATGAAATTGTGCGTTAATGAGCCGTGATATAATGATCAATGTATATAGTTTAAATAGAAAGATGATGCGAAATTAAAGTCCATTGGGTCTTGATATGAGCAATTCTCTTCAAATATACATAAAATAGTTACTGTATTTATATACGTACACGATTAAAGCTCAGATAAGATCAAAGAAAATTAATTAAAAAATTAATATTTATTTTATATTTAAAAAAAAATTATAATATTAATTTTTAAAAAACACAAAAATAAAATATTAAAAGCTATTTCCATTAAGCTGAAAAGTGAGCTTATTATTAATTATCAAAATAATTATTTGTTATGTGTCATATTAAATATCCTGAATAATATATTAATTCATAAAAAAATCACACATATATTTATTTATTTTGTCAGCATGCCAATTTATGTCACGCTTTACGATCGTTAAACAATTTGGAAAATTGCCACATACATTTAAATTAATAGACGCTCAGACCACTCAAATATATATTCAAACATTTTATGTACAAATAATAGAGTATGTATATGTTATGTAAAATAAAAAAGACAAATTGAGAAAATTTATTTTGTAATTTGTTAATGGAAATACTTGATAACGATGTTCGTGATGTGATTTAAAATTATCAACAAAATTTGAATATACAATTCAAAAATCAAAGTGTCACTGGTGTTATTTATTTAAATTTAGTTTGATTTTCTTTTCTTAAATTTTAATTTTCTTTAAGTTTTTCTTTTAAATAGATATTATTACGATATTTTATCTCATGATTTTTTTTAAATTTATTGATTAAAATTGTCGAAAGGGTAGAAAAAAAGCT
Source organism: Lysiphlebus fabarum (assembly GCA_011426435.1). Taxonomy (NCBI): domain Eukaryota; kingdom Metazoa; phylum Arthropoda; class Insecta; order Hymenoptera; family Braconidae; genus Lysiphlebus; species Lysiphlebus fabarum. The sequence goes on from WSYQ01001042.1 coordinate 29,920, forward strand.
CTGAGAAATATTTGGTTACATCAACGAAAAGTCTTGATGTAAATGTAAATATATATACATATATATATATATATATATATAAAACTTTTATTATAGAGAGTAAATACACATAATTTTCATGGCTTCCATTAGCTTCAGGCAACGTAATACCCTTCTTTATTTTTTTTATTTCTTTCCCTAACTGTGAAACCCTCTTATATCATAAATGAAGCATGGTATAACATATTCATCGATTGCAGTATGCATAAAAAATAATTTATAAAAAAGTTTTACTGAAAAAAAAAAAAAAAAAAAAAAAAAAAATTAATAATAAATAAAAGAAATTTATATAATAAATTTGTAAAAGGTATATATTAATAAAATATAAGGTGAAAAATTATCATAATATTTCATTGAATTAATTTTCGTTGTTGATTTATAAAAAATAAAATGAAAAATAAAATTTTCTTTTATTGACTTTTCCTCATTCAAGCATGATACGATCGATCATTAATTATTATAAAAATTTTAAGTGGGATTTCTAAAAACTGTACAGATCAAACTTAGACATTCATTGAAAAAAAAAATAATTTTTTTATCGAGTAAATAAATCAATTATAAACTAAATTTCAAAGTTTTACATTAAAATTTTTTTTTTTTAATTTACTTTCTTATTCATTTAAACCGGAGGTTGAACAACATTATATACATAGCTACTTTAGAAGTAAACATAGCTGCAAGGCTTCAAAAGGTATTTTCATTTTCCACTGAGTTGTCTACAAGACACTTGACCTCAGGTCAAATTGACACTTCAAAGTTGTACTATATATGTATATCTCTCTTAAACTATGTACTCTTTATTTTTAAAACCCTTTTTTATTAATTTTTTTTAATAATCTTTATGTCTCCTTTACTATACCTTATAACTATACTTCAAATGACAATTTTCTCATAACTTTCCTTCATTTTCATTTGGTTTACTTTTCAAAAGCTTTAGCCACTATGCCTTTTTTATTTTTCTCTCTCACTATTTTATGTTATCACTCATTTTCTCTTCATTCTTAAGCGACTTGTGCACTGCTTGCACACTATCAAAAAGCTATATGTACGTTGAAAAGATTCATGATTATATTACGCTTGAAAGAACATAAAAAACTGTAAAAACGTGATTATCACTATTGCGGTTGAAAAGATTCAAGTTTGAATATGCGACCTCTATTGCGTTCAACGCTACTTTTGTTAAAAAAAAAGTTTTTTAATGTAAAAAAAAAAAAAAAAATAAATAAAAAACTTTAAGTTATTAACGTTACCACAAATAAAAAGTGTAATTAATCTATTAATTTTATTTAGCTATAATAAACCAAGTTTTTTTCCAAATTAAAATGAATATATTATGATTAAAATTTTAATTAATTATTATCAATATTATGTATTTATACAGAGAATATATAATGAAGAATTTTTAACTATCAATATCAAATAATAAAAAGATTTACTACTTTGTTGAATTATTTTGTATATATTTGTAACAATTATTATAGTCGAAAATGCCCTTGGTTCATCTAGCTAAACTTGCAATTTGCTATTGTCAAAGTTAAACTCAATGAATTATTTTCACTTTGTTAAAATATTGTGTATTATAGTGTGTACATTATCTATTCATAGATATATATAGTTTTGTATATATGAAATACTTGCATATATATACATAGATGAAAATATTATGCAGATACAAAGCCAGTTATGCCCTACGAGAAATTATTACTCGATACGAGAAGACTGCAATGTTATATATTATTCTCTGTACAAACTAGTATACAGTTCGCATGTATATTGATTATGTGTAAGTTTGCATATGTATCAGTATATATACACGACTCCTACGGGTTAATAGTTTCCTGTCACACGATAGATAAGGCTTGGAATACAATTGATACGTCTGTGTCATACATGCGCAACAAATCTACATATCGTATCCATCAATTTTGTTAACTCGTCTACCCAAAAACATGAGTTTTATATCGTGAATAATATATATAAAAATTTATTTATTTTTTTCGATAAATTACTAGACTATCCATACATATACATATATTATTATTTATTTATTTATTTTTTATTATCATATTTTTTTATAGAGTTCATTTAAAAGCTTATATTTTTTTTTTATCTTTTATAATTTTTTTTTATGATCATTGTTACTGCATTTGGAATAAAATGACGCATAAATATTGTGGGTTTTTTTTTTTCAACGCTCACTGTTGTGGTTAACATGAACGACTATTTAATTCACTAAAAAGAAAAAATAAAAAAGCTTTATTTTTGTTTTTATATAATATGCAGTGCTTTGGGTGAGAAAAAAAAAAAAAAAATTAATTATATTATATTAAACTTGACGAAGACAAATTAAAGTCATTTAGTTTTTAGTTATATCAAAAAATACTAAGTAGTTGAGCTTTTTTTATTTGTATATTTAATAAATTGATAAAGAAAAAAAAAATGTGAATAAAGATAGATGGTATTGAGTTATAAATAATTATAGTCAACAAGCAAAAATTTCGATGCACATTTTCACTTGTATATGCGTTTATGAATTGTACAACATTAAGCCACTGTGAATAAAGTTACTAATAAAATCATCCACCATAAAACACACATATTGTATTTGTAACATAAAACATTTCTACATATATTGCATTACATGTGTGATTTTTTTTTTTTTGTGGTTAAATAATTAAGTTGTTTTATTTTTAATAATTTTTTATTTTTACATGTAAATAACACTGTATGATGTTTAATAAAGAATGCATCACAAAATTTGTAAATAATTCATTTTCCGTGCTTTCATTAACTTTTGCAACAGTGAACATTTAATGGAGCTAAAATAAAAATAATAGTATATATTATATTCATACATAAACACATTTTATACGTAGCTAAACCAAGGCTGAAAGCTCAAACTTGATCGACAAATACTTGGAAAATTTGTGTTAAACCAGCAAAATTTCTTGTGGTTATATATGCCATGAAGAGAATATGGACTTTTATTGATTGATGAAAATAACTTGGTACTTTTAATGTATCAACATCAAAATTTACATACAATTTATTATAAAAATTGATAATTTGAAAATAACAGTAGATTTATAATTTATCATTTGAGATAATAGTTGACTAAGCAAAATAATTTAATTTCTATTTTGAATGGCTTAAATTTTTGATGAATCAGTTTTAAATTTATATAATTGATATATAATTATCTTCAATTTTATTTGTTAGTTTTTTTATTTTTTAATTACCAATAATAATATTGTTATACAAAGTCATTATAAAAACTCATTATATTATGTAAATTATTTTTTTTAAAAGTTTTTAAATTAAATTTTTTGTTTTTGTTTGTTAAAACAAAAAAATTTGATAGAATAATATTTGTATTTATTTAAAGTATTAAAGTTTTTTTTATCGATACTTTAAATTTAAATAAAATAATAATAATTATTGTAACTTAATAATTACAAATAGTTAATGAAAAGTATTTTATAATTATTATTTTATTATAAATTATACTATCTATATGATATTACAAAACTTTGCTAACCTCATTAAATTATGAAATACAAAGAGAGAAATACTTTGTATATTATCTCAAGAGGATCATGTTATGATGTTTTAGAAACTGAGTATACAAAATTTTAATTTTGTAGTTAATTTACATTCATTAATGAGATATTAGCATGAAGTATTACATAATTATGTTGAGTCTATGAAAAGTCAAAAAAAAGTCAAATGAAATTTCCAGAAAAGATGGAAATTGAAATTATATTCTAGCTATCATGTTGTAATATATATAATCTTCACCAACAGCAACTCAAACAAAGTTTGAAATATATTTATAATATAACTACAAGTAAATCTTCCCACCTCATTAACTTTTATATCTTAAAATTAAATATATTCAATTGCGTTATAATATACACATATTTTTCACATCTGTATTAATAATTTTTAACACAGAAATATTCAATTAAAATTGCAAATATAAATTATCAAATTATCAAATTATAAATTTATGTTTTTTATATTTTTAAATAATTATATATATAAATATATTATTTTACCGATTACTTGATAAAAAAAAGTTGGTAAAATTAATTATAATATTTTTTTAAGATATAATAAAATTGAAATAAAAAAAATTTTAATTAAAAAAAAAAAATTAAGTATATTTTAATAGAATTTTTTAATTTTATTATTTCAATTGTGGATTATGCATGAATTTAAATTTAACATATAGACAAATCAAATTTTATTAATAAAAAATTTAATAATTAATTGATAATAAATTTTGTATTTTATACGATATATTAATAATTTGAGTGTAGCTGTTATTAATTTCTCATAACACAAAAATATTTTAATATTAATATTTTATCATTTTATAAAATAAATATTGTATATTGATAGCAGTCATTGTAAATTGTAAAAAAACAAAAAGAGAAAAAAAGAATAAATAAAACTTTAAAAATACTTTACAATAAAAATACGTTTTGCATAATAATTATTAATTTTTACCGGTTTCGCTTCGTAAATATGCAGATCAACTTGATTACTGGAAACAACGGTTTGTATTTTTTGATGGCATCAATTTGAAATTTCACCACAACTCGTAAAACTTTTAAAACATCATTATATTATTATTATAAATAAAAATTTTAATGAATCACTACATTATTTTTTTTTTTTAAAAAGTGCCTTAGCTAAAATAATTTTCACTAGTTTATTTTTATACATTTCACTGTTGTAATAATAATCCACAATTTTTTTAACAATTAAAAATATATACTTCATAAAAAAGAGTCAACAATTTTATATTTTAAAGATAAAAAAAATATATATTTAATTAAAAATAAATAAATAAATAAAAAACTAATAATAATTAATCACTTTTTAAATAAAATAAAAAACTCATTGATTAAAGTATTCAAACACAGTAAAATCCTGTAATACGAATGTCAGTTTGTACTGACGAAAATAGTACTGAATTTTTATATTCTCCCTATTTGTGTAGAAGTATCAACCCTCTTAAAAACCCCACTAACTTGGTGGTATTTTTGATCATGCGCATTGAAATTTTGGGACATTTTACACGAAATACGTTGACTACTAAAATATACAAAACTCTTTTTCTCTCTTTTAACACTATGATCCTAAAAATACATTCAATATTTTTTTTTTTTTTTTTTAAACTAAAAAAGGATTGAAATTTTATAAATTCACTTGACATATTAAATATTTTATTTATATTGAATGATATATTAAATTATTTTGCAATTCTTTTTGATAATCTAGATAGCTATATTTTTTTTTTCTCTATTGATTTTTATTACTACTGATCTTATTTATTTTAAAATTTTTAATGTTATTTTGGCGTGCAATGTGTTTTATTTTTATTTTTATTTACAAAAACTATATGTATATTATCCAGGACATTGTAACTTGTCACGCATGTATATAATTTTTTTTTTTTTTCTATTTTTTAGAATAATTACAAAAAAATTGTTATCAGTGTTTTTTTTTGATATAATTATTATTTATCTATATAAATATATGAATTTAAATTAAATATTTTTATATTTTCATTTGTAATAGTTATAGTTAGTTTTGTCTTTTAGCCATATTTGCTTACTTTTAAAATAAAACATTAGTTGAAATTCCATCGTTAAATATATACGACTATATAGTTGACTGCTAATTTATGCACCTCGCGTGTCTGATTCATCGTCAAAGTTTCTACGGGCACCCTGCGTTTAATTTAAACTCTATGAAATCTACTGAACACTGTTGGGTTCGTAACTTGACTCAGTAGATTCAGTGGTTTGACGTTGAACCACCATAGATTGAAATTTAAAAAAAAAAAAAACAATAATCATACTTGACCCCTGAATATACTTGTTTTAAACTTTTCATTGTATTTTTAATTACAAAGAATTTTTAATTCATAAACACAAAGACTATTATTTTTAATTATATATGCTGTTTTTCTTTGTATTTTTTATATTTTATTTTATAATATCATTTTGTTTCACTAAATCATGAAATAGCATTGACAGGCCTTATTTTAAGGATAAAATGAGCAATAAAATTACAGCAAAATATAGAATTAAAAGAAACTTTAGGTTAGACAGTTTATAAACTATATTCACCTGTATCTTTAAATGATAATAAAAAGTAATTATAAAATTTTAATAGAAAATATTTATAATATTATTAAAAAAAAAAATGAAATATGTAGACATTCTTTATTTATGTCGAACATTTAAATATTTAAATTATTTTATTAAAAAAATTTCTCGTAATTCATTTAAAAATTACTGAGACAATAAAATTCTAAATATTCTACTAATAAACGTAACGAATACATGAACAAGTAGAAAATTCGAGTTCATGTCAGACAACTATAATAATTAATAATGATATAGAAAATTTCGTTTTTTTTTTTCTTCATGAACATGGAAAAATATTTTTCATTTTAGAGTAAGATATTTCTAAAAAGTAAATGTTTATTACTTTATCTGTATCAAAATAGCAAAGTCTAGAAGAATTACCACTAGAGAATTTTCTACATTTTTTTTCTACTAAAACATTGAAGTAGAAATAAAAAAAAAAAAGTAGAGAATGGTGTGAAACAAACTGCTGGAAAGAGCGGTTATTAGTTAGTGAGACGAAAGACTCCCTTAAGAATGCGGTATAACAATTTAGTACAAAAACTTTAACCCAGTATTAATCGTCTAGAGCTAAGATTTAAACCCAAATGTTTATGCAATATTCATATAATTTTAATGAATTATATTATTTTTTTATTTCAAAAAAATTTCAAGTTAAATTTACATACACCAGTAACAAAAGTTAAGTTAATATACAAAAAATAAAAAAAAAAATAAATAAATAAAACTGGAAAATATTTTTAATACAGTTATTTTTTTAATTTGTATAAATATTTTTTTATTATTTTAAAAACTTTAGTCTTGATAAATAGTAAATATAATTTTTTTCTAGAATAGGTGAAACTTGTCATTACTGGTGTCTGACCAATTTAAAAAATATCTACTGATAAATTTTTGTTACAATAAAAGTTGGCAAGTTATTTAAAACTTGAAAATTTTTTATAATTGAATTTTGTTGTTGATTTTAAAAGAAATTTAAAACGTATGTGTTATTGATAAATTTAATTGTATAAATATTTCTTTAAATTATTTGATGCATGAACTTTTGACCCACTCAATTTCACCTTAGATGTATATTAATCATGAATTATTATCAAGATCACTCATTGATTTTCTAGTCAGTTGCACACACCGACTTTGGAAAATATGTGTGGTAATGTTATCCATTGATTTTCGATAAAGTTGGTTGAAATTTTCAGCAATATATTTGAATATAAATTTATTTTAATGATTAATTAATCACTCTTGGTTATATTATATATTGAATAAATTTATTTTATAAAAATTTTTAACTTTCGCATATTAATTTATGAAAGTATATACATGGAAAAAATATATACATTGCTTCATTTTAAAGCTAAATTCAAGAAAATAAATAGAGCTTTTTCTTAGGTTTCTTAGCCTATTGCGGAGTACACACAATGTAGGTATGAAAAATTGCATGTTTCAGACATCGTCTCTTATTTCCAACGTTGGAAAATTGCAAAACTTACCTCATTCCTTTTTTCTACATGATTTTACTGCTTCTTTTATGTTCAAATTTTTTATTTTTATTTATTTTCATTTTTATTTTTTTCATCCATTGCTGCTTGAGGGTTCTCACATTTCTTTATTTATTTTCTTTTTTCTTATTGCTATTATTTATTTTTTTTGTATAATACTCTTTTTTTTTATTCCTACTTATGGTATTTTTTTTTTCTTATCATAAAAAGCTTTTGAATTGATTTTAATACAGATTTTTAAAAAGTAAGTATATCTGTTTATCCAACAGTTTATATTTATTTTAATTTGAAAGTTTCATTTTTATATTTAATAAAAAAAATTTTTCAATAGGCATTAATGCTCTATTTTTGGAAAACCAACCCTCATTTGAAAGTCAGAGATTGCTTCAAAGTTAAAAAAAAAAAAAAAACAACAAATAAGTGGAAATGATTGATATAAGACTTGAAAACATTGTTGTTCATTTAATTCGATCCGAATTTCATAGAATTATTACTTGAAGAAATTAATTTTAACCAAAATGCCCGACTTTTACAAACTTGCCTTGAGTTGAAGGTAAGAATCGCGTCAAAATGCAATAAAATTTTAAAATTAAAAGAAATAATTCATTTAATGATTGGAAACAACGTCTTACATTGTTGTTAACTCAATTCAATCATAATCTTATGAAATTATAACCGAGAAAAATTTATATCAACAGAAATGCCCTATTTCCACCAAGATGACTCTAAGTCGGAGGTTGAAGCTAGCGTCAAAGTGCAATAAAATTTTAAAATTAATAAAAACAATTTATTTAATGATTAGAAACAACGTCTTACATTGTTGTTAACTCAATTCAATCATAATCTTATGAAATTATAACCGAGAAAAATTTATATCAACAGAAATGCCCTATTTTCACCAAGATGACTCTAACTCGGAGCCAAAAGTTAACTTCAAAGTGCAATAAAAATTTAGAATTAATAAAAACAATTTATTTAATGATTAGAAACAACGTCTTACATTGTTGTTAACTCAATTCAATCATAATCTTATGAAATTATAACCGAGAAAAATTTATATCAACAGAAATGCCCTATTTTCACCAAGATGACTCTAAGTTGGAGCCAAAAGCTAACTTCAAAGTGCAATAAAATTTTAGAATTAATAAAAACAATTTATTTAATGATTAGAAACAACGTCTTACATTGTTGTTAACTCAATTCAATCATAATCTTATGAAATTATAACCGAGAAAAATTTATATCAACAGAAATGCCCTATTTCCACCAAGATGACTCTAAGTCGGAGGTTGAAGCTAGCGTCAAAGTGCAATAAAATTTTAAAATTAATAAAAACAATTTATTTAATGATTAGAAACAACGTCTTACATTGTTGTTAACTCAATTCAATCATAATCTTATGAAATTATAACCGAGAAAAATTTATATCAACAGAAATGCCCTATTTTCACCAAGATGACTCTAACTCGGAGCCAAAAGTTAACTTCAAAGTGCAATAAAAATTTAGAATTAATAAAAACAATTTATTTAATGATTAGAAACAACGTCTTACATTGTTGTTAACTCAATTCAATCATAATCTTATGAAATTATAACCGAGAAAAATTTATATTAACAGAAATGCCCTATTTTCACCAAGATGACTCTAAGTCGGAGCCAAAAGCTAACTTCAAAGTGCAATAAAATTTTAAAATTAATAGAAATAATTTATTTAATGATTGGAAACAACGTCTTACATTGTTGTTAACTCAATTCAATAATAATCTTATGAAATTATAACCGAGAAAAATTTATATCAACAGAAATGCCCTATTTTCACCAAGATGACTCTAAGTCGGAGCCAAAAGCTAACTTCAAAGTGCAATAAAATTTTAGAATCAATAGAAACAATTGATTTAATGATTGCAAACAACGTCTTACATTGTTGTTAACTCAATTCAATCATAATCTTATGAAATTATAACCGAGAAAAATTTATATCAACAGAAATGCCCTATTTTCACCAAGATGACTCTAAGTCGGAGCCAAAAGCTAACTTCAAAGTGCAATAAAATTTTAGAATCAATAGAAACAATTGATTTAATGATTGCAAACAACGTCTTACATTGTTGTTAACTCGATTCAATCATAATCTTATGAAATTATAACCGAGAAAAATTTATATCAACAGAAATGCCCTATTTTCACCAAGATGACTCTAACTCGGAGCCAAAAGTTAACTTCAAAGTGCAATAAAATTTTAAAATTAATAAAAACAATTTATTTAATGATTAGAAACAACGTCTTACATTGTTGTTAACTCAATTCAATCATAATCTTATGAAATTATAACCGAGAAAAATTTATATCAACAGAAATGCCCTATTTTCACCAAGATGACTCTAACTCGGAGCCAAAAGTTAACTTCAAAGTGCAATAAAAATTTAGAATTAATAAAAACAATTTATTTAATGATTAGAAACAACGTCTTACATTGTTGTTAACTCAATTCAATCATAATCTTATGAAATTATAACCGAGAAAAATTTATATCAACAGAAATGCCCTATTTTCACCAAGATGACTCTAAGTCGGAGCCAAAAGCTAACTTCAAAGTGCAATAAAATTTTAGAATTAATAGAAACAATCGATTTAATGATTGCAAACAACGTCTTACATTGTTGTTAACTCAATTCAATCATAATCTTATGAAATTATAACCGAGAAAAATTTATATCAACAGAAATGCCCTATTTTCACCAAGATGACTCTAAGTCGGAGCCAAAAGCTAACTTCAAAGTGCAATAAAATTTTAGAATCAATAGAAACAATTGATTTAATGATTGCAAACAACGTCTTACATTGTTGTTAACTCGATTCAATCATAATCTTATGAAATTATAACCGAGAAAAATTTATAACAACAGAAATGCCCTATTTTCACCAAGATGACTCTAACTCGGAGCCAAAAGTTAACTTCAAAGTGCAATAAAATTTTAGAATTAATAAAAACAATTTATTTAATGATTAGAAACAACGTCTTACATTGTTGTTAACTCAATTCAATCATAATCTTATGAAATTATAACCGAGAAAAATTTATATCAACAGAAATGCCCTATTTTCACCAAGATGACTCTAAGTCGGAGGTTGAAGCTAGCGTCAAAGTGCAATAAAATTTTAAAATTAATAAAAACAATTTATTTAATGATTAGAAACAACGTCTTACATTGTTGTTAACTCAATTCAATCATAATCTTATGAAATTATAACCGAGAAAAATTTATATCAACAGAAATGCCCTATTTTCACCAAGATGACTCTAAGTCGGAGCCAAAAGCTAACTTCAAAGTGCAATAAAATTTTAGAATTAATAGAAACAATTGATTTAATGATTGCAAACAACGTCTTACATTGTTGTTAACTCAATTCAATCATAATCTTATGAAATTATAACCGAGAAAAATTTATATCAACAGAAATGTCTTATTTCCACCAAGGTGACTCTAAGGCAAAGGTTAAAGCTAGCGTCAAAGTGCGATAAAATTTCAAAATGAATAGAAATAATTTACTCAATGCTTGGAAACAACGTTTCAAATTGTTCTTAATCTAGCTATACCTATATAAAAGAAAAAGTATACACAAATTTTTTTTTCATTTCGTGTAATAAATTTTTCTTGCAAAATTTTATACCATTACATGTAGATTCTAGTTTAGAGAAATTTAAGCATACATATATTTTTCCATCGATGTTACCATCAGGATGATATAGGTAAGCCGAGTCAAAGTGGCTCCTTTGTTTTCGTAAAGTCAGCCATAACCATTCTATACCTTCAGGCGACTTGTCTTTTTATTTTTTTTTATCCTATATATTGTACCACCGTCTTAAATATTCACAAAATCGTTATTTTATTTCAACCTTTCGCTAATGTTCATGTTTAAAAAGTCTTTGTATGTATATTTATTTTTTAAATTCGATTATTGAATTACATACGTTTATAAATGTGATTGTAATGTAAATAAAAAAAATAAAATTGAGAACATGTATCAATATTTACTTTATAAAACAATTTTCTACAGAATAACTTTGATTAAAATGTACACTAAAAACACGTTCGAAATAAATATAAAAAAAATCCGTCATAAAAAAAGCAAAATGATAATCATAAGTGAGTATATGAGTATAAATTTTTACTCTGAACAGTTTGTAAAAATATTGATTGCATTTATAAATATCTTTTGGGTTAAGTGAAAAATAGAATTGAAAAAGATAAAAAAAAAATTTGCCGTTAAAAATTTCAATCTTCCATAGAACCAAAATGCCAACTATATATAGAAATATTCAATTCAATCACAGAATTATACTGAAAAGTTCAAACTATAATATCGTTAAATATTTGAAAACTTTACTCGTAGAAAATTACAGGAATAAGTATTATGTATTTTTCCTTTTCTATTTTTAAAAAATGTTAAGTTAAAATTAATTCTATCAAAACAGTATAAAATCGATTTAATGAATTTTTTTTATATATATATTTAAGTAATTGGTATGTAATTCTAGTTACCACTTTATCTGCCATAGAATTGAGTTCTCAAGTGGCGTCAAAAACCAACGAGAAAAATACAAAAAAAAAAAAAAAAATACATAATGTAATGGAACGGAATAAAATAATAAAAAATGAAATGAAATTCTTGAGAAGATTTCAGAAATAAAATGAGTTAAAGAATAAAAAAAAAAAAAAAAAAGTTTGTCGGCATCAGTGGTTAAGATCGATTTTCTTGAACGAAGGAATCGGTACCGAATGGTAACTTGATTTATACGGGTGTTTTCGTTTTTTTGAAACTAACAGTAGGGCCTGTACGATAGAACTTCTCACTAGTATAGTCAGACTATTTTTTATTTTATTTTATTTCCTTTTTTTTAGTTTTGTTCTATTTTATTTTTATCTTTTTACTATATAATTTTACACCGAAGGCAAAACCCTCATCTTTCAAGTGTATACCCCTAGTATAGAATGAAAATATCCAGTAAAGGTCTAGATGTGCGCAGGTGTTTATCCTGGTACAAAAAAATACTCACACAGTATATGCATCTCGTTATCTGAATGTTTTTTCACTGAACTTTAATAATAATTCTATTTCAAAAACTCATACACCACATTAATATATCTAATATTGATCCAATCTAACATGTTGGACGCCACCTCGTGGTAACATCATAATGATTGATATTTTCTACTTTAAACTCTCAAGACATATCTCCAATATCATAAAGCAAAAGAAAATTTTAAAACTTTCAAATATTTTTTATATATATGTATACAAGTTTGTTTGCTTTTTTTTATCTGAATATCAAAACTTTTTTATATGGTTATTTTTTAAAATTAATTTTTATGACTTGAAAATAAATTTAAAAATAACGAAAAAAAAAAAAAAAAAAACAAATAATCGCAATAAAAAATAATGTGAATTAAAAGTTTAGTAGTTAGTAAAAATGACCACGAAATTATGATTATACTATTCGAATAGCATAATGTGATGGCATTTAGTTTATCTGAAAGTTTTAAAAAAAAATAACTTTTGGCATATACAGTTGAATGAACATTTTGTTTAGCTATTAACAGACGATATAGCAAAGTTGACGGGTATTTTTTCAAGTTAAGGTGTGAGGAAATATACGATTCAACGAAAGACGAAAAAAAAAAAAAAAAAAATTAAAACGAAAAAAAAAGAATAAAAACTTGGTTTAACTGTTTTCACGTTATTTTGTTTCTTCAGTTGTCTTACACGCTTCAGCTATTTGATACTAGCAATGCCCGTGCAATTTTATGAAACTATATATTCTTTGAAAAGTTTATATTATTATTACTTGTTTTACGTTGAAACGACGACTGGACTGCCTCAACTAAAAACACTCACTTTTCGTACAGTTATGGATGACTAAACTCATTTCGTACTACTTAAAGTTTTTATTTTTTATCGGCATGTACAGAAAAAAATATTTTTCAAGTAATTTTAGTACTTGTAATATTAAATTTATTTATTTAATATACATACCTGTACATTATCAATTTTAAAAAAAACAAAATCTTAATATTTTTTGTTATTTTAATTATTAAATGAAATTATTGAAGCGAAATTTTCTAGATATTTTTGTAGGCAACGAAATAGAAACATTGATGAGTCTGATAAATATTGAAAAGATCAATATATCTATCAATTCATGAATGAATTGATAACATATAATACCTGGATATCATTTTGTCATAAAAATTTTATTGAAAGAATAAGCTATAAAAAAAAATCAAACAAAACCAGAAAGTTACGGATGAGTTACAGTGTTAGACAAAGTTATTATAATATGAAATATCCATTGAATTTTTTCGTACATATTTTCTAATATTTTTCTATATTCCGTTTTTATAATTATTTATTTGCACAAATTTATTTTCAACAAAGTAATGCAAATATTAAATAGCAAGCGATAGTGATAGTTAATGTCAAGCATCAATTTCAATGTTGAAACAATACAAAGAAGTTTGATTCAATTTAAAAGTGAATGAATTTTTAGAACAAAAAAAATAAATTAAATTATAAAATATATACAAAAGTGTCTTATCAAATGAAAATCATGATTAAATCATTAAAAAAAAAATTCTAAACTCACCATTATTGTAGTTAATGATGTCAATTTTCGACTGATGTCGTTGACTTTTCCCATTGAAATTTACATCATCTGCAACAATAATTAGAAAAAAATATTTTATTAATTTATAATATATTATAAATATATTATAGCTAATACTGAATTTTATAATGTTATTTTATTTGCAGTTTTTTCCAATTTGTGCTTGTGAAATAACAGCCATGATATTTGAATTTGTTTGATGAAAATAAAATTTTGTAAGTACTCTCATGAAAAGCCTAAAAATATTTACGCTTTTGAGATATCTATTAACGATATATATATTTTTTTTTTTCATGTGAACAAAGAATAAAAAAAAAACCTTCAACTCTTGATTGGCGGATATTTGTTTTTTTTGTTTTTTTTTTCTGTTATAAATTTTTGCATGAAATTGTAAATGTGAAATTGACTGTTAACTAATGTGGTATACGAGTTATATAAAAAATGCACATCAGAAAAAAATTATTTTATAGTTTAAATATATATATTTTTTTCTGTTTTTTATATGCTTGAAATTTTATCGTTTCTCTTAAAAGTTTTACAATTTTAAATCATGACTATATAGATCGGGTTATTAATTTGCTACTTTTATTTTTATAACTTGGCTTGCAGTGTGTATATTGTTCATTTAAAAATGATATTAAAATTTTATTATTTATTTTATAAGTATGTTGAAAAATAAAAATAAATTGAAGTAAAAATATTTATAAAAAAAAAAGTGTGAAAAGTATTATAAAAAAGAATTTGTAATTTAAAAAAAAAATCATTACTTTTATTTATTTCCATGAATTTTCAATTATTGATAAAATTCATCAGATGATATTTGACTACTTTTGTATACAGTAAGACATTTAAATGGACTCCAGTAATGGAATAATTTATTTGTTTATTTTTTTTTTTCAAGTCATTGCATATCATTTTGTAACAAAAGCATTGTCAGAATTTTTTCCATTTAGTAAATCAGATATTCATTTTATTTATACAAAAGAGAAATACAGAAAGAAAAAAAAACAATTCACTAATGATTATATTGATTTAAAAAATTCAAAATAAATATTGATATATTCAAATATAAGACAAAATAATGAAAAAATTCAATTACAAATTATTGATTATTGTTTCCATATTTTGAATGTATTTCATGTTGCTATTTACCCAGTCACGTATTTAAAAAAAAAAAATAAATAAAAAAGAAACAAGTCACGTTTGTATTCCCTTTGCACGATGTCTTTTCTGTTGCCAGCATCATAGTATGTACACTCATCTAGTTTGTCTCACCTTCCAGCTCTCAAAAATTCACATTGGATAGTCTCTTTATTTGACTCATGCATACACGTGATAATAATTTTCATTGCACCATAAAACCCATCATACATCATATACTATCAACATTCTTTTATTTTTTGTTCTTTTTAATTTCAATTTTTTTCTTTTTTTTTATGCAACAACGAACTTTTTTGAATAATATGATGAGATGCTTTTGTGAGCGGTTGGTCATAAAATAAAAAATAGGTCGAATAAAGTAGCAGAAAAGAGAGTGCTTTTTCCCGTTCTCTCAGGTACAACCACTATTACCAAAAAAAAAAAGACTTGTACAAAAGTAAAAAAAAAAATAATAATAATAATAATAATAAATAAAATAAAATAGTAACGTCTTTCTTTTTACTAGTGAGAAATTTTGTGCAATTATTCAAGTCACGCGGTATACTTTTTCCACTCACCCCATGTTTCAAAAACGGCCATCAAAGTGGAAAGGAAGAAGCTTAAATTGAAGGTGAATTAAGACAAAGAACACGACAACGTTTAACCTTAAGCACTCAGTGGTGCAACATAATTAAGATAACCAAAAATCAGCTTTTGTGTATTAGTACATTAAAATTCAAATTGTATATATATATTCACAGTTCAAAGTGTGTTTTATTTAAAAAAAAAAAAGGTTATTAACCTTTAAATTTCTCACTCATTTGTTATATTTATCTTTCTTTTTATTCGTCAATTATTTATATCGATCGACACCATTAGCGTTTTCCCTTCTTTCATCTCAATCTCGTATTAAATTTACTCAATTTGTTTTCTCTTGCAATCTCATATTTTTCTTCTCTCTCTTAGTAACTGATATGCTACGAATAAATTATCTGACATTTGGTCGATAATTTTATCTAAATTTAATACTAAAATTCAAAAATTCAATCAATATGAGACACAAAACGATTAAATTTTCAAAAAGAGAGATAAATATATATTTATATAAAATGACAGAGTGCGAATTGAGATATATATACATATATAAACATTAAATAGTCGTATTGAAGATGAGGGAAATGAGATAAAGGAAGAAGAGGAAATGACAAAGGAGTTTCCAAGACTACATGTATGTATATATAGGATTTAAATCGTCTGTATATTTCCCAACATAACACTCTATATATATTAAACGTCTTTAGATGTTCTATACAGGAAAATCGCATATATATTCCATTTGGTCTGAGCGCGCTTTTCCCTTTTATATATATATTACATATAAGCTTCGTTATTTATCATGACATATACATACAAGAGTATTGGTCGTTTCAATTGCAAAATAGGGGTTCGAGCAAATCTCAAATTACTTCAGAGACAGATATACGTCAAGATTCAAAGACACCATGTGCAATGAAGCTTAAATGATTAAAGCTACTTTGGCACGCGACACTGATGTCCCTTCTTGACAGTTTTTATTATTTCAATAAAATATATATTCAATGAAAATATATTATAACTATATTTAATAATAGAAATAATAAACTGAAATTTACAAAATAATTTACTTGAAATAATATTATGTCTTTGCGACTTAAATGATTAAATTTTTTTGGTCATTGAAATTTAATTAAAAATAATAATATTAAAATGCCAAAAAATTTTACATACAAAATATCGATAAAATTATTTCACTTGGAAAATTGAATTGAGGTCAATTGAGACAAACTTCGAACTGAGTATTTTATTTTTTCTTCCAATTTTATGTATTAAAAAAAAAAAAAAAAAAAAACCAAATCCGGTTAAGTTTTTTTCCAAAATGACATAAAAAAAAAAGTAAGAGCAAACTAGATTGAATATGAAAAAAAAACCATTGCAAAACGTCATTGATGGAATAAAATAAAATAAAAAAAAAAACAAAACAAAAAGAAACGTATGTCGACGGTGTAAGAAAAGTGCTTGTTCATATCCCTTTGCAAAAGAACATAACTCTGTCAGAAGAAATTGTATATAAATCCAAAAAATAAAATAAAAAAATGAGTAAAGAAATATGAACACAAAGAGAGTCTTTTATTTTTCTATACCTATAGACTATTCTCAGACAGCTTTTCTTATTTTGAAATATATATATATATATCTATATCTATTTTATATTATGTTATATAAGTTGTGGTCTGCAGACATGTCCTTGGAAAATCAAACTTGTCTTTTATACCTCAGGGAAAACGTTGAAAAAGTGCTTGATAAATATTCCAAGTGTCTTTATACAAAATATCAATAAAATATAAAAAAAAAAAAAAAATAACATCATACACTGATGAAAAACAAAAGCAAATAATTTAAAAATAATAACTCAAAAATGAATAAATATGTTATTTAAAAAATATGAGAATTACAGTGTTTAAAATTAGCAATTACTAATTACATTTATGTTGCATCTTTATGCAAATGATATAGCAAGAGTGCATACCGCTAGTTTTGGTTTGTTTTAGTGGTGTCCCTTGGTACATACATGGAGTTGATTTATGCACCACGCACCTGGAAATTTGCACAAAACACCCACCAACATTTTGCATCTATATATAAAGTAAATACATGCATATTCCAAAGATATAATACAAGTACAATATTCAACTCAACAAAATATATACACTTTGTTTCGTTATAATATACATATATATATAGATGTAAAAGTGGTAAATGTTTTAATAGTATACCAACATTTATAAATACTTTCCGACTTTACTTAGTGAAACATATTTATATTTTTTAATGTAATTTCGAATCTACTCAGTTAAAATATTGTGGTTCTATGAAAAGAAAATATTTTATTATATATATACAAGTAAATATACTATGCAACTATTATGTGTATTTTAATTTATTTTATTTTGTATTTTATATAAAAAAAAAACATATTAAAATAGTTTAATTGAAAAACTTAATAAAATTCTATCACCTGAAAAATAATTAAAAATATAAATTAATTTCATTTTTTTTTATATAATATTATATATCAAAAAGAATTATATTAAAAAAATAAAAATTTTGTTGAAAAATTTAAAAAACCAATTTGACTTCTATTGAGTTTTGCATTTTTACGTGATTCACTTTCCAGTCATCGGTTTGGAAAATACTAAATCAGCAATGAATCAATAAAAAGCATAATTACCTCAATAAATATTGACGAGTTTGCAGATAAAAAAAAAAAAAAAAAATAAAATAATTAAAATAATATTATAAAAAAAGAAAAAAATGTATATCAGAGAAAAAATAATTTTGATTTCATGGGCTTTTGTTTTTTTTTTGTTAATTTTATAATAAAAATGCATTGTTGTATATCCGAAAAAATTGAATGTATATTCAGTTGATAGAATGAATATATAAATAATATATATATATAAAAATGTTGAATGAATAATAAAACCATGAGACACAGTGTTACAGAAGAACAAATCAAGTTACAACCACTGATTCAGAATTTATAATCGAATCAACATTAATTATTCTTTGGCCTATAAATTTTCTCTTGACAAACATATCCGATGACTAATTTTACAGACCAAATAAAAAATACATTCATATACAATTCAATAGATGAATTTAAAAATATATACCTATATGTGTTTATGTATGTAAACAAATACTTGCCAACACCATAAACAATGCTTGATCAATATAATGATACGTGAAAAATAAATTTTCATTGCCACAAAATGATTCAATAATTATGTATCAACTAAAATTCATTATAACATTACAAAAAGCTGCATAATAAATTACTAAGAAAATAGTTCAAAAAAAATTTGAAAAAATTGAATTAAAAAAAAAAAAAACAAATAATGAAGAAAATAAATGTTTTTTTTTTTTTGCAATGTTTTATGTAGCATATGTTATACATATGTCTAACAAAAACATGAGATATTTTATTTGGATGTATGTGACATTTATTTCCAGTACTTGAATGTTCAATTTCCGTTTGAAATCAATTTAACTTATTTATGTATATATAGAGAAAACATCAGTGAGAAAAATAGAATGAAAAGTCTGACAGGACAAAAGAGATTTTATATATATGATATCAAGTCAAGAGTTTGTATATATATTCAGCGTGAACAATATCATGTAGAAACTTATGTAAGAAGAACACATTTGCTGATGTCTAAGAACCACTTGTTGATTTAAACGTAATTTACTTTGTTCAACATACCTAGATGAGACCATTGAAAACTTGTATTTTGCTAAACATATTACATATTTATTACTAACTCAAAAGACTTTTATTATTAATGAAAATTAATTTATCAAATAAAAGTGTTATTACTTTGAAATATATAATTAATATTTAGATCTATAATAAGATATAAAAGTATATTTTTATAAAAAAAAAAACTTGTGTTAAACATGAAAAATCATTAGAAGTCTCGGTGGTAAATAATAACACTTTGATTTATGTTTCAATATCAGCTGAATGTTATCTCATCAGTATATTTAATTGAAGCTACGTATAACACATCTAAAATTACAATCAATTATTATGCAATTAATAATTTAATGATCAATTAATTTCATTAAATTGGTAGATTGATTGCGTAGAAACAATGTACAAATTATTATAACAATGAAAGTGATCAATTATCAAAATATATTGTAGTAAAGTTAAAATGTACACCGACATATTTATCATCTTTCAATGCCTGAAATTGACTTTGGTAATATATGCATCATTCCATGACTAAAACCAACAACCTGGCAAGTAAATTTCTACTGAAATATCTTTTCTACAAATTCATATTTTTGTCGTTATCATTTTTTATTTTATATTTTTTTATTTCAAACGAATTTTCGATTTTCACCGAGGGAAACAGAAATTGAAGTAAATATAAGGGAAATAATAAAAAAAAATAAAATAAAAAATTGTCAGAGAGCGGAAAACTAAGCAAGGGTTTCAGAGTAAAAAAAAAAAAAAAAAAAAATATAGCAAGGGGTAAGATGTAGTAGACTTATAAATCAAAGCCTCTGAACAAATCGCCCAGGGAGATCCCGTAGCAGTTTTACCCGCCTTTACTTTTTACAGTTTTATTTCTATCCAGACACGTTGGTCCCAAAGTTCTCGCTTTACTTTTTCTCATTCCATCAAACTGCAAAGATATACGTTTATCTATTTTTTTTTTTCTTTATTTTTTCTACCTTTGAAAGCTTCTATCCTATTACACCTTCAATTCTCATTGAAATCATTTATATATCGCTGGTTTTTCTTTTCGTTTAAAATTGTGGCTCTCAATACTCTAAATTATTTCTTGTATAAATATTTTGAGCAACGAGATAAAATTAATGTATATTCGCACACAAAATATTATTTATCAAAGAATCCAATAAGATAAATAATACTGCAAAACAAAAAAATAAAAAGGTATAACTTCTAACTAGTTAATGTTGCTTTAGCTGAATCTGAATGAACAGGTAAAGATACAGAGTTTGCAACATGTAGTCTATAGATACGAAGATGCTAAAACTTTAAAAGTTAAGTAAGTAAACCTCAAGACAAGTTTTAGCTGTTTCTTTATATACTCGCACGTTAAATATTCTTAGAATATGAAGTTTGACTCTGTTTATGTAACAAAATATACTATCAACCTCACTTGTACATAAAGTCTCACCCAAACCAACCACAAAATTTGCAACATTAACTCTTGTTATTATGTTGTAGAAACATTTTAATGTCGTATTTACCAAAGAATTAAGATTTATTTTATTTATTATATTAAATGATTCAATGTTATAAATTAATCAAATTGTACTTTCAAACATATTGTATTAAATTAAAAATATAACTAATCGAAATTTGATTATCACAATAATAATTGGCAATATAAACACATTGATAATTGAAAAAAAAAATTTCGATATTATGTTCACAATAATTTTAATGATGATAAAATTGATGAATGCAATTATCATTTCAAAATTACATGTATCTGTTAACAAATTGACACTATATGACCATGGCAAAGTGAGATAAATGTATAAATCCATATATCTGCATAGACATTACACAAAATTTCAGTTTCATCTCTCAATTGAGAGATGAATAGTTTAGTAATTTATATATGTACATATACATTAGATATATGTTTATATATACATAGTTTGATAGAAATGATAGTGATCAGTGATCCGGCTCACACTTTGATAATCGAGATTAGGTAAACATTGATGATGATTTTCCAACCACAGACTAGAGTTCATTGGATATAGTATAGTTATGAATGTATGTAGAATAGGACAAGTAGATGTTAAGCTACTGATTTAAATCAATGGTTGATGTCCCAGAGCATGTAAACATGATAAACATACGTGAGAATTTGAATTTGCAATACCGAAAACGTTTGCTTGAACGACAAATTGTTGATAACCACAGAGATTTATATGTAAGCCTTTTTTTTTACATATAATATCCAATGACAAATAAATTATTATCCATTCTTTTTTTTGTTGTTTTATATCGTTATAAATTTTTGTTTATGAATAAAACTATAACTGTCAAGATAGTATAACATGTAAATGTAAAATAAATCCGTCAATTTGTCACAACATCATTTACTGTCTTCCAAAGTATGTGTTTTGGGTTAAAAGATATATTGAAGTTGAATATAAAAGATACAAACACAAAAAGTAGATACATGTATATATAGTACATTGTGAAAAATGGAAACAGAAGGGATTGGAAACTAAGTCAGAATTGCTCGTAAATCGGCTAGATTGAGAGTGACTTGGGTGTCCGATATGCCACCTGGTTTTCCAGGCAAAAAAATGCTCTAGTCGCGTGTTTCGAATGTAAAAATAACCTTTCTACTATCTTTACTAGGGTTTTTTTTTTTGTTTTTTTATCTCAAGAAATTTTTCTCTTTTATTATTTTTTTTACTTTTTTGGCTACTGCAGTTCTCTTCTGCTGTCATCCTATAGTATTTTACTAGTTCAAAAGACCCATTCCACTCTCGATGAGAACGTGAATCGAATTGAGTTATCACCCAAAAGTGGTAAGCTGAGTTTTTTTATTTTTTTTTTCAAACTGACATTCTGGTCTCGTTTATCGAGTACACACTTGGCTAAAAAAGTTGTGTACTTGTTTTCATGCACGTAGATGACACAATGCTCTTTCATCAAATCAAGAAATAAATAAAATATATAAACAAACACAAAATAAATAATATTATTTATTTTAGATAAATATATCTCTTGACAATTATATAATGATAACAAATGAATGAGAGTATTTGGTTGTTGTACTTGTGATATTTCTGGTGTATGTTATTTTATATATTCAATGAGACTTTTAAAGTTTTAAATTTGACATTTATTTTTCCTACCCTATACATAATATATTTTAACATATAATATTTTATGTTGAAGCATATGTAAAATATGAAAAGGAGTGATCACCACTATTCTCCATAACTTACATAAACATTTGGATGATAAAAAGAGAAAGATAAACGAGAGAAAGTAAGACAAAGATAAATGAAAATAAAGGTAGACATGTTGATGGGTTGATAACCTCCCTCAACAAACAAAGTTAGAAGGGTCCAAGACTTTTGCGACAGCTGGTAAGATTAAGGGTCAGTAAACTGCTTTTGGTATCTCAACAACTTGCCACCCGCATACATGTGTTTTTTTTTTTTTCATCATTTCAATTCTTGACAGATTGATCAAAAATTTTGTAGAAAATCGAAGGCGTTACGGGGCGTATATAGAGTTAGAAGATAAAATAGAAAAAAGTGTGAATGAATGTTTCTCAATTTTTCAAAACTATGAGTTATAAACAGAGAAATCGATGAATCAGCCCCTAGGAAACTATCATGACTATCAATATTTTTATCAAAAATATATTTTTCTTTTTAAATTTTTCTCTTGTTTATAGATTAACAAGTGTGAAAAATAAATACTCAAAAGTTCTAAATGCGTTCTTATATAGTCTTATTGAATTATTAGTTATCAACTAATCGGTTGCTAATTAATCAATTAGTCATCCAGACTCAACTCAAAGTTGAAATTCTTGTTCAAATTTTATCAGTCAATGGATCGTATACAACTAAAAGCTTTTTAACTATCAACAAATATCATTATTCTCTAATTTAAATATTCAAAAAAAATTATTATAATTAATCAAGTAACTTGCAAATAATGACTATAAAAAAAAAAAAAATGTTTTATTTTTAAAATTAATTAATAACTAAACCAATTAAATACTAATGTTAATTATTATTTGTTCATTTATTTGAAATATTAATCCTACTATTTTTAATGGTTTCAAAAAGTTTTAAGAAAATTGAATTATTTAAAGATTTAACGTAATGAGCTTTTTTAACTGATGAAAAGGATTTTACTGAAAGGTATTCTCCAACGATTTGTACTTGTCATTCCTTGTTTAAAATATTTAACAAAGAGACACTTATCTTATGTATATATATCTGTTAGTTTTAGAAGAGTTATTTCTTTACTGATTTTACTTGACAAGTACAATTATATATTGTAAATAAAATTAAATTTATGTTATTCACTTTTGATAGAAAATTAAAAATTCAACAAAACAATTCACACTTGATTAGTAATTTTGTTTATTTTATATTTTTTAAAATTAAATATATGAAAGTCTGTAATTAATTTAAGACCAACTGTCATGAAAAGTGTCATTTTCTCTTTACCTTTCAACTCCCAAAAGATTTTCTTAGTGTGTTTAGGGAATTGAAGTAAGACCAGAGAGTAAAGTAAAACATAGAGCTAACCAGAATGTCTACCAAATCCTTCTGGTCTAAGTACTATTTGGAAAGTTTGTCTCTGAGATTAGGTGGTGACACTGACAAACCACGTTGTTCTAGTTTTGTATATACACTTGGATAGATGCTAGTTAAACAAGTTACTTTGAAATGTCATCACTGGATCATTAACTATATTACTATTAAATTATATTATATATAATTTTATTTATTTTTTTATTTTAAAAATAAATATATTTTTAAATGAATATAATTTTAACGATAATAAATAAAAAAAGAATAAATTTCACTTGGTTATTTTATTTTCAATGATATTTTTTTTAAATTTACTATTATTTTTTGATATATAAGCTAATTTTTTATTTTATTATTTTTATATTATAGATATACTCTGTGTGTTTTTTGTATGTTGTGATGATCAGTGACCTAAAAAAACGCGTTTGTGTGCTGAGAATTTTGTGATCCCTTGGGTACAAGCTTTAGAAGAGCAATGAAGAAAACGTATGGGACACTTGGGAAACACCCACTTTGATAGTCGGTTATATAAAAAAATAAATAAAATAAAAATAACCACTATGACCTCAAGCCTTTTATACCGTCTTATTTCATTCAATCATTTTGCTTTTCTGACCACATCTGCTTAAATTCAATCATTCATAACAACTAGCTTTAATGTTGATTATATTATTTTTTTTTTCCCAAAATATCTATAATAATTTTTATAATCTGAATTATGAAACTATATAAATATTGTATAAATTTTTGTAGTTTATTTTATTGAATTTTTTTGACCTCACTATATATTGAAAACTGATAAGCGGAAATGACAATTTAACTGACTGACGATTGGTTTAATTGAAATTTCATGTTCCATAGAATATAACTCGGCATCGTTACGGTGGCATAGCACTGATGGCTTTATTTTATAACAAAGATTGAAGTAAAAAAAAAAAAAACAATCACTATACCATATTCTATATGAAAAAACATTTGTTTGTAATAAACCCCTGCTATATAATAAAAAAATTATAAAAAATAAAAAAAAAAAAATTTATTTGCTGTCATGAATTGTGATTCACAAATACTTACAAGAAAAATTCAATTATTTTCACAAGTTTTTATATTTTTTTTTTTTTTTTTAGTTTTATAATATTAAATGACAAAAGTATATATTCAAACATTTATATCACAGAAAAAACATTAAAATGAATTGAATTTTTGGATTGTTACCAGAAACATATTGAATCGTATTTGATCTAGAGAAAACTAAATTTTTCTGAATAAAAGCCAAACATTTATTTTTTATTTTTTAAATTCATTTAAACGAACACGTTCATCAACTGATCGATGAGGGTGGTTTGAAACGAGAAATTGCATATCTCATGCTCACATTGGCACATGGCATGTGTATACTGATTACAGTTGTATTGAATATTCTTCACGTTATAACCCGAAAGACCACACAGTAAATTGGAATTTCGATTAAAAAAAAAATAAAAATATGCTTGATGTGTAGTATCGCAAAACTATAATTAAAAACGAATGTGGTGTCATTCATGATGCTACTGTTAAATGTAAAAACAACAGAAATTTATGTGACTTGTATGCAAGTAATAAAAACTGACAAGTTGAAAAATATATATAAAATATAAAGAATTTTAAAAATCATTATATACTGTATCTATTTTTCGTAATAAATCATAATGATATTTTTCTATTAAATATTCAATATCAAATCTTTATAAAAGCATACAATTGAGATCACGATTTTCTGTAAAGATTAAGAGCAAGTATAAAAGTCGTAAGTTCACTCGGTTCTTTACAGTGAATCGAGAAGTTAGATTAAATGTAAATGAGCACCAATATTTGAAAGAATAAAGCAGATATAGAATAATAAATATAGAATAAACGAAAGAGCCATGCGCATATTTAAAAATTAATTTATTTATTTCAAAATAAATGAAAAATTAAATTGATTTAGTATATTTTTTTTTTTGATATGGATAATTATTGTGGACACAATAATTATCAATAATTGACATTACGATACTAAAAAATATATAAAAAAGTTGATAAATCAAAAAAGATATGTTACTGCATAATAAAATTGTTGGTAAATTGTTAGTAGCTTTACAGATTTACGTTATTGTATCAATATATTTTTAAACTTATACATTGTATATATGTTTGAAGCAATATTATATATACCTTGTGATAACACTGACACAACTGTAGAGAATTTAGATAAACTAGGTATACATATAAAAGCAAAATAACTGAGTAGATGTTTTTCACAAACCATACATTTGTGTCATTTGAATATTCGATTTTGCGGTTTTTCGATTTAAACCAAATATACACGTTATGTATGTTCACAACTACTGACTGCATTTCTGTAAAAGTATACAGAGAATTTTTTTTTCTTGACTTATTTTCACTGGTTGCAAAGGAAACTAAGAATAAACTTTTTACTCACACCGATCACTAGTAAAGAAGTGCTTACAACTGTGCAATCAAAGACTCTTTACATAAACATACATTTATTTGCAAATGGCGTTAACATTTTTTTGTTGTTATTTATTTGTATTTATTTTTATTTTTTTACGTTTCAAGATTTTATTTTTCCAGATCAATTTACGATTCTTTTCACGTTTATATATATATATAATATTAAATATCAAAATATATATTTTGCTATCGATAGTCTATACTTAATATTGACAATATCCAATTTTTTTATTTGCATTTTTATAACTAAAATAAATTATTTGAAAAAAACATGTATGAACTTTGAATTATATACTTTTTTTTTTTAGATTTTTTTTTGTTGTTTATTATTAAACTTATTATTGGCAAAGAAAGTCATGGAATATAAATTTTGAAATAAAGACAAATTTTATCCGTTCATTACCAAGATTTTATAATCTATTTTTAAAAACTTATTGTAAAAAGAAAAATGGAAAAAAAATGTTTTATAAAACTTGGTGTTAAAATACAAAAAAAAAACCATTAAAATTAAAATATATAAAAAAATATTCAAGCAGAAGCTGGATAAGTGATATTTAAGACAACGTTGATTCGTTTTTTCGGACGAAAAATGATATAGATATTTTTTTTTTTTTTGGCGTCGCAACTTTTGTAGGGATGTATTCATTCATGCATGGAAAGAAGCAATCGTCTGTTGAATTTACGACGAGACAAAAAAAAAAAAAAAGAAGTGAAAAAAGTTGAAAATAGGGGATGAATGTATATTGTGTAAAAAATAAAATATAAATCAGAAATTATAAAGCAATTTCATAGAAAACCACAACGAAACTTAAGGAAGCTTAGTTGTATTTTTTTTTTTTTTTAATGCTCAGCTAAAAAAACTACAGTAACAACGCTAAAATACGTCACAGTAAAATAAAATACTTGTCTTTATCGTATATATTTTAAACTTTTTGTTTTTCTATTTTTAATTTTTTTTTTTTCATTCAATATATTCTTTATCTACGTTTTTATAATAATTATGCAAAAATATTTTACTTATTATATACACATTTAATTTACATCAACTTGAATTATGGATTTTCAAATTAAATTTACATTAATAGTCATTTTAATAAAACTTTTACAGATATATATAAGTTATATCTGATATAAAAAAAATCTAAAGTACAGTTGTTATATTTAATTAATATAATACAGTTAATTGAGAAAGTTTGTATTATTTCTTGTTGAATTTTATCATTATTTTCAGTTACATAAACCCAATGAATTCCTCATGTCTATTTTCACTCTATTATATTCTACATAATTCATATTAAACTTCATTTTAATAATCCATCAAATACTACGTGTAAAAAAATTATACAAATAGAAATTTTTGTTTTTTCGAAATAACTAGACAAAATATAACCCAAATAATTTCAACTATCAAAACTTCCAAAAAAAAAACAAAACAAACTAGTTAAAAAATATATCAGTACAACTGTTTTTTCATAATGTTATTAAATAATTCCATCAAAGTTACCAAGATTCAGTGAACCAAAACAATACTTAATGCGTATAAATGTATGTGATAAGGTATGTTGTCTGTAACTGACTAAAGTTATGCTTTTATGAAGAGATAAATGTTAAATTCCTGAATATGAAATATTTTACGAAAATACATTTTCATCTGGTCTTAACGTACTATTTACCACTAGTAAACCCTAACAAGACAAGTTATTTCTTTCATTTCTATACTCAAATAAAATCTACCCCAGTTACATCATCTAGCTAAATTTATCAAAACCACTGTTGAATATATAACAGTGTACTTTAAAAATGTCATCCACGATGAATACACAAATGAAATACTGACAACAATACTTCAAACGATATTATATTGCATATTATGAATACAACTGCTACTGCTTATACAAAGTTATATACAAATATTTTAGTAGCTTTTTTTAGATGCATATACTTTTTATTACTCTATTGGACTTTTATTTTTTTTTGCAATAATAATAATATAATCATTTATCTAAAAAAAAAAAAAACTATATGATATACCTATCGTCTTTTTTTTATTATATAGAAAGTCTTTACCGATAATTACCATCACAGGGATGAATTGATTGATTTACTTAAAGCGCTTCATCGCTCGACACGTAACCATTATAGCTCATCCTTTCAACTTTAACTTTTAGGTCAATCTTCTGCTCTCTTTCACACTTGAAATTGATCTTAACATGAATTTTATCTTGAAATACAGTTTAAATATAGGTATATAGGTATATATCGTAATTTTTAATTGAAAAAGAAAATTAAATAATTAATAAGGTGGAAATTAATATCAACTTTAAGTTTTGACCTCGAAGCTCTACGTTATAATTTTTTAATGGTATACAATATAATTTTCTCTGATTGAAAGTTTAATGATAGAATTTTATAACAAAAAATATTAACTATACTTTTATAAGAATAAAGTTAATTGAAAAATAAAATAATCTTTTCAAAGCTAATATGGTCTTTTCAATGGTCAATTTAGATTATTTTAGATTAACATCAAATAAATTTTGGGTATATTTTATTTTATTATATATTTATCATCAAAAATATAAACTAATTTCATTCGTAATATTATATTTGTAAAGTAAAATTTGTATGATAATTTGATGGTATATTATTGTAAATTTGAGGGAGTTATTCAACAAAATCCAACGAAAATTTGTCTTTGACGTCAAGACCAGATGTTAAAAGAGAACAGCAAGAGGAAATCACGTTAATGTTGTTTAGTAAATGTAATATATGATTGAGAGGGTTCGAGGCATATTTCAAGGATGCGGTGATGATGTTGTACCCAAGGAGAAATGTATTACGTAGGTCTTTGCAACAGAAGAGAAGGGTTCCTGAGATGGTAAGAGTATGAGGGTACTTCCTCGTTCATTCGATTCCACCTCGATATCCCTAATAGAATAATTGTTGATTGGCTTGCTCACCCCCTAATCACTTTACCTAACCAACCCTTAATTTACCTCTCCTTTCTATTTCTATCTTTATCTCTCTTTATCAATATATAATCTATATGTGTATATATGTAAATTTTAAATTTTAGCATTTTGCTATCTGTAAAGCTTTTTCTTTCTCTTTCTTCCAATTTTTTATCTTTTTTAATTTTGTCAGCTCTAATATGATTTACGATAAATTTTGTCAATTTTTTAAATTTTATATATTTTGAACTATACGAATATTAAAATAACGTAGATGGTAAAAGGTTTATGGTTTGTTATAGGACAAAAGTGTTGGCATTTGTCCAATAAATGTGAGAAAGAAATAACTCACAAGAATATTTTCTACACTCATCCAAGCTTGGACTTGAGGGACGATACTTCACTAGTGGATTATAGTAATGGTAAATTATATTATACATTAAATCTATGTCGTGTGTGGCAAGCCTGAAATATATATGCCAAAAAAAATATACGAATCTGCAAACTCTTTGGCAAGTATCATTGATCTATTTTCGATTTTTTAAATATTTTTTATTTTTTTATTTTTTTTTTTTCTCATGATAGTTTATTTGAAAAAGTTTTTTACAGTTTTACTGTGGGTACAGAAAGTGGAGGGCAAAATTTAAAAACTTTGAAGATGATTCTAAGAGTGAGTATGGTATCTATAGATTGAATGCCATAGCAAATGAAGAGTATACCGATGTGGTTGAATACGAGAGTTTCTACGAAAACTTTGTACGTGATCAAACTCGAAAATTAAAAAGTTAAAATATATATACATGAATTATTTTTATTTGATTTTTTTTTACTCATTTTCATCAGTTATTTGGCTTTTTTTTTTTTTAAATTATACAGACATATATATTTTTACTTTTTAATTGAAAGTACTCAGCTTTGAATCTTATTCAAAGTAACCTAAAGATTTACTTTGGATTACTCATTTTAATTAAATCAAAAGTTTTTTTTTAAATGATTTTCAATAATTCTTTATTTTTTTTATTGAGTTTTATTTGATTTTTTAGAAAGTAAAGGATAAAAAAAAATGCCTCATGCATTTCTATTCTATTTTATATATTTTGGATTTTTTAAAAACTTATATATATCAGTGCATTTCTATGTGGCTTGTCTGGGTAAAATAACTCACTTTCAAGACAATGTATACGTTTTATTTCTCAACAGTAAAGCTGTCTACAATTTTACCAACCGTATCTGTATATTTGTGTTAGTGTGCACTTTACAGCTAAAAAAAGTTGCTATAAGTCACTGGTGTATTTGGAGTAAAGTGAACAACTCTAGCTATATTCAAAATTCAATGCTTACACTGAACACCAAATTGTCAAGAAATTGTTTTATTTTGAGACTGATTATTTGATTAAATTTGATTTGTATTTGTTCAATTTGAAACAGAATTTGCACGAACATATTTACAAATAAAATAGATTTACAAAAAATATTGGAATAATTAAATTGAAAAAATTAACTTGATGATAAAATAAATAAATAATATGCACAAAATATATTATTTTGTGCAATTTATTGTAACAAAAAAAAAAGATTATACCCAGTAGTGAATAAATAAAATATATAAAAAATATTGATTCAAATAGAAACGTAATTAAAATGAAAATTTTAATATTGTTCAAGCTACTGATATTAAAATCCGGTTATTATTTTTTTTTTTTGTCTGCAATCAAAAATTAATTTCCTGTATTTTCCTGATAGATAAAAAAAAAAAAACCAAAGTTTATATAATAATTCATCAGTAATATTTTTTTTTTATATTTAATGATTTTAAGATGATTAAGAAATTCTTTTTAAAAATACTAAAAATAAAAAGTCAAATGAAAATTTAAAAAATTTTCAATGATAATGAGAAGAAAAAAAAAAGGCTCAACAATAATTACGTTAAAAAAGTCACTGAGTTTTCGCTATTTTTTGGCCACCATATCACCTTGTGGTACATGTTTATTATTAATAAAAAAAAAAGAAGACATACATGCATTATTCCAAACGTTTTAAAAGCTTTTCAGTGTAAAAGACTTGAAACCAAATATGTGTGAAATAAACAAAGAAAAAAAAAAAAGATAAAAGTTAAGAATATAAAAGAAAAAAATGAATAACCTAAAAAGCAAGTGATAAAGATTATCCATGTATGTCTGTTTAGATATCAAAAAAATTACTTGAGCTTTAAAACAATTTTTTTAAAAGCTCAAATCAAAGACTGTAAGTAATGCAAGTCATATAATGTTTTATTTAATATATGTATATATTTATTTTTATGTTAAAAATAAAAGCTTATGAATAGCTTTAACAAATATATAAAAAAATACAAAGTGTATAGCTTCATTGTTCCACCATTGTTGTTATATAACAATGAATCTATGTCAAAGTTCAGAATAATTTACATGATTCACACAAACCAGGTTAGTATATAAATTATTTTTTTTTATTTATCTATTAAGTCGTTGTCGATAAAATATTTATATTATAAAATAATGTTGTCTTCACTAAACTAACACATTGGTCAAAAATATATTAAAGGTACAAATGATTTTTTTAATTTGAAAAAGGGCTTTAATATTTTACTGGCACTCGACCTGTATGATGGCAATGGTTTTACAAAATATACATAAATGAAATTTTCAGTGAACGTTTTTGGTCATTTCATCTATCTCCATTCGTCGTGAACAAAAAAAAAAAAAAAAATTTTAATTGAAAAAAATAAATTAATTTAAATAAATTTTTATTTTTTCAGAAAATATTTAATTGAATAAAATAAATTTAGATGAATAATTTTTTTAATAAATTATAATTATCAGATCAAAGTATAATTTTTTAAAAATAAAATTTTGAATTAATTTATAAAAATGATTATTATTATTGTAAATTATTTTTAATGAAAAAAGGAAAATTTATTAAAATTTCTATAGAATTTTACTTATATCATTTTTGATAACAAGATACTCATTTATAATAAAAATGCTTTTTATTAATTTAGCTAATGTTATAAATGTATAAATGCATATAATAGTAATAATGCCACCTGTCATTGAACATAAATCTTTAGTCATTAACTGTTGGGTTATTAGTTCTGTGACCAAAGTTAATTTTATTGAACCCAAATATTATATACCACAGAGTGCATCATTCGATAAATATATAAAGTGTGATGTTAATTATATTTGCAGACATCAATTTTCCGATATTGATCTAAATTTATCTCACAAATAAATTTCATGATGTTTCTTCGACATTAACGTCAATTTAAATTTACCATTATTATTATTATTATTATTATTATTATTATGTATAATTATATTTATTTGTATAAATAAGCTTCAAGTTTTTTATGAAAATATACCGATTCAATCATTAAACATAAATGATTCCTTTAAAACCGACCAAAATTTAAGTGATTTCCCATTTTTTTCGTCAAATTTACTAAAGTAAACTTAGATGATTACTGACCAGAAATAATTTGGATATTGTATCAGTGACCTATCACAAGCTTTCAATATTCACCATTCAATAATCTTTGTACTGGTCTTTGAATACAATAGCAAAAGGTGTCTATGCACTCGAATAGTCAAATGATCAATTTGCAATATGAAAGTCTAGATATGATTATTGATTGACTTATTGTTTATCATTAAAAATACCTAGCTATATATAGAAATTTGTGTCAACCCGTAAAACTTGTAATTCATTAAAATATAGAAGTACAAAGTTTGTATACATATTTTTAGTTGAACTAAAATATTATATGGAAAAAAGTTTCTCAGTGGTTTTGATGTTGTTTTGGACAAAATATACGTTTGTAAGATAATGTCAAAAACATAAAATTATTTTTCTTTTTATTTTATACTATATTTTTTTTCAATTTGTTTTATAAAATTAAGTTGTATATGAAATTAAAAAAGAAATAAAAAATATAACAGTTTATAAATATAAATTTATGAGATTTAAAAATAATTATTATATTTTTTTATTCTTTCATATAATATAAATTCATTTACAGTAAAATGTAATTACTTATTTTTTTTTAATTCACATTTATATTATATGTCGAGAAGCTTTGTACGAATTAATAAATCTCAAAGGTATGCTTTTGTAGTTTAAACTAAATCACTTGACGAGTTCAAAAATGTACTGGCTATTTCTATTATAGTGAGATTTTCCTGACACAATTAAGCATTCCAAAACACCTAATAGGATTATTCAAAGAGAGAAGTAGTATTATATTAAAATACTTTTAAAAATTCAAATATAAATAATTATTTTTTTCAAAGGATCAAATTCATTGATAAGATTTTTTTTATGATGAATTAATTACGCATAAAATGCCTATTTTTGTACCGATAACAAGTCAATTTACATGGATTTGAGGTGTTTGTGTTGTTTAATATCAATGATCTACTTGTAGGAAAGTTCCAAAAAATAACAGAATGTTATCTACTTTGAATTAATATATATATATAAAAACAAGAGTATGACATCAAAAAGTTATAATTAAATTGAATGCTATATGATTTTATGATAATATATTGAATTTTATTTCAATGCATGAATAATAAAAAAATTTGATTGATTAGTAATTTAATGTTTCTGCAAAGTTTGATCATTACTCACATGACAATGCATGTTTCAAAGCATACTAAAACATTACTGCAAAAATCACTCATATATATATATATAATGCACTTTCCCTGGTTATACTTTGAACCCACTCTTCGGAAAAATCTCTGTAGTGACATGCATAATAGTCGCAAACTACGTACGTAAAGAAGACATGTATTTTATGCCAGAATAAATTTTAAATAATATTTTCTCATGCATAAATTTAATCACATGATAACAAATCACTTTTCATTACAACCGTTATATATATTGATATTGAAAAAATTTTAGAAATGAATTTTTTTTTGTCAAAGAAAATTTATCGAAATTTTTTAAGCCATTTTATTGATGTCTCAATTAGATGTAGTAGCTAATAAAGCAACTTTAATTGTAAATTTTTTGCAATATTATGATGAGTACGATAGTTATTTATAAAAAAAAAAAAAAATTAAGTAATAATAACCATCATTTATAGTCAAATTAAATGCATCGAAATAGCTATTGTTAAAAACTCAAATTAACTTGAAATATTAAGTAAAAGTTTTTTTTAACCAACGTGGACATATAAAAGAAAAAGAAAAATTATCATAGATTATACAGACAGTTGCAAATAATATTTACAATAGATAGTAAAATATTAGATGCGATTTTTGGTATAAAAATAACATAAATGGAAAATGGTTTGACAAACACCTTGAGTAAGAAATGCATCTATTCATGCATTTATTCATGACGAATTCCTCTGTACTCTGCACTATGTATAACCATCACAAAAAAAAAAAAAATGAAAATCTCTGTAACTCACTGGAGACTTTCCACATTATTACATAAACTCACAGAGAGAGAAAGAGAGAGTTATAAAAAAAATAAAACGACATATAATATATAAACATAATAAATGTATTCACATTTACAGACTAGTGGAGCAGAAGTGCAACGCCTGCAAAAGAGTCTATATGCATGTGACAAACGATAGATACTTAATAAAATTTTAAAAAATAGTCACAACAGAATGAAAGGATTTCCGTTTAAATATGTGTAAGACAAGATTTCTTACAAAAAACTTTAATAAATACTCTTGACAATCACGGAAATTGCTGCTATACTATTTTATTATAATAATGGGAATTAAATAATTCTGTCATTCATGTCACGTATATATATATACAAACATATATATTTTAAAGTTTATTGTAATCTTATTATACAAATCAATCATTTATCAGTATCATGCATAACATAAAATTTCATAAATATATTTAATAAATTTTCAACATTTCCTTTAATTTTAATAATTATATTCAATTACTAAATTTAACGTTAATTAGTTAATGATGATGTCATAAATCTATAATTATTTTTAATTATTTTTATGTATAAAAATTATAATATATTCACAAAAGAGCTAAAACAAGAGGGCGTAAAATTAACCGTGTATAATAGTCAAGCAATTTTATCTATTTATATGAGTAGAAAATATATGATCAGAACAATTTTGGTAGTAGAAAACCAGGTACCATCACAATTGGTTCAAAATGCCTATTGAATATAACTAAAATAAATTGAATTTTTAAAAAATAGAATTTACGATCAGGTTTATCATGGTAAATTTTAATCACGCACAAATGTGTAATTATACTGAGGTTGTACTCTCGAGATGAATACGCAGCTCAATTTGCATTTATAAACTCGAATTTCATTATAAATTTTACTGTCCACTATTGTTCTATATGTATAGCATTATCTATTCAAGTATTTTTTAATTTTGAACAATGTTAAAATATTGACAGCTAAAGCTATTAAGAAAATAAAATAGTCAATCAAAGTTAACGGCTGTTATTGTCAATTTTTTGAGAAAATTTATCACGTTAAATATATTGATTTTTATAATAAATAATTATTTATTATCAAATGCTTGAATACTAGAGCTGAATCATCATCACTTTTAATGTAATCAATTAATCAAGTTTTGGAAAAAATTGAAAGTTTTAAAGTCCAGCTTATTTTTAAGTTTAGACATTTGATATTATTATTTAAAATTAATAATAATATTATGATGAAAAGAGAAAAGAATAATTAATTGAAAACTGGTTACTGGAGAGTATATCTAGTTTTACATATGAAATAATAGTAATTTTGTAACTGGTGAAATTGTATATATGAATAGGGAAGTATTGCAAATGAGACAAGACAAAGAAAATGAATGTTAACACATATAAATAAGTATAAATATTTTTATGTGACTGGTTAATCCCTCGTTGTTGTTGGGGTGGGTAAATTGTCGATGCAAGTAAATGTATGAAAGTGATTACTATAAAAGCAAAAATAGACAGCAGAAAATCAGTATGCAGTTACCACCAGGCAACATGAACAACACTGGAATCTTGAAAGTGAGTAAAATAATAACTCTACTATTCATATGACTATAACTATATATAAAAGTATATTTATTAATTTAATTTTGTTTTTTTTTTTCAACAGGTTTTTTTTCTACTTGGCTTAATTGCCTTTGTATTTTCTGAAGAAACAAAAAAATTAAATAACAAAAATGCAGAAACAAAAGATAATAAACAAAAAAAACGAGGTTTAGATTTTGGTTTTGGTGATCATATTGGTTTTGGTGGATTTGATGGACATGAATATGCTGGTGGTTTTGGAATTGGTGATTTTGGTGATCATGCACATGTTGAACATATCAAAGCTGTTACAATAACAAAACATGTACCAGTACCAGCTCCTTATCCAGTACATGTACCAGTTAAAGTACCAGTTGATAGACCATATCCAGTACCAGCACCATATCCAGTTCATGTTGAAAAACATGTACCATATCCAGTAAAAGTACCAGTTGAAGTGCCAGTTAAAGTACCAGTTGAGGTTCCAGTCAAAGTACCAGTTGTTATTAAAGAACCATATCCAGTATTTTTCAAAGATCATCATCATGATATTGGTGGTTTTGGTGGTTTTGGAGGATTTGGTGGTCATGGCTTTGGAGGACATGGTTACGGAGGAATTGGTCCATTAGGACATCATTAAACAACAAAAAAATTATTTTAAAAATATCAGCTGAATTTTTTAGCTAATGAAAAAAAAAAAAAAAAAAAAAAAAAATACCAAAATATAA
Organism: Lysiphlebus fabarum; assembly: GCA_011426435.1. NCBI lineage: Eukaryota > Metazoa > Arthropoda > Insecta > Hymenoptera > Braconidae > Lysiphlebus > Lysiphlebus fabarum. Next base: position 67,527 of record WSYQ01001042.1, read on the forward strand.
ATTAATCAGCTTATTATGATTGATTTAAAAAAATATTAAAAAAAAAAAATATATAAATATACATATATATCATAATTAGCTGAGTATTTTAGATCAATTATAATCTTGAAAATGTAATTTTGAATAATAAATATCTTTTTACTTTTTAATAATAAATAAAAGTCTTTTAATATTTCTTTTTTCTCATCTTCAACATGTGCTTTACTATTTTTGAGTTCAAAGTATTATAAGATGTAACTATATATATATATATAGAATTGTGATTTTTCACGTTACTGATAATGTATGCTCTGTTACGTGAACAGAAAAGAAAATATTATCATGCAGATGATATACTGAATGAAAAAAAAAAGAAAAAAAAGAAAGTAACTGTTATTTTACTACACTCATATGCTTATACAATATATAAGTTGTAAAAATAATATAAAATAATGTTATTAAATTAATTTTTTTAATTGTAAATGCCACGTATTAATATGTATATCAATCAACCATTTTTTAAAATTTTTAGAAATGTAAACTCGCGAAATACATGCAATGTATTGAAAACACCATTTAAATATTTAAATGCCAATATTATTTACAAACACGCACATTTATTATTTATTTATTTTATTTTAATTAAATTTAATATTAATAAAGCCTTGAGTAAAATGTAAACACGATATTCAAGATAAAATAATGACACGTTTTATAAAATGATCGATATAATTAAAAAAATATAAATGTTATCAATATAATTATCATTTACACATGATAAAATTTGATATCATCATAATTAATAAAAAAAAATAATAATAATGAATTATTAAATGAAATTTTTCATTTTATTTAAATATTTTATCAACAAATATTAGCAAGTTAATAAATTATACTGTTTAATAATTTTTTCAAGTACATATTGCTCTCTTTAAAAGTAATGCACGATTATCTTAATCACTTTATTGAATAAAAATAATTTTATCAATACACTGCTACTCGTTATTCTAAAATTTCAAAAGTAAGTGATTTATTTTAAATAAAAAATTAAAAATAGTATTACTATATTTTTTTTATATTTTTAATTAAATATAAATAAAAATAATTTTATTTTTATTCTAATAAAGAGGTAAGCGGTGCCATCTATTACTATACAACGAAATTCCTATATACCAAGGCCTTGTTTGTTGCTCCAAGAAGGCAATGCAAGATAATCATACATTTGTCCATGATAAATGTCTAAATGATAATTATTGTACAGCCACTTGTGTAGACTGTTGTGTAGTAAATATTTAGTGACACACGTGAAATGTCAATTTTATAGAAAATTAGTTAATTGATTCTTTAAATAAATCATCTCAATTTTAGATATACTTATATTTTTATAAATTTTGTTTCCTTATTCATTCAGTATAATACAGAAATGTCATTAGCTCAATTTAAGTTTATATTTGCAAATAAATTATAAATTAACACGTAGAATTACAATAAACATAAATAATTATCAGTAAAATGACTCTTAGTTATTTTTATTTGACTGTTTTGACTATACTCGTGAAAAATGATAAATAATAATTGTAAAATAATATTGGCAATTAGTAACAAAATAAAAAAGAAATTTAAAAAAAATATAGTTTAAAATTTTTATGAAATTAATTTTATTATTTAGATCTAATAAGTGAGTGTTATTTTTGTGGTGATTCAAACAAAAGATCATTAAAATGTATCTGGAATGGTTGACCTTGGTGATATTAGCATTTTCAATGATTCAAATTTCTCACTCAGAAGTTTTAAGTAAGTTTTTTACATATATGTATTATTATAAAAAATAATATAAATTTTTTTATTTTTAAAATTTAAATAATTCTTTTTTTAGATTGTAAAGTGCCAAATAATTTTTCTATTGAGTTAAGCTCTGGAATGAGAACCTATTATTATGATACAAATCTTCAAGTTTCAATAGATTTAAATTTAATTGAATTTCATTCATTTAATAATTCAAATGTTGTTCATATAAAAGCTACAGACATTGCTGTAGGATTCAAAGGTTAAACAAAATTTTTCTTTATATATTAAAATATTTTTTGGTTTATTTTTATATTTAATCAATGATAATTAATTGTTTTTAGGTCAATCTATTAATGAAGTAACAATTGACAGTATTAATACTGTTGAATCAGGTGCTGAAAAAGTTAGCTACAGTTTTATGGATCATATAAGTGGAATTTCCAAAAGAATACCAATCAATGATACATCATATATGATTTATGATTGTAGATTAGTTTTATTTCCCTCCTTAATGTAAATATATATATATATTTTTTTTTTCTTTAAATTTATATGAGAATAAAAAAAATGAGAAAAAAAAAAAAAAAAAAAAACTGCCTGAATTGATATTTATTGTTTTTTTTTCAGAGATTCTTTTTCAGGAAAAATTGCAAATGATATTCGACGAATTACTGAATCATGTATTGAAAATGTAGTTTGTACTCAATTTGCTAGATTACAAAAATGGAAATTTATTGAAAGTTATGAAAATTCAATAATATTTCCACTGCCTGGAGCTAAAAATATCCTTGACAATACTGTAGACAAAGACATTGTTGTTCCAACTACTATTGGATCATTTCAGGTAATTAATTTAATTTTGTATTTATATTTAAAAAAAAATAATAATAATTTTATATTATTTATTTTCAAGACTATCATCAATAAAATAACAGATATTGCATTGGCAGAAGTTATTGCAACACTTAAAAAAGATGATGATGGTATGATGAGTATACCTGATGTTGAAGAAGAATTTTCAACTGGTAAAGGCATATTAAAAACTAATGGAAAAATAAATGCCTATGATGGAAAATTTGGGTAATATTAATTATTAAATAATTATTGTATTGTATTATATTTATTATTAATTAAATAATAATAAATTTTAGAAATTTAGCAACCCTCAAAAGAATTGCAGATGTTGTATTATCAACAAAAGGATTTAAATATGAAGCAACTTGTGCATTTGCTTTGGCTGTTACCAAATTATTTTACAAACAATATAAAGTAAGATATAAATTGAAAAAAAAAATTAAAAATAATATAACAATTTTTTAATTTGGTACTTAATGTTTTTTCTTTTTTTCTTTCAGTTAAAATATGGACTGATAAAATTAGATGGACATATTGATGCAGCAATTGATGGAATTAGTTTAGGTACAAGTGTATCAATTGATTATACACAAACTCCATGTATTGCAACTGTCGAGAAAATGGAAGTTATACAATTTGGAAAAATTAAAATTGATGTTAGTGGACTTGGACCACTTAATTCAATGGCCGGAAGTATATTTGGTTGGATTGGTGAAGAATGGAAAAAAGAAATAAGTAATTTAATTGAAACAAAATTAACATCAACAATACAACAACAATTAAATGTATTAAACTGTGAAAGATTTCGACCATAACTTTTTTGTATATTTAAAATAAGAAAAAAAAATTAATAAAATTATATTTTATCATAAAAAATATTTTAAATGATTCATTTGACGATTTGATAATAGAAAAAAAAAAACAAATAAGATAAAACTGATGTTAATGACTGGCAATAAAAAAGTATATGGCTACGCTGTCATTCGTTTTGTCATATTTTTTAAAAATAAATATATTATTTTATATTATTTAGCTATTAGTATAATATGTTTCCAAAAAAAAATAATAAGTTAAAATATATATTGACTAATATCAACGATCTTTGGTCATTCTAGTGCCACATCATTTCGTAGCCTGATTAATTTTTTCATGCTCAAAAAATTTATTATTAATTCAACATGTTCAAGTTTGTTGGAATGTCTTTGTTATTATTTTTTTCAATTATAAATTTATCATGGTGTAAAATATTAAGTAAGTTTTTTTGTTTTTTTGTTTTATTTTTAGTAATTATAATTATTTATTAAAATAAATTTTTGTTTATTTTTTAGAATGTGATGTAGCTGATAAATTTACTGTTAATAAAGACTCTGAATTTCAGTATATTTTTAATAATTCTACTTTTCAAATAACATTAGATCTTGATACAGTTACTCATGAAAAAACTTCAAATGAACAAATTGTTTATATAAAGGCTCCAAAAGTTAACATCAATTTTGAAAGTAAGAAAAGCTTTTTTTACATGAATTTTGTTTATCTATAAATTATTATTATTATTATTTTGATAGGTCAAATGTTTGATACATCGTTAAAAAAATATCAAGCTTATAAATTAAATTTTATAAACCGAATTTGTGGATTTGCTAAAAGTTCAGAGTTTAATAAATCAATCACCAGTATTTATGATTGTCGAGTTATATTATTACCTAATCAACATTCAGAGTAATAAAATTTTACTGTTATTTCTATTGTTTAATAATTAAAAAAAAAAATACTTTTAACTACGTAAAAAATTTTTATTAATAATTTTCTAGAATCTTGTCATCTGGAAAAATTGTAAATACAGTACAGAGATTTGCAGAGACATGTATTGAGGAAACAATTTGTACAGAATTTCCTACACTGAAGAGTCATCAACTAACAGAAACATTGGAAAATTCAATGTGTTCATTACTTCAAACAAATAATGTCAACAACAACTCAGATAGCATTAAATCTTTTCAAGTAATCAAAATTTAAAAAAATTATTTATCAAAGTATTGTAACATGTCTTGTTAAACATATATAAAACAAACAATTTTTTTATTTATTTTCAAGGCAATAATAAATAAAATAGTGGACATTGGAATAGTTGAAGCTAGATCAACATTGAAAAAAAATGATAAAGATGTGATTGACATTCCTAATATTGAAGAAGAATTGACAATTGGAAAAAGTTATTTAAGTAAAAAAATAAAATTTTCAGCATCAGAAGGAAAATTAGGGTAATCAAATTTTTTTTAATCAATAATTAATTATTAAATAACTATTTTATTTAATATATTTTAGAAATCTTTCAACATTAAAAAGAACTAAAGATGTAATTTTATCAAGAAGTCAAAATGAATATAAAGCTTTTTGTGCACTTGGACTTGGTATAGTTGAATTAAATTATCATTATTCCATGGTAAAAATTATTTTTAATTAATTATATTTTTTAAATAAAAATAAAATTTATATGTAATTATTTTTATATTTGTATTTATAGCTTAAAGTCAATGGAAAAATGAGTTGTACTATTGATGGTGTAGAATTGGGAATAAATATTTTACTTGATTATTCAAACCTAACTAAATGTCTTGTGAAAATTGAAAAAATAGAAGTAATAAAATTTGGACAACCAGTGATAAAAATCACTGGATTTGGATATGGTAACTCAGTGGTATCAAAATTACTGAGTTGGATAACAAAAAAATGGAAAGATAATATTATAACTGAATTAAAAAATAAAATATTATTAATTGCACAAGAAAAACTATCAGTTGTAGATTGTGAAAAATTTAGACCATAAATTGTTATTTTAAAAAATCACATTTGTAATTGCACGAGATCAAATTTATATCTTGAATTTAGTATCAAATATAAATAAAGTTTGTATTTAATTGCTAATTACTTGACTAGTTTTTATGAAGCACTTAATGCACAAGTTGCATTCATGATATCTTCAAGAAAAACTTTAATAAAGTTTACTTTTTGTATTTTTTTATTATCGTTTTACTATCCATTAAACTGTTCTTTCATTGTAGTTTACTTTAATTTTGTCAAGTATTTTTTATTGGAAATTTTATGGGAAAAAAATATTTAAATATATTTATAAATAATTTTAATTTTATTTTGAGTGTTAAAATACATTTATATTTTTTAAAATTTAAAAAATATAATTAGTTTATTACCAAATAAAAAATAAATTGATTATGATGGTGATGTATTGGTAACTGCATTTGTCATTGGTGGTTCACAAAGATCATCAGGTGGTAATATTGATGGACTAGTAGTTACAGGATTAATTAACTCTTTAGATGCAATAACAGGACTTGATAGCTCATCAATTTTGTCTTTTATAATTTCACTTGACTCTGAAGTTACTGATGAAATATTTCCAGTATCAGCAGATTTTAAAGCAAAATATTCCTCAACTGAACCTGTTGGTTTTGGTTTTATTGGTACAGTTATTTCTTCACTTGTTGCTTGAACAGATTTTGGTGAATTATTTAATTTTGATAATCTTTGTCGTTCTCTTAAACGTTTACGTATTTCTGATTGAATTTTAGATTCTTTAATAACATTTTGTACATTATCTGTTTGATAATAACGAGTTGCCCAAGTTTCAGATAATTCTGTTAAATTTTCTTGATTTAATTTATTATTTTCTATATTAACTTGATCTTCAATTTTTTCATCTTCAACTGTTTCAATTTCATCAGGTTCAATATTATACATGTCATCTGGATAATCATCTAAATCTACTATTTCATCATCATCAATATTAATATTATTATTTCTTATTGGACTTTTTTTCTCTTCTTTAATAACTGGTGGTTCAATTATATTATCTTTTATTGAAGATTCAGGCAAATCAGATGTAATTTCACCTTCTTCAATTGATTCATCAGTATCACATAAAGGCTTATCACTTGCTTCAGATATAGACCTTTTTTTAACTCTCAGATTATGCTTCTTTTTAACTTTTTTAATTAAAGGTTTAGTAGTTTCAGTTGATTCTTTTGGATTATTATTAAACACACTACTTTCTTTATCACAATTTTCAACAGTTTTATTATCATTATTTTCTTTATCATTTTTATTTTTAACTTTTAATTTTTCTCGAGATTCTGAATTATCCAAAGACTCTTCAGTTAATATATTTTGTGTTACAACAATTTTTAATGCATCTGATCCATCACCAGTTTTATCAAGACGTACAACACGTTTTTCTGGTGTTGTTATATTATTTGATTTTTTATTTACAGTTTTTTGTACTTGTTCAGGTTCACTATCACTTGAAATTACTTCAATTGTTGGTGGTGGTTTAATAACAAGTACAACATCTTCATCATCACCAATTTTTTCTACAATTTCTTCAACAGTTTCTTGTTGTTGTTGTTGGATTATATTTGTTTTATTTTTTGTACTTTCAACACTATTTAATGCTGTTTTTAAAGCACTAACATTTGATGGTAATTTTTGTTCATTATTTGATGTTGGTATAATATCTTCTTCTTTTCGTATAAGTGCTCTTATTGCACGTGCACGCATTTCAAGTTCAAGTAAATCTAGGAGACTTTCACCTTCTTGATTTTTATTATCTACTTGCTCTTTTTCTTTTTTTATTTTAACATCATCTTGTTGTTGTTGTTGTTGTTGTTGTTGATTTTCATGAGTTTTTGTTTTTCGTAATTTTACTTTGTCATTTGTATTTTTATTTATTTTTATTTTACGTTTTGCTTTTCCTTTTTTAGATGTTGATGATGGTGACAATGGTTCTTTTTTAACTTGTTGTGAATCATCAGATAGCCATTCTTCAGTATCAGATATTATTTCTAATGATGGACCAGAATCATCAGTATCACTTGTATCTGACGAGTTGACCATTGGTGTACCATTTAAAATTGATAGTATACGTGTTTTAGACATACCACACAACTCACTGGCACACCATTCTTCTAATTCATCTAAATCCATTTTCTAAAATGTCATGTATTACATTATATAATTAAATAAATAAATATACAGAAAAAAAAAATTAATAAAAGTAATTTAAATATTTTAAATACCTTTAAATCTTGTGGCAACATCATACGAATTTTTTCAGTCTTTACTGATTTAAATAATTGTCGAGCAGCTTCTCTTCGATTCATTAAATAATCTTTAATTGGCTTGAGATTTTCATCATCAGTATCATCGTCTGAAGAAAATGAAGATGTACTGTCAGAACTACTTGATGATTTCTAAAATAAAAAACAATTTTTTAGTTTTATTCATACATCCTTTTAGACATGGTACTTTGATGAAAAAAAAAAAAAAAACAAAACATTTGTATACTTCTACTGCTGTCATAACCAAACATCCAGCTTGATCTAGGTATGTTAACATGTAATTAAAACAATTTAATTTTAGAATATGTTTAAAACAATTGATGGTTCAATTATACAACAACAAAAATATCAATGACTTTTATAATTATTATATCAATGATGATTAAAATTTTAAGACATCTGATATGACAGCAATAAATAAATAAATTTAAGTACAACAACAATAAAAACTGAGACACAACAAAAATTTATAATCAACTTACCTCACTTTTTGAGTTGAGTTTTTTAAACTTTGATTTTCTATCAGTCATGATGTATAAATTAACTTTGTTTATTAATAAATCACAATATTATGATCTCACTGATAATGTTTGTTGAACATTAAATAGTAACGCGTTGCGCAGATGGAAAAAATGAATATCACAAGTTGTAACGCAAAAATGATCAAAGAGCACCACAACTATTTTCATTTTTTTCAAAGTTGTATTTTAATACACGTAATAGGTATATGACAAAATATGTTACTGTCTATTTATCATTTGATTTTGATGTTTTTTATATTTGTTATACAAATTAATATGTACATGACAATGATAACGATACATATCGTCTAAGCAGTATCATGTGGTTATTAAGTTATAATCAAAGTAAATATATGAGAATTAAAAAAAAAGAGTAAAATATCAAAGAGACAATCATGAATTTTTTAAAATCATAATCAACGTTTGTTATATTAACAAAAGTATATACAAGCCAGGACCATGACCAATTGAATCAATAATAAATAGATAAAATCCTACCTTGTAAGTGGATGTTCATTTTCCCACGATGTCAACTAGGTCTTTCCTTTATAGCTACATCATGAAGTTCATAATGAATCCATCAGCAACATGATTATAACTATCACAAAATATTACTAGTGGTAACACACTAACCATACTTTTATACCACTTGTAAGAGAAAAGAAAAAAAAAAAAAAAAAAGACAGAGCATATCAACTTACACACAACTAATAAATTAATTCACTTGTAACTGTAACTGCATTACATACTTATATGAAAATTTATACTAATAATTGTAACTCTCATGACAAAGCAATTGAGCCATTTTCTCTTAGTTCTAGATTTTATTATTTGTGTTGATAATTCTTAACAACACTTCTTGGCACTTCTTGGCATCATCTGTGAACAAAAAAAAAAAAAAAAACAAATTATACTATATAAATATATTTGCAAGATGAATAATATTATTGGCAATAAATAATGAAATAAAAAACAACGATATGAGAATTAAATAATAATTAAATCAATAAATCTACAAATTACAAGCAAATCCCTGATAGGATATCTTTTTAATAATTTTTTAACACTTACTTTGATAGAAGCATCTTTTCTTGGTCCTTTTTCAAATGACCAACATGTTGATGTATTTTTTTAAGCATTAACTGCATCAACACCCATATTGGCTTGTCCAAGAAATTAAGATAATAAAATTCATACAGTACCAAATCAATCAAATACACTTTTACTGATATCTTGGTTCGGTTACAACGTTGATGGTTCAAGTGTATACCAGCATTTGATGAATTTTGATTTGATGATGAATTTTTTAGTACTATCATTTTCTTGGTGTATACTTCAAATGGTAATTTTATTTACAAACAGCTATTTCAAGTAGTCCAGCAAATATTTTATCATGAAACAATCCAACTCCTCTGTGACACTACAACACATAAAAATTATTATTGAAGAAATTTAATATTGAATATTAATTTTAAAAAATAAAATAAATAACTCACTGTACTCCAAGTGACAATTGTCTGGTTATATGTCGACATATCTGTAAATATATTAAAAATATTAAATCAATATATTGTTAATTAAATATACTTTTACAAAATGAGCTAGTTATTAACAATAAAAGAAAAAAAAAAAAAAAATGAGATTAAGTTTATTGAATTTATGGTAAATAATTAAACAAATAATAAAAAAATGTCAATAAAAAAAAAATGAGTGCAAAAGGTGATGAATTAACACTTACAAAGACGCCAAACACAGATTATTCTAGATGATGATTGAAATTATATATTTTGGACTAATATTAACAACAAAAAAACTACTATTTTATATAAAATATGTATCAACTACCATATAAATAAACAAATAACAACAATATTTTTTATAAATAATATAAATAAATTAATAAATTTATAGACTTTGTCAAGTAGACCAAGCTCGTCTGACGACCCGATTAATCTAATGATCCTTATGTAATGACGCAGTGTGACGTAGTATCGCAAATTTCATTTGTTTATAATCTGATTGGTTATTAATAATCGGATGATATAACAAAAACATACCATTGGTCCATTGTGGAGCATATTTTTTTTTTTTTTTTTTTTTTTTTTTTTTTTTTTTTTTTTCAGCTGTACGGCGTCATTGACAATGCTTGACAATATATCCATTGTTTTTAAAAAAATTTCACACCATCCATCAATAATTTATCAAATAAAATGTTTATAGCACTTTTATTAATCACTTTAACAATCAACAATAATTTTTTGAACTATTTTAAACTAGAAAAATAGATAAAAATAGGAGCTCGAAGTCACAGCTGTCTCCTCTCTCTCTCACACTCTCTCAACTGAACGGCCATCTTGAATTTATAACTAACTTGACTATATATAGATGGCGCCATTGACGTTTTTTTTATTTGAAAATGTTTTATGTAAATTATCATCAATAATTTTAATTTTTTATAAATTAGAATGTTTTTGCTTAAATAATTATTGTAGTTCATCATTTCTGAAGT
>WSYQ01001043.1:600000-912196 GCA_011426435.1 Lysiphlebus fabarum
TATTATTTGTTATATATAGAAAAAAATAAATAAAAAAAATTAAATTGATAGATAAAAAAAGTATAAAAAAAATAAAGAAATAAATAAAAATAAAATTAAATGAAAATGAAGATAATATTTGTGAGTCTCTTGATAGCAATATTCACATGTAAAAAGTTTATATGATACTTTGTAAATGCATTTAGTTTGTTGTGTTGTTTTGAAATATATATATATTTATATTCCCAGATCTTGTGACCTGGGGCCATTTTACTTCCATCAGGTTGTATTTTGAAATAGTCCTCCATTTGAGATATATTAAAGTAACCCATAATACAAATTAATCAACTGATAACCAACTTTAAAAAAAATTTATATATATTTACCAACAAAAGGAACAAGTCCTTCTTGATCATATTCAGTTAATTCTTCATCACCAGTACATTGTCTTTCTTTAATTGTTGATGAATTTAAATTTGTAAATGTACATTTATGATATTGTGACCAAAATTCACGAAACCATACATTACGACAATTAACCATTTTACCAATTTTAACTGGATGTGGTACATTTTTTTCACTTTGTCCATTACATTCATTGCCAATTCTTGGACGTAAATTTCTTATGTAGTTGTCAAAATCTGTTGATAATAAATTAATATATATTTATCAAATTAAATCAGTTTATATAGTATTTTTTTTTTTAAATTTTATAAATAAAATAATAATAATTTTATAAAATATTTTAATGATTTAATTTTAATTTTTAATCTTTTAAATGAATTGTAAATTTAATTTTATAATTTAATAAAATAATTTTATATTTTATTTTAGTTTAAAATCACTAACAGACTAATGAGATATTATATTAATTTTAATTTCATTTATAAATATATATTTAAATATATTTAAATTTAACAAACATACTTATTTAAATATTACATTTTCTAGGTTTGTTGATTGTTTGAAAGTTGTCAGAAAGTCATTTAGCCATCTTACACATTTAAAAGTATATTTAAATTTTGTAAAACTACAAGAATATATTCCTACAAACTCATTCTTTTTTATTCTAATTACATTATTATTTTATTCAAAGTTAAAAACAATTTAAAAAAAAAAATTATATATATTTTAAAGATTTTTTTTCCAGTAATTAAACTCAATAATAATAATATATTATTTATAAATTTATTATAATAAAAAAAAAAGATTATTAACTTTAATTTTATTTAAACTATCAATAAAAAATTATTTAAAAATTTTCAAATGATCCAAGATAGTTGGATGTGCATCTTTGAGAATTTCAAATTGAAAAACAAAAATAAAAAAATAGTATAGTCAGCTTTTATTTTTACTTTGATGTCATTTTACCGTAACGAAAAAAATACTTGAAGCATGTGTATCGTGAAAAAGAGAATAATTCAAAAGTAAAATAAAACAATTTACCAAATGAACAGAAATTTTTTACTTTTTTTTTTAAATATATTTTCTTTTACTAAGTTTTCAACTTTTAATTATAATTAATATAAAAAAATTAAAGAATAAAAAAAATTACAAAGCAAGCAAAATAAACAATTATGTGTTATTAAATTTACGCAAGTATATAAAAAACAATATATATATATATTTTTATATACAAACCCTCAAGAGAATTACGAAATGGCAAAATAGTGATTGCACTTTCAGCAGCAAACTCTTGATCTCGAACGGGATGAACTTTACCACCCCAAGCATCACTACCAACCCACATAAAGTGCCCAGTACGATTTGCTCTGATTGTCGCTTGCAATAGTTTTCTAAAATAAAATATATAAATAAATAAATAGATATACATATAAATAAATATAATATTAAACATATTTATAAAAAAAAAAAAAAATAAATAAATTAAGTTAAATATATAGTAAATGGCAAAAAAAGTTTAAATTAAATTTATTAAAAGTTTTAATTTTAATTGACATTAATATTAAAAGTCATATTTGTTTAATTAATTAATAATTTAATAATATTTTAATAAATTAAATTTTTTTTTGTATATAGAGTTGTTATGTGTCTGATGATAGAGAAATCTCATTTAATAATCGAGAGGTTTATTTTCACAGTCAATTTACTTTAATCTCATATACGGATCATTTGAGTTGTCTACAAATATAAAATATGTATTAAATTTTCAAAATGAGATTGAATAAATCTTTGAGGAGTTGAAAAGAATGATAAAAAAATTATTCGTAATGATAAACAAAAATTATTTTACGGTCAGTATATACTTCTTCACCAATTCGAACAGTTTTTGAAAAGTAACTTATTATTTATTTCTAATTATAATATTTTTGTTAACGATTGAATTAGTTAACTATATAATGAAATTTTTAAACAACATATATTTATAAAATTTCTAGTTTAAAATTTAATTTAAAAATAACAATTTCCTTTGACTTTTTCAATTCAATATCAACAAAAATAAAAAATAAATAAATAAATCAGCCAAGTTTTTAACATCTATTACAGTTGGATAACTTTTTTGTTTTTTTTTTTTTTTTGGGTAAAAGTGTTCTTTCGATTTCTTCAATGACATTTTTCTTTTTCTCGAAGAGCACAAATACACATGTATATAATAAATTGAATATCTATATCAATAAAAAAGTATAATATCCTTCAAAAAAACACGACCAATAGAAATTGGTAGACAATTTTAAAAATGTATCATAAAATCAAGAAAAAAAATATAAAATCTTTTCCCATAAAAAAGATATATACTCGTTGATGTGCTCGATTTTATTTTTAATTTTACCAATGAATTTAAAACAAAACTAATATAATTTTTTATTTATCTATAGTATTGTTTGTTTTTAACAAGAAAATATAGAAACATTGAAGATTAAATGTTAAAAAAAATGTGGTATTTACACGGCCAATTCGCACAATGAAATCAATCGTTAACTATTCAATTGGAATAGTTGAATTGAAATTGTCGATTTACAAAAAAAATAACAATAACAGTTAAAATAAACAAATAAAAAATTTAATACAACGATATAGATCGGATTGCTTTTCTACTGATGCAATTTTATTGACTAAATTTTTTTCATTTTATTACAAAAATATTTAAATGTTTTTTAAATAAACAAAATAAATACTAAAATACAAGACATGCAAACAAATTAAACACACATGAATGATATCCGTTCTGCCAATCGTCAATCAATTTTTTATTTCCATTTTTTTGTTTTCTTTTTTTTTTATTTTTCAATTTTAACTGTCGATTAGTAATTTTTTTTTAACAAACAAATATTCATAGATAAATGAGTAAACAAAAATATAAAAATTATTGATAGATAGCAAAAAAAAGGTATTAAAATCACGCTGATTTTTTGGATTGAAAAAGCAAAAAAAAAATGTAGACATGTGTAATTTTCAAGTCCGGATGGAGAAAGAAATATTTTACTTAAGATAAATTTTTTTTTTTTATATTTTGTTGAGTTTATTTTTTATTTATGAACTGTTTCTTTGGTGATAAATATAGCGTTGTGTTAGTTGGAAAAAAACCGTCATGTGCAGCGATGCTTGAAAACACCCATGGGACTCAGACCAGAAATGATGGAAATTGTTGTGGTAGATACAGTGAAACTTGCCCGTAAGCCAAAAGTAAAATACAAAAAAAAAAAAAAAACAATAACAAAGTCTTTTCTTTGTTGAAAAAAAAATATAAAAATAATAACAAATGATAAGGAAGGATATTTAAACAAAGATATATGTTTTTTTTTTTTTCATTGTACTTTAATTTTTTATAATTATTAATATTTTTAGTAAAAAAATGTCTCATCTACTCATGTGAATAAATAAAAATAATAATAAATATTTAAATTTCAGTTATATAAATAAAATAAATTTAAAAAATAAAAAAAATTAAAATAAAGTTTGAATATATATTTTTCATTTATAACAGAGCTTTTATCATTTTTACAAAAATATATTTTTATTGTTGTCATAAACACAACGATATCACAATAGCTTTTCATAAAACTATTGATAAAAATACTTGAATAAAAAACTTGTCTAAAAAATAATAAAATTATATTTTTTAAAAAAAATTAAATCAAATAAACTGACTTTAGTGTAAGTTGACCAAAAAAGAACTACAAAAAAAAAAAAAAAAATATAAATTCAGTAAGGTGATGAAGATGTTTCAGAAGAAAAAAATAAATAAAAATAAAAAAGTTTAAAAATAAATTATTAAAGTTTAAATCCAAGACAGTATTTATATATATAAATACAATTTTTTTTTCATTTTTTTTTATCATGTACCAGAAGTAAATAGAGAGTGAAAAAAAAAAAAAAGAATTTAAAAAATAAAGGGTTGGTAAAAAAAAAGCTCGTTACCACTTTAAAAAAGAGTGGTGTAGTTTGAAGAAAAGTGAGTATGTTTTTTTGCTCACATATATTTACTGATAAAAAAAAAAAAAACTTGAAATGATAATAAATGCACGTAGACTATACATTATTATTTATCAAATACAAGTTTATGTAATGTTGTATAAAATAATGACATTTAAAATTTATGAAATGAAAAAAAAAATTAAATAAAAAAATGCATAATATTAAATGGTAAAATTTTATAAATGAGTGTAATAATTTTTACCTTACATTATCTTCATCAACAAAGAGAATGACACCACGTGCATTATGTTTTGAATTGAGTCTTTCTATGATACGATCAAAATCTTCTGGTCTAGAATTTCGTAATATTTTTTCACTTACAGCAACACATATATTGTAGTCTGCTGCAAGACCAATAAAACTTGCTATTCCCTGTAGCAAAAAAAAAATATAATTTATTAGTTTTTATTTATGTTAGTATATATTGGAATATTTCAAAATAAAATATGTAATATATTGGTAATTTTATTTCGATATTTTATAACAGTTTATTGTAAAAATAAAAGTATAAATAATTTATTTTAACAATTGGAAAAATTTTATTATTAAAATATTTTAAATTTTTAAAGATTATGTATTAATCTTGTCTGAATTTTAAACGATAAATTATAAAATTAATTATTCATAAATTCAAGAAAATCAACCAAAGAAGCTTAACTTTATTACTAATGTGGTTTTTTGTAACTAAAAAATAAAAAAAGTGAATAAAAATTTATGACATTAATATCATATAATTTTTATTATTTATTTAAAAATTTATTTTACAAAAAATATAAATTTAAATTATGATTAAATTGGGTTTTATGTAAATCTAATATTTTTATTGATCTTATTTGAAACAAAGTAGCTTATTATCAACTTTTGTTTGAACTAATCATTATAAATTTTCAACGAAATTGTTTGAAAATTTTTAAATTAACTTTATCCTATTTATTTTTATCAGTAAAAAATAATAATGAAATATTGACTGAAATATTTTATTAAAAAAACAATAATAATACTTGATAACTTGAT
Source organism: Lysiphlebus fabarum (assembly GCA_011426435.1). NCBI lineage: Eukaryota > Metazoa > Arthropoda > Insecta > Hymenoptera > Braconidae > Lysiphlebus > Lysiphlebus fabarum. Next base: position 605,431 of record WSYQ01001043.1, read on the forward strand.
CAAATATATTTAAAAAAATATTTATCAAATATTTAATATATTTTGAATCAAGTAGTACAGGTCAATGTATAGTCCGACGAAAAAAAATTTTTTTTCTTTATGAAAAAGATAATTATCAAGCTCTAAATATTACCACTTTAATAAAAATTTATCAAAAAAAAAATACATGCGATAAATACCCAAGCTTAAAAACTTAATTACAATTAAAAAAAAAAAATAACAAAATTAAACTAAAATGATGATTATAAATATATTTTCTTATCGTTTGTATAAACACGTGAAAATTCACTTAAATGTATATAAAAATAAATAAAAAATTCCTTATAATTATAAATATTATTTAAAAACTATTATAATTATTTAGTAAAAAAAAAAAATACTTTTTCTCCATAATCCCCTTCAACAGCAACTGTTGAAACATATTTCCAGCCAAGTTTGTGTACAACTTCAACCATAGCTTGTGCTTGAAAATTATCTGGTGGTACAACACGACTAAAATATTCAAATCTACTTTTCTCTGATAATTCTGTACTTGTTGATGCATAACTTAACTGTGGTATCTGTAAAATAACAAAATTAATTTCAATTAAAATACACAATAATTAACACATAAATATATTTTTAAAAACAATAAAATTATTTATTAATAACTTTTAATTAATAAAAAAATTGTTGAATTAAATTTATATTTATATATAATATTTTTACAATGAATTGAGCCAATTGTGTAATGAAATTTCATGTAAAATATATTATATATTAAACCCAAAGGATTATTATCAAGTAAAAGACAATGATGATAATAGAGACCAAGAGAATTGGAAGACTATGGTTCTATTGTTCTTGTGTTTGACTATATATCAAATGAAGATGATTATATAGTTTGTTTGTGAAATATATATCACAAACAGTACTAATATGTATTCATATCATACATTATATTCAATTATATAACTATAGTTGTATATCTACATCTAAGATAAAAAACTATGATTTAATAAAACATCATAAATAAATATTATTGATACATAAAAAATGACAATAAAAATGTAATAAAATAATTCAAAATAAATACTAAATAGAATACAATATTATTTTGTATATCTGACGTAAAAAATCTTACATAAATTTGTATAAACTATTTTTTTTTTACAAGTCAATATATTTAAATATATATTTATTCATTGCTTTTTAACATTTTTCTATAAACATTTTGTATATAAATTCTATTCATCAATCACCATCAATATCATCATTATCATCAAAGATCCAACAGACATTTTCAAAGAAGAATTTTTTTTTTTTTTTCCTATTTTCTTCGTTATTCACTTGATAAAATTTTTTTTTTACTTTCTTGATAGACAAGATGATACGTGTGTAAAATATATCTTAACTCTTCATGAATTTACTTTGTAAATGTCAGTTGAATATAAAATAGTGTATTTTAACTTTATTTACTTTTTTTTTTTTGTGTTACTATGTATTTAAATTGAATTGTTAAAATGTAATTTTTATTTTTTATTTATTATCATATAGTAATTATTATTTTGTATAAATTTAATCAATATATATTTTAATTATTATTTGAAAAAAAAATGCATCTTGTTTGATTGGTTGAATATTAAGTGTTACTGTGCTAATTTATAGTGGTTCACATACTGTATCAGCATTTAAATTAAATTGATTAATTGAAAAAATATAATCAAAAGTTTCTTTATTATTTTGGCTTTGAATTGAATAATTTTTTTTGTTTTGAAAATTTAATTTTATTGGTTTTATTATATTTATTTGAGATGAGAATATTGTTTGTTTTTATGTATATTTTAATTAAATTTACCAATTTATAATTACATATTTGAATTTGAAAAAAAAAATATATATCAATCAAAATAAAAAAAAAGCTACATTTAGCTTCAGGGGTTTAGTTTTTAAAAAATTACATTTCCCAGGATTTTAATGAGCCATTTTTTTTTTTTGTATTGATTTTTAGTATATTTTGTTTGAAATATTAAAAACATCAAAATTAAAAGTTGCTAATTAATAATTAGCATTAATAACAGACAGACGGTATCCAGGAATTTTTTTGCAATATGTCAGAAAATTCAGAGAACTTATTACGTAGAATATCGATTATATTTTGTCTTATAAATTAATTTATTTTTATATTTTATTTTTTGTAATTTATTACGTTATTCAAATTTTATATTTTAATTTTATTTTTTTAATAAATAAGATAATATTAACGAGATAATTAAAAAACAAATGTCTATTGTAGTTGAATTTCCACTTTATTTATTAAAATCGATAAACGGATTTTCAAGTAAAACCACGAACAACTTACACCAGCTGTGTAAATATACAATTAAATACTATAAAAAACACGAGTATATTTGTATTGAGATTTTAATGCAATATATATTTTATTTAATACAAGTATATCCATAAAATTTTAAGTAGATAAATAAATAAAATGTAAATAAATCTTACAAAAAAAATAAAAATAAAAATACAAAATATCAATTTAAAAATAAATATAAAAATAATTATAATATATATTTTTTTATTTACCAATCAACTTGTTTACTCAATTCAAAAAATAAATTGAATAAAATATAATAATATTATTTATTAAAATATAATAAAAATAGATAACTTTATAAATTGAATAAAAAAATAATAACGATGATAAAAATAAAAAATAAAATTTATACTATTTTATTCATTTTGTATGTTTTCAATTTTTTCAATGACATGATGAATAACTATTTCAATATTTTTATTTTAATAAATTATATTTTTTTTTTATAAATTGATATAAAAAAAAAAAATTAAATTAATGAAAATAATAATAATAACACAAAAGACTAAAATTTTTTGCTGTTTCATAAATTGCTATGGATCAAAATTTGTCACGTAGTTTTATACATATAGTGTTATAGGATCATGTTTTTGGTTTATTAATGTGTGTATAAATAAATTTGTGAGTATATGAGTATATATATATATAAATAAATATACGAGGGATAAGTTTTAACAAAAGATAAATGACACATGACTTGAACTTTATTTAGAACTTTGTTCAACATCTCTGATTTCAAATATATATATATAAATATAACATTACTAAAAAGTTGAAAAAAATATATAAAAAAGAAAGTGCTAGTATTCCACTCAATACAATTTTGACTTGTATTTTATATTTTTTATTCAAAAAATAAAAAAATAAAATAAAATGAAAAAATATATTAAAAAAAAATTACATTTATATATATTTTTTTATGAGTGTATATATTTATTTTTATTTGAAATACTTTTTGAGCTTAAATTTTGAAAAAGGACACGTATTTTATATTGAATTTAAAATCGATTGAAATCGGAAGGTCTGTCTGCATGAGCTGAGATTAAGAACCGATGACAAAGAAATAAAGATTGTAAAAAGTTTTTATAATATATATATATATATAAATGATTGAAAAAATAAATAATATACAAGACAAGTTATTTTATTAATATATTTTTTTATTAACAATTTAATTTACCTTAAATAGACGTAAAATATTAGCAACCATTATAGAAACAACACTGAATGATGCACCAATAACACCAGTTACTGATTTGTGAGGCACATAAAGTGGTGGTTTTCCATTTTCACATCTGTATTCTGTCATATCCTGTTAAATATTCAAAAAAAAAAAATAATAATAATAATTAATTAATTTTTTAATATATAAATTGGCAATTAAAAATTATCAATTGAATAAAATATTTATCTTTTATATTTACATTTTATTAAAAATTGAAAATTTATTTTAATATAATTTAAATTAATTTCTATAACTGATTTATTCAATTAAAATATTTTAATTTATTAAAATATTTTTATAAAACTTTTTAGTTATTTTTTAATAAAATTATTTTAGCATATAATTTATTTAAAAAAAAAATTAATTTATAATAAAAATAAAAAAGTCAATTTTCAATTGATCATCAATGGAAAATCGTTTTTATCCTAGAAATGACAATTAACCAGTTTAATCGCTAATCGACACTTTCATTCTTCTGCGGGTTGTCACAAGTAGATTGGATAAAATAGAAGATTGATGATAAAAAGATAAAAAAAGATAGAAATAGGGGTTTATCATTGAGGGGTTTGATAAGAGAAAGAGAGAAAAAAAAGGGTGTTTGATAGATAGTGATAGTGTATCCAAAACGAAAGGACATTATCGATCCTCGTTGAATTTAATGTGAGATTTTGAACAGACGAAAAGCAAATAGCGTCGTTCATCCATGGAATATTCGTAATCTCAGAATAGCATTGGTTCAATTTGCAAATTCTATTTGAATTTTTTTTTATTATATATTTTTTTATTTTTATTTTTATTTTTATTTTTACCCCTATTGACATTTTATTATATTATTTCATCTTAAAGATTATTTTTATTATTATTATTTTTTTTTATTTATTTTATTCATGATCCAAGTATGAAAAAGATTGAGAGAAATAAAATTAATAAAAAAAAAAAATTATAATTTGACTTGTTACAAAATGATGGATGATTGTAAAGGCATTGAAATTTTTCATCTGAAAATTATATAATAACTAATAAGCCTATATATAGAAAGATTTTTTTTTTTTTTTATTATTATTATATCTTGAGGGGTTGGTGACAATAAATTTACATTTTATATATGTATATATATAGATATTTTGGATATATAGTTTGATGATGGTGTTGGTGTTTTGGAGTGACATATCTAATCGATCATTTGACTGCCAGAAATTTAGACCTGAATTTAACCCAAATTATATACACTTAAATGAAGTATCGAATACAGAAGCCATTTAATTATCTTCATTATTATATTTTGAAATGATCAATGTATAATTATAATTTTTCATTTATTTATTATTATTTTTTTTAATTAAATTATAGGTATATTTAATTATCAAATGTATTGAATTATAAATTAAAAATTATATTTTAATTAAAAAAAGAAAAGAAAATAATTATTATAATTTATAAAAATTATAAAATTTAAATTTAATTTATATTAATGTTTAATTTAAATTTTTAGTATTGACAATTTCATAATTCATATGTCAATTATTATTAAAAATTTTATTAGCAAATATAATGAATAGAATCAAATTTATCTCACTATCAGGTCGATGATTTGTGAAGTGTAGAATCAAGTGTACTTGGAAAAACGAGACCAGTATTATTGATCCAATTTGCCATTAATTTACAATTTTTTTTTTTATTTTCCCTTTTTTTTCTCGGTATATATATCTCGGAGAATTTATACGGATATAAAGATGATAATCAATATAAAAAAATAAATAAAAATAATAATTAAATGTTACATAAATAATAATAATAATAAATAAACTTTTGATATATAAAAATACAAATATTTTGTTGAAAAAAATAATACTTGTACTATCAGAGAAACCAAGCAAAGAAAAAACTTTATTCAAAGATTGTCACGAGAAAAAAAAATTAAACTTTTTACTATCAACTAAAAAATAAATAATAAAAATTAAACAAAAAATAAAAAATTCTAAAGAAAAATAAAAAAAAAATATGTAAGAGACTAATGCCTTGACAATAGTCGAATAAAACTTTTCAATTTTCAAATTACAAATACATTTATTAATGCATGTAACAACAACAAAAAATTTGAGTAAATTTTTTATATATATTTTATATTATTTATTTAATAAAATTAATAATTAAATAACTAATAGTAAAATTTAAATTAAAAAAAATAAAACTTTTTCATATTTTTTTTGATTACAATATTTAATTCAATTGAACTTTTTTTTAGTATTTAATATACATGGTAATTGTACTGAAAATAAAAAATTCAAATGAAGAAAAATATACAGAATTTAAGTGTATTGGATAGAAAAGCTTGTTGGTTAGTTGATAGGGAATGAGAGAATTGAAAGCGGTTCAAGTTTGTATGTTCAACGAAACGTGCAATTTTCGTCAAGGCATCTTGCTTGCAAGCTTTTGCTTCGGCTCATTTTCTCATGCTCTAATAATATCGAAAATTCTACATCAAAATATCGGATAATTTTTTTTTTTTTTTATATTTTAACATAAGTATATTTTATATTATTTTTTATACTTGTCTTTCCATTTGGTTTTACACTCATTCATATAATACCTCTGAACAATCATCAAATAAAAAAATTTTTTCAATTTTATTTTTTGTCATATAGAACAGAGTAAAAATTATAAAATGTAATTTAAAAAAAAAAATATAACATTAGTATAATTAAATTTATAAAAAAAATAATAAACATTTAATATTTTTATTATTTTTTTTTTAATGTTAAATGTAATAAAAGTGACATGAAATAATGCAGAGCTTGCTTTTGTCATTTTTTTTTTTTTTTTTTAAATTAAAATAAAATAGTACGATGTTGCAGATGTGGATTTATTGTACGTGATCTTGAAGTTTGTTATACGTGATTGGAATTTTTATTTATATATATAAATTTATGAATATTTTTTTTTATTTTTTTATATAGGTATATAAAAAATAATGCAGGTTACTTTAATTTTGTTGACAAGTACATAAAATTTAAAATTTTTTGTTATTTATTTATTTTTAATTTTCATATTTTAATTTGACAGTAGATCAGATATTCATAAATACATCCTGATCATGAATCATCAATGAAACTTGCTTTGTAATTTTTTTTTTTATTTCTATTCGATATTTTTTCATCAGACTATTTTTCAAAGAGAAAAAGAGCTTTCATGCTCTCATTACAAAATCCATTTTCTTTTTTTTTATTTTTTTATTTCTTTTCTATTATTGCCTTTTATTTCTTCTTTCAACTATCATAAAATCAAAAAAAAAAATAATAAAAAAAGACAAATGAGTTTTATAAATATTAAAAATAATGAAAAAAAAAAAAAGAAATTCGAAATTTTCAGGAAAATAGTTGAAAAAAATTTCATGTATTTATTAATATTTTAGTCAAAGTAAAATTTCATAAATATAATATAATTAGAATTTCATCAAAAAATTTTTTTACGAATCTTAAAATAAAAATAAAAATAAATAAATGCAATTTGTAATAAAAACAATTAATGATAAAAATAAATAAACAATCACATTTGCATGTAGATAAAAAAAATAATACAAAAGAAAAATAAAATATCAGCAAAATGTTTTTGAATGACGTGTTAATTGAATTTTCATTTCCTTTGATGCTTTATTTAAATTCAGTTTTACAATTTTGAATTATATTTATTTATTTTTTATCATAACAAGCACAACAATTAAAAAATAATAAAAATTTTATTTATAAAAATAAATTGTAAAAAAATATTTATTTTATATTTAGAAAATTATTTAAGAATTTAAAACTGTAAATTGAAATATATTTCATTAAAATTTTGGAAAATTTGAAAATTTTATTGTTATTTGATGGTATTTATGTGGAAAATCAAAGTGAATATAACATAAAGTTAGGGGAGATGAAAAAGGAAATTGAAAACAGATATTCCCTCAAGCACAGTGAAATTTCTTGAGCTTAATTAATTTCAATTCAAAACAATTGGTTCACATTACTGAATTCACATATACAAATTTGATATGCCATATCAATTTAGCATTGATAATTATAACTATCAAATTATTTATATAAATATACACATAAATTTTTTATACAAAAAAAAAAAAAAAAAAAAAAAAAAAAAAAATTAAAAATAAATTAACCAAGCAAAAAAAAAGATGAAAAAAAAAATTCTTTAAATATGTATTTAAATTTTCTTTGATTTAAAATACCAATTAAAGTAATTTTTTTATTTCTATATTTGATTTTTTATCTAAAGTAGAAAAAAAAAAGGATAAAAAAATAAAAATAAAAGTTGGATTGGGTTGAGTTTAGTTGAGAAGATAGAAAATAAAAAAAAAAAAAAAAAGGTAAATTGAGACAATGAAGAAAAAGATGAAGATGAAAAGGCTCATAAAAAAAAAAATTAACTAAATCCAGCCTCTTGAACAAACCATCCAAGCTTTCATTAAAATACTAAAAGTCAACTAAAACAACTCAGTTAGTTTCAAATTACATTTAAATTATAAAATGAAAATTTATGTAATTTAATTGTTTATTTAAATTTAATATTGATTAATTAATTAGTTATATTTTTTTATGATTTAAAAATATTTTATTTAAAATTATATAGAGTTTAATTTATCATATAAATACTTGTCAATGATTGTGTTAGCTTATAAATCATTTATATGATAATTTTAACACAATGGAATTTAATTTATTCAAAAAATACAAATCAGATGTTTCAACTAATTAATAATTGTACATTCAAAAGATAATGAAAATTGTTGAAATTGTTATAAATCACCTGAAATTGTAAATAAAACAATTAAATTTATAAAAACCACTTTTGGAATTTTGTCGATAATTAACAACACTACCTCATGCATGAATTTTATAAAAAAAAAAAACAATTAATATTGTCAAAAAATTTGTATGTAAAAGATAAAAAAAAATATACATTTAATTTTTTTTTTTTTTTTTATAAAATGTTAGAATATTTAAATAATGTTTGAACAATTTTTATCAAACCATTAAACACAAAATATATTTTATAATTGAAAAATAAAATGTTAACCTAAATAAATATTAAATTTATAAATAAAATAGATTAAATAATTTTTTTTTTATTTTTAATTTAAATATATTGATTGAAATATATTTTGATTGAATTAATAAACATAATGTCTTTTTAAAAAATTAAAAACATTAAAAAATAATATAATAAAAATTGTCAATAATTTTAAATGACAAGATATTTTACAAAAGTATTTGTAAATTCAAGTTGACGTCTGTGGCACGTCGAATGATTTTTATAAGGTTCAAAGGTGTATACATATATTGGAAGGAAGGAAACCCAAGTGATAGATAAAAAAAAGCTTAAAAAAAAATATAAAAAATAAAGAAAAGCAAAGGGGTTTGAATGGGCCAAAAGTTCATATGAACGAATGGCAAATAACGACAGAAAATGGGCTCAATGCCAAGAACCACTCGATGAGATTCCATGAGGTAAATATTTTTTTTTTTCTATTTTTTATCTATATTTTTTAACGTTATCCTTGTTGAAATGTGTATGTACAACCTTTACCAATATATGGTACTTTTTTTTTACCTATTTAAAACCTTTTTTTATTTTATCATATTTTTTCTCACATTTTTAAGTAAATTAATTTTACAATCATGAGAACACAATTGTATAGTGTTTAAAATGAATTTAAGTATTAAAAAAAAAAAAAATAGACATGCGGGAATAAAAAAACTTTTAAATTACTTGTAAATTAACGAGATATTTTTATAAAAAAGAAAAAAAAAAGTAATTTATTTATAAAAAATTAAGGATTTAAATTGGTATAGGAATTTAATTTCCTGAGGTTTGAAATTTTAGATGAAATGTTTGTCTATTGATTGTTGTCTATGTATGTTACAAGACAATAATATTATATGTATATATATAAACATGTATTATATGGATTAGTACATAGATTTATATATATAGATTTACAAATATTCTCTGTTTATAGTACATACTAAATATCGATTAAGGATTGAATTGTAGAGATTGTTGGTTTACCTAATTGTCAATCGTGATTCACACGATGTGTTATAGACTAATTATATTTAATTTTTTATTTATTTATTTTTAAGTAATTAATTATTTAATAATTTTTATTTTAAAATGATAATAATTTATTTATCATTATGTATTTTAACATTTGATTTCACATGAAAAGATTTTTAATTTAATTATATATATATACTTTTAAAAAATTTAATATAAATTAATTAATTATTAATTATTGAACTTTGAATTAATAATAAAAAAATTTACTTGTTTTATATTTTAAAATTTTTACTACGTCATTATTGTTTTTTTTTTTTAATATTTTATAATAAATTTAACATTATTATTATGCAAAATACAAAAGCTATTATGTCAATGTCAAAACTTGATAAAATTCATGAAAAATTGTAGCATGAAGAAGTAGTTTTTTATAAAAAAAAAAAAAAAGAATATAAGAAAGTTTTTTTTTTTTTAAAAAAAGTGAGAAAATTTTTCTACTTGACATGACATGAATGGATATATTTGAAGGAATAAAAAGCCTATATCTCAGATTGAAAGACATGTCAATGAAAAAAACAAATTATTTAAAAAATATGATAAATTAAATTTAGTGAAGTTAACTGATATAAAAGTAGCAAACCATAAATAAAATTCAGAGCAAGTAATACGAGTCAATGTATAGTCAGCCACAATTTTTTTTTTTTTTTTTTTCAGTTCAAAGATACCAAACGGTATTAGTTAATTAAAAATCTTTCACTACAAATCATTACAAATTAAGATCTTTATATTATAATTTGATATTACGATATGATTGTTGAATTTATTTTTTTTGTTTACCTGATTCATATACGATCGTACAAATTCCATTGTCTGATCAAGAGCATAAGTGTCACTGCTACATGAATCAAGAATTAATGCACCAATTGTTGTATTTGGCAAAAGTTCTTGGTTACCATTTATTTCATCCAGTGCAAAAAGCATTGCTTCAAGACGTTGTACACCTTTTTCTTCTTTAATTGGACCACATGGTGAATGACCACGAAGTACAGGTATCTTAATAAAATACATAAAATAACAAAATATTTTATAAATAATAAATTCTTTTTAAACAAAAAAAAAAATACAATTGTTTTATCACAAAATCAAGAGGCATGGTAGTGCCTCGTGTCAAGTATGAGAAAAAATAAATTTTAATTTTTGTATTTTGTTGGATAATATATATTGTTGAAATATCAAGGATTGTTTAAAATAAAAAAATATAATAACAAAATAAAATAAATAACTGACAATGAATATACACTTAAAATACAAATAAATATTTAATTTTCATATATTTAATTATTATTTTGTTAATTATTAATTAATTAATGTAATTGTTCATTATTTTATTATATAATAAAATATTAATATATATTCTTTAAATATTAAGTATTGTTTAAAATAAAAAAATAAAATAAAAATAAATTTATAAAATGGTCATTTTGAGCAATTCGGGTTTAAAATTGAATGGAAAAAATCAGCCGATTGTACCAGGCGAGTAGAATATGCGAGGAGTATTTGCAGTTACTCCCTACTTATTGCTCAAAATGGCCGATTTATAAATTTATTTTTGTTATTTTATTTTTTTGTTTTAAACAATACTTGATATTTTAATAATATATATTATCATTTTATTATATAATAAAATAATGCATAATTACATTAATAAATTAGTGATAAATAAAATAATAATATTATAATAAAAAACTTGAAAATTAAATATTTATTTGTATTAAAAAATTGTATATTTATAATTAATATGAATATAATTTTTTTACACTTTAATATACAAATATTTAATAATTATTTAATACAACAAAATAAATTATCAAAAATGTATTGTACAAAGTCTTGATGATACCCAAGTTAATTATTGTTTTTCAGCTTCTTAATTATTTATTAATATTTAATTTGTTTAATATAATATAAGAAAAAAAGTAAATAAATCAAAATGAAAAAAATTCAAAGTTGGATTTAAATAATTTCATTTGTTATTATATTAATTTAATACAAATACTCGAAAAAATATAACAATCATCAAGCTTATTTTTTTTCAATCAACTTTGAATTTCATGTATTTGTTTCTATACTATTTCGTTGTTTTTTAAATAATTAAAAAATTTTTTTTTATTCATTAGTAACAAACTTTTAATAAAAATGTTTGCAAGATTTTTTTTTTTTTTAATTTTTTTTCTCAAAGAGTATATGTTATATATTTGAATGTAAAATATTATGACGTTACTCTAATTAAATGAATATTTAAATTTTAATTATAATACTGTTGTGTTTATTTATTTATAATTAATTTTTATCCTTAAAATTTATTTTTAATAATAAAAAAATTATAAAATTGACAAAAAGTGTATTAAATATACACTTTTAATGCAAATAAATAATTAATTTTTCAATATTTATCATTATTTTATGAATTATAATTATTCAATGTGATTATCTATCATTTTTCTATATAAATTATTAATATATCGAGGATTGTTTAAAATAAAAAAAAAAAAAAACAAAATTAAATAAATAAGTGACAATAAATACACATTCTTAATCCAAATAAATATTTAATTTTCATATATTTTATTATTATTTTATTAATTATTAATTAATTAATGTAATTGTCTATCAATTTATTTTATAAAACAATAGTATGGATTCTCAAAATATCAAGTATTGTTTGAAATAAAAAAATAAAATAACAAAATAAAATAAATAACTGACAATAAATATATTTTTTTAAATCCAAATAAATATTTAATTTTCATATATTTTATTATTATTTTGTTAATTATTAATTAATTAATGTAATTATCTATCATTTTATTATATAAAATAATAATATATATTATTAAAATATCAAGTATTAATTAAAATAAAAAAATAAAATAACAAAAATAAATTTATAAAATGGTCATTTTGAGCAATTCGGGTTTAAAATTGAATAGAAAAAATCAGCCGATTCTACTAGGCGAATAGAATAAGTGAGGAGTAACTGCAAATACTCCTCGCATATTCTACTCGCCTGGTAGAATCGGCTGATTTTTTTCCATTAAATTTCAAAGCTAAATAGCTCAAGTGGCCATTTTATAAATTTATTTTTGTTATTTTATTTTTTTATTTTAAATAATACTTGATATTTTAATAATATATATTATCATTTTATATAATAAAATGATAGATAATTACATTAATTAATTAATAGTAAATAAAATAATATTAAAATAAGTGAAAATTAAATATTTATTTGTATTTAAAGTGTATATTTATTGTCAGTTATTTATTTTATTTTGTTATTTTATTTTTTTATTTTAAACAATACTTGATATTTTGAGAATCCATACTATTGTTTTATAAAATAAATTGATAGATAATTACATGAATTAATTAATAATTAATAAAATAATAATAAAATATATGAAAATTAAATATTTATTTGGATTTAGAGAGTATATTTATGTCATTTTCTTTTGTTTTTTTTTTCTTTTAAACAATCCTTGATATATTAATAATATATATTATTATTTTACATAGAAAAATGATAGATAATCACATTGATTAATTAATAATTCATAAAATAATAATAAATATTGAAAAACTAAATATTTATTTGCATTAATGATAATTATATATTCATTGTTAGTTATTTAATATTTTTGTTTTTTTTATTTTTTAATTTTAAACATGCTTGATATTTTGAGAGTATATATTATTACTCTATTCTATAATAAAATGATGATTAATGACATTAATTAATTAATAATTAATAAAATAATGATAAATACTGAAAAATTAAATATTTATTTGCATTAAAAGTGTATATTTAATACACTTTTTGTCAATTTTATAATTTTTTTATTATTAAAAATAAATTTTGAGGATAAAAATTAATTATAAATAAATAAACACAATACAGTATTATAATTAAAATTCAAATATTCATTCAATTAGATCAACGTCATAATATTTTACATTCAAATATATAACATACGCTTTGAGAAAAAAAATTAAAAAAAAAAAAATCTTGAAACATTTTATTAAAAGTTTGTTACTAATGAATAAAAAAAAATTTTTTAATCATTTAAAAATCAACGAAATAGTATAGAAACAAATACCTGAAATTGAAAGTTGATTGAAAAAAAATAAGCTTGATGATTGTTATATTTTTTCGAGTATTTGTATTAAGTTAATATAATAATAAATGAAATTATATAAATCCAAGTTTGAATTTTTTTTATTTTGATTTATTTACTTTTTTTTTATATTATATTAAACAAATTAAATATTAATAAATAATTAAGAAGCTAAAAAACAATAATTAACTTGGGTATCATCAAGACTTTGTACAATACATTTTTGATAATTTATTTTGTTGTATTAAATAATTATTAAATATTTGTATATGAAAGTGTAAAAAAATTATATTTATATTAATTATAAATATACAATTTTTTTAATACAAATAAATATTTAATTTTCAAGTTTTTTATTATAATATTATTATTTTATTTATCACTAATTTATTAATGTAATTATGCATTATTTTATTATATAATAAAATGATAATATATATTATTAAAATATCAAGTATTGTTTAAAACAAAAAAATAAAATAACAAAAATAAATTTATAAATCGGCCATTTTGAGCAATAAGTAGGGAGTAACTGCAGATACTCCTCACATATTCTACTCGCCTGGTACAATCGGCTGATTTTTTCCATTCACTTTCAAACCCGAATTGCTCAAAATGACCATTTTATAAATATATTTTTGTTATTTTATTTTTTTTGTTTTATTTTTTTGTTTTAAACAATACTTGATATTTCAAGAATATATATTATTATTTTATCATATTATAATTTAATGGATAATTACATTAATTACGTTATTTAATTAATAATAAATAAAATAATAACAAAATACTATTGAGAATCAAATATTTATTGTCAGTCTTATAATTTTTTTATTATTAAAAATAAATATTGAGAATAAAAATTAATTATAAATAATTAAATATAACAGTATTATAATTAAATTTTAAATATTCATTAACGTTGAAATATTTTACATTTAAATATATAACGTATGCTTTGAGAAAAAAAATTAAAAAAAAAAAAAACATCTTGTAAACATTTTCATAAAAGTTTGTTATCAGTGGATAAAAAAAAATTTTTTAATCATTTAATAATCAACAAAATAGTATAGAAACAAATACATAAAATTATAAGTTGATTAAAATAGAATAATCTTGATTATTGTTATATTTTTTCAAGTATCTGTATTGAATTAATATAAAAATGAATGAAATTATTTAAATCCAAAAGTGAATTTTTACTTTAATTTTTTTTATTTATTTATTTTTTTCTTATATTATATAAGACAAATTAAATATCAAGAAATAATTACAAGAAGCTGCAAAACAATAATAAACCTAGGTATCATCATTACTTTGTACAATACATTTTTGATAATTTATTTTGTTGTATTATATAATTGTATTAAAGTGTAAAAAATGAGGACTGACAATGAATCTACAATTTCACTATACAAATAAATATTTAATTTTCACGTATTTTATTATTATTTTATTTTTTTTTAATCATTAATTAATTAATGTAATTATGCATCATTTTATTATAGAATAGAATAATAATATATATTCTTATCAAGCATGTTTAAAATTAAAAATTAAAAAAAAACAAAAATATTAAATAACTGACAATGAATATATAATTATTATTAATGCAAATAAATATTAAATTTTTCAATACTTATTATTATTTTATGAATTATTAATTAATCAATGTGATTATCTATCATTTTTCTATGTAAAATAATCATATATATTATTAATATATCAAGGATTGTTTAAAATAAAAAATAAAATAACAAAATAAAATAAATAACTGACAATAAATATATTTTTTTAAATACAAATAAATATTTAATTTTCATATATTTTATTATTATTTTTTTAATTATTAATTAATTAATGTAATTATCTATCATTTTATTATATAAAATGATAATATATATTAATAAAATATCAAGTATTGTTTAAAATAAAAAAATAAAATAACAAAAATAAATTTATAAAATGGCCACTTGAGCTATTTAGCTTTGAAATTTAATGGAAAAAATCAGCCGATCCTACCAGGCGAACAGAATAAGTGAGGAGTAACTGTAAATACTCCTCGCATATTCTATTCGCCTGGTAGAATCGGCTGATTTTTTCCATTCAATTTTAAACCCGAATCGCTGAAAATGACCATTTTATAAATTTATTTTTGTTATTTTATTTTTTTATTTTAAACAATACTTAATATTTAAAGAATATATATTAATATTTTATTATATAATAAAATAATGAACAATTACATCAATTAATTAATAATTAACAAAATAATAATTAAATACATGAAAATTAAATATTCATTTGGATTTAAAGTGTGTATTCATTGTCAGTTATTTATTTTATTTTTTTATTTTAAACAATCCTTGATATTTCAATAATATATATTATCTAACAAAATACAAAAATTGTCAAGTATTCGAAATTTGATGTAATTAGTTTTGCTATTAAATAATTTTTCATATATAGATACATATACAATATATAACATATGATACTATATATAGAAAAACCAAACAAGAAAATTCATTTTTCATTCATGTAAGTTTAAATTGTTGAATAAAAAAAAAAAAAAAAATTATACCTGCAGGTCATGACCCCGTGTAGTTAAATTTTAAGCCAATATTATTCAATCTTATATAAAGCGTGTATTGTATATGTATCAATATATGAAAAATTATATTAATAGCAAAATGAATTACATCACATTTCAAATACTTGACACTTTTTTGTACATAAAATTTTAATTTTTGTTTTTTGTTAGATATTTATATTCAAATGTTTTTTTATAATAAAAATAATTTAATAAATTGTCAGTAAATTTTTATATCTAGTGGAAAATAAAAAGTGATAATTTATATTTTTTTTTTTTTTTTTAAATTTGAATATTTATACATGACATGAATGTATCCTTGTAGAAAACGTTTGGCAAATGACTTCATAAATATATAAGCTTTTTTTTTATTTTCATATGAATGACACAATATATTTTTATGATGAAAAAAAATAAAAGTATATATAATAAAATATATTGTATAAAAATAAATAAATTTTTTTTTTACCTGTTCATGCATTGGAAATATTCCACCAAATATTATGTCACCATCAAAACGTATAAGTTTTGAACCTTCCTCATTGACATGTTGATTTGAGTCTTTGTAACTGTCTGTCAAAAGAAAACATAACGACAAACACAAATATCCTAGATATTTATTTCGTTTGATCATACTCATTGACAGTAGATGATCACACTTGAGTGCCATATTTGTTATCTAAAAATAAAAACAAATAAAATATATCATGTCAAAAGAAAAAAAGATTTTTAAAATTTAACAAATATTTAAAAAAAAACATAATGAAATGAAATATTTTTCTTATTCGACATTTTTTTTTTATATACATTTTTCATTAATGTTTGACCCAGTCATAAACAATTTTTTTTTTTTATTTCTTTTATTATATTTTCATACCTACATTCATTAAATTTAGAAAAAAAAA
Source organism: Lysiphlebus fabarum (assembly GCA_011426435.1). Lineage (NCBI taxonomy): Eukaryota > Metazoa > Arthropoda > Insecta > Hymenoptera > Braconidae > Lysiphlebus > Lysiphlebus fabarum. The sequence goes on from WSYQ01001043.1 coordinate 622,745, forward strand.
AAAAAAAAGGCAAATTTCAAAAGACAGATCTTTTTATATTTGAACCAGTGAACATACAAGTATATCTCTTGTAATTTTCCAAATGCATTTTTTATCTTTGTGGTTAATAAAATTTTTGTAAGCAGCCTACTGTATTTTCTCTGCAATTAAACTTTGCACCAGTATAAATTTTATTTATTTTTTAATTGTTTTGTTTTGTAAGATTTTATATTAAAAAAGCTCAAATTTCTTTACTTATTTTTTTATTTAATTAAAAACAAGTTGAAAAAATTGATAAATAAATAATTTTATTTTCAATTTATTTTTTATAAAATATAAATTTATTTTAATCAATAATAAATAATAAATTTAAAAACATATATATATCAAAATTTTTCATTAAACATATATTCATAAATTCATGTGGTTTTAGGGTATGTCATAAATCATGACAAAATATAATCTGCATATGTGATTAAAGCTGATATGCAGAGTGATGATATATAAAATATAAAAGGTCAAATATTTTTCATTTTTTTTTTATTTATATAACTGCAATATTGACATATTTAATATTGGCATCAACAAAAATATGAAATATAATATTTTTTATTTATAAAAAAAATGAAAATATATATTTTTTACAACAAAAGTTTTTATAAAAAAATTATTAAAAATTGTTTAAACTTTTTGAATTGTATAAAAATACATATTTATTTAAATTTTATTAGTTATTTTATTTAAAAATAAATAAAGCTTTCAATTTTTATATAAAGTTTTTAAATTTATTTGATGAATAAAAATTTAAAATATTTTTTTATTATTTTATACTTTTATAAAATTGATAAATCAACATTTTTTTTTTACAATATGTCATACTGTAAGCTTTAATATTTTTACCTCAGAGAAAACTTGTATCATCATTTGTAATACTAGAAATTAAAGTATCATCAAAAAAAAAAAAAAAATATATATGATTAATATATTTTTATTTTATAAAGTAAAAAACTATTTGTAAAAAAAATAATAAATTTCCACATCAATTCATATATATTACATTTTTCAAAAATAAAGAAAAAATAAAATGACGAAATTTTTTTTATAACTTTAAACCATCTGGTGTATGTCATTCACTAAAAAAAAAAAAAAAAAATAAAATATTTTTATATTTTATTTTTATATATTTTTTTCTATTATTATTTTTTAATCAAATTTATTATTTTCTTTATAAAAATTTAATAAAATTCTTTCTCGTTTATATTGTCATCAAATTTATTGACATTATTATTTCATTTGTCAAAAATAAAAGAAAAATAAGTAAAATTCTTTTTTATCCAATCAATAAAATTTTATCATTCAACTATTATTTTGTGGATCATTTGATTTTTATATAATAATTTTGAAATTTAAAATTATGTAACAATGATGTATGACGTGACAATGAAATATAAAATGAATAAAAATTTTATAGATATAAAAATGTAATATTGAATAAAAACAAGTAGACCGATAAAATAATATTTCGCAAGCTCAGCATTGGCCTTGCTTTTGTCAAGTCTTTCTAACAAAATTTGCATAATGGATCACAATCTGGAAATGGTCTGTGCAACGATTCTGTTAGCTCAACTGACTTAAGCACACATTGCTTCAGGGTATGAATTTAAGCAATAACTATATATACCAATTGTATATGTATATATATTATTTAGGGTGAGTTAGAAAACAAGAGAAATATTGAATTAGAAATTTAAGATATACTATTCAATATTTTATGAGCGTTGTTAATGGCTTTGTGGTAAGCAATTGCAACTACTGATCATTAATAATTTATCATAAATTCACATAAATATATTGCATTATATATACAATTTATATATTACATATAATTTTGATTATTTCAATTTTTACTTGTCAAATAAATCCTAATATTAATTATATTGATTTAATATAACAACAACAATTCAATTGTAACAAGACAAAAAATTACTTGTCTCAATATAAAAGAATCAATGATAAATATACCAATTGACATTTTCATTCCTCAAAATAAATTATTTAAAAAAAATAAAATAAAACAAAACAAAAACAATATTATGAGTTTTAGTTTGTTAATAATGAATCAAAATTCTATCCAAAAAGAAAAAGATCTCAATTATTATTAACAACATTTCAATTATTTTTGACAATATATGTGATAAGTTATTTCATAAACATACATACTGTGGAAATACTGATAATGGAAATGGAAATACAAGTTGCATTAGTACATTCAATGAATAAAGGAAATATTGTCGAGTAAAAAAAATATATATTCACATATCGAGAGCTTTTTTTCTGGTTTCAAATAATTTTTTTTTTTTATTATTATTTTATTTTTTCTACTCAAAGCTTTATTTTATTTTTTATTTTTATCATAGTTTTATTTTTCATTTTATCATATACACTTTAATGTTTTATATATTATAAAAAAAATTAAACAAATGAATAAAATAATAATGCATGAAAGATATTAAAAAAAATTGAAAAAAAAATAATCATGTTTTTTATATTTTGTGTATTTTTTTTTTTTTTTTTTTTTGTTTATATATTTATTATTTGTGCTTTTTTAGATTGATTTATTTGAAATAATATATACATGTAATTTGTTTATTTTTTTCAAGTCAACTGGAAAATAGAAATATATTTTTTGTACAATCCATTTGACATTTTTTTGGAGAATTTTCTTTTTGAATTGATTGAACAATATATTATTTTATATGTTAAAAATATATCGTATATTTTATTTGATAATTTAATGTAGCTTTTATGATTGCAATGATATTTTTAGTACTTGAAAAATGACTTTAAAATTTGATAGGTTTTGTTATGCTATTAAATTGTATGAAATGTTGCTATAAAGATAATGATGTAACATTTTAAGATACGTTAAACATAAAGTAACTACATGTTGCTTTTATTAAATTTACTTTTTTGTACTAAAAGAATATTTAAATACAAGTTTATAAATATTATTTGAAAAATTTATATTCGAATATAAAGAGAATATTCAAACTTTACGTATAACATTTTTTGTTATTTTTTTTTTTTTTTTTTTTTTCATAAATAATTTAAAATTCTTATTGCATTATTCTGCAGAATTTATCGTTAATATTATATGTCAGAGAGATTTTATAAAAGTAGAAAAAAATATAAATGTATTTTATTTTCAAAAAAATGATGGAATAAATACTGAAAATAAAAAGAAATGAAAAAAAAAAATTATGTGCATATCATTTTCTTTATTTTTTGCAGAAGGATCTATATCATTTTGCAACTTTTATATCCAACAAAAACAATTTATTATATATATTTCAGTATTTTCTGTCATATACACTGCAGTTTTATATTTTTTTAAATTTTTATTATCTACTTTTTCATGATCAGAATCAATTGTTATCTAAATATTACCAATTGACCTCTTTTAAGTTGTCAAATATTTTTTAAATTATTGTTTTACGATATTTATTAAAAATTATTCTATTTAATTTTCTCATTTATAAATTCATTTAGCTTTTTCAATTTTTTAAAATTATAGTTGCTTAATTTTTTATTATTAAATATTTTTAAAAATTTTTACGAATTAATTTTCAATAATATTTAATCAATTATTATTTCACAGTTAAATAAAATAAAATATTATTTTCGTAAAAATTTAAAAAACGTACAAAGATAACAAATAAAAGTTAAAAAATTAAAATAAATAAAACTTTGCAAAAATAATATTAACATTGGTGAATGAATATAAAAAGACAGAAATAAAATAACAAAAATTTTCACGTAAAAATATAGTAAAGTTTAGCTATCAGGTCAATTTGACAAATGCTGTGTTTACAGTGAATTTTTAAATTGACCAAAAGAAAAAAAAAAAAACAAACTGGTAAACAAATAATTCCAACTAACTATTAACAATTTAGGAAAAAAAATTTTTTTATTGATTTAAACAATGTTGTACTACGTGTCTAAAATTTTTTTATAAAATTCAATAACATATTGAATAAAAATTAAATTTTCAAAAAAATATAAGCTCCTTCAATGACATAATAAAATTTAAAATAAAAAAATATATCAATTTTATTATTCATTTTATAAAAACATAATTTAATATTTAATTTTTTTTACATATTTATTCATTAAATATTTAAATAGTCTATATAAAACACACATTATGTATTTTAATTTTGTGTTTAAATAATTTAACGTTTGAAATTTATGAGTATTCACTGTTGTAAATTTATAAATAGTACACTCTCAGTTAATCCATAAATAAACTATTATTGAATGAAATTGAAAAATAAAAAATCATTAATGAAATAATGAGATTGAAAAATCTATTAGAGTGAATAAACCAAAGTGTAAAATCACAAGTAAAACGAGTCAATATATAGTCAGACGAAATCTAAAACGTTGAAATTAATATTAAAAAAAAAAATAATAATTACTCAATAATTACTTCACGAGTATGTAATCACATTTTTTTTTATTTATAATAAATAATAAAATAAACAAATTAAATAATAATAATTATAAAATTTATTGAAATAATTTAAAAAATAAAACAGATTGAGACGTTCAAAAAAAAACGATGATTTTCAATCATTTGCAGATGGTCAAAAATTTAAATTTATTATTATAAAAATTATAAATATTAATAACAAGTGTATAAAAAAATAATTCAACTAAAAATATAAACCCTCAAAGACAGATAAAGATAATTTAAAAAAAATTTTTTTCTTTCTTTTTATATAATTTTTGATAAATATGTTGTTATATATCTAATTATGAATTATTATTTATTAAATAAATTATTAATTTATTATTGTGTTTATATTAATATGTATATACTTGAAACTATATGAAACTAAAATTAAAAATAAAAATAACTTGTTAAATCTTTGGATTTAAAGTTAAATATATTAACAAGTAGTTTACGTAGTTTTTGGCAAGGTTTAATTTTAGGATTAATAATTGGAAAATGGTGCACTTTGAAATATTCAACAAACATGTACATATATATATATATAAATATAAATATATATAGCAAAATGTATATCATATACACAGTTAATATCAACACATGTGTATTTCACATTATCACAGAAGCACCATGAGCTTCATTGATCCACAACTTTCCAATGAACATTTCACCATAATAATAATTATATGTACTCAATTAAAAAAAATTTTAATCAATTTTAATTATTGAAACAATATAAATATATATTAAATTATATTTAATATAAAATAAAGTTTTTAAATTTATGGTAAATTAATTAATCAATAAATATTGAAACATGACAACAGAGAAATATTTTAACCACTTGAGGCAAAAATAAATTTTAATTTTAATATTTCAAACTGTGTTTACTTAATGTTTTATTAATCTAATCATCATATTGATTTAAAATAAATTTTAATTATATTTTTTATTATAAATTTATTATTAATAAATAAATTATTTAAAAAAAAAAAAACATTGAATTTGTCATGAAATGATAAATATATTTTTTAATAATTCAACAAAAATAAGTTGGAATATTTTTTTTTTACTGTTAGCATGAATGAAGAGATATATTTTACATAACTCTAAAATAAAATTTTTTAAAATTTTAAGAACATAAATGGGCGACTAAAAGTTGAAATAAACTAGACAAACTAAATCTTTACTTTACTCTAAAACTTGGAAAATTATAAAAAAAAATTTAAACCCTTTTTTAGGGTAAAACTAACTCTACAAACTTTGAATACTTATTTGTTTTTTTTTTTTTTTTTTAATTTTGTATGTATAATTTTAGATTTTTATTATTATTTTTTTTTGTTTGATTGTCAGTTAACTGTAGATTTATTATATTTTAAATTTTAATTTGTCTCAGACTTTTGGTCAATGTAACCGAAACCAATTTTCATTTTACTATATCATGGGGAAAACTTGATACCTATGTCTATTAATCAAAAATTCCTTGAAACAATTTCAATTACAAGTTTGAGTTCATGCATGAATGTGTAATTTTGTATTTTCTTATATATTTTACTTTTTTGGCTTTATAAAATTAAAATTATGTATTGTTTTGAATAATTTTTATGTCATTTTACAATCAATTTACAAACAAATTTGTAAATGAAATAACTAAATTTACTATGAAAATTATAAATAAAATATCCAAATAATTTTATATATATATTTTTTTTTAAACAAACTTTTTATTAAAACCAGTGATTTAATTTTTAATTTTTTTTTTTTATTTTAAAGAAGTATATTTTTTTACTTGCCGACATCAAAATAAATTTTCCTATATCTATTTTATTTTATTTTTTTGGTTGAACTTTTGAGTGCACTTTTAGACTTAAACGTAGACAAAAGAAATTTTTTTATTTTTTGTTTAACTTTGAAAGACTAAATAAAATATACGACTTGACTTTTAATCGTCTTCAATTATTTTTTCATCTCTCTCTTTATTTTTTTTTCTTGATAACTGCTAATTTTTTTTAACAACAGCACTAGTTTTAGTACTGACAAAAAAAAAAATTATAAAATAAAAAAAAACCCATCACAACTTTTAAAATAATTGAGATTAAAAAAAAGTAATGTGAAGGTATACCACGTAAATTTATTATAAATTTAAAATTGTAATAATCAAACTTGAAATTTAATTAAAAAATTTAATACAAGATAAAATTTATTAAAATGAAAAATAAAAAAAATAGCAATTTTTACTTTATTAATTTTAGAAATTTTTTTTTACCTAATACATTTTCAATTGAGTTTACTGTTGAAAAAAATTGGTCATCTTATAAATTTTATTGTCACTTTATTTATTTTTATATTCTACAAAAAAAATAAAATAAAATTGAAAAAAAATTCAAGAGACAATTGCCAATGTACATTTGCCACACCCCCATATATAAAACTAAATTTATTCACGTCATGTAAAAAAAAAAAAAAAATAGTCAAATTTAAAATAGTATAGAAGAAAAAATTATGATAATAAAAAAGAAAATTTTTTTAAAATTGAAAATAAATATGAATTTTTAAATGTAATTTTGATATAACCTTGAATAATAAAAATAACTAAATATTAAATGAAAATCAAAAAAAAATAAAAATAATAAAAATATTTGGCAATGTTCCATTGACATGATAAAATATCCAGCATAATATATTTTAAATTTAAAAAAGCAACAGATCATTTGACAGATTGATAAAGCTCAGAAAATTAATCCTCATTTGTCGAAGAAAATTTAATTTATAACTTATCAACTTTTGATAAATAAAAAAGTAAAAAATAAATGAGAAAAAAAAAAAAAAAAAACATGATAATACTGATAATGAAGAAAATAATAATAATAAAAAAAAAAAAGAGTCAAATAAGTAAGTAAGTTTATAAAAAAGTTTGTGAATTAAACTTTCCAATTGAAAATCTCTAATTTAAATGATGTATTATCCAATTCAAATATTAATTAATGATATAATTAAAAATTTATTAAATTATATAAATTATATATTATTAAAAAAATAAAACTAATAAAATTTATTTATATATTTTTATTATATATAAAAAAAGTTGAAAAAGTTTATAGTTAATTTTAAGCATCTTTGGCTTGGTTTACCAAGATTAATTCGACTGATTATAAACGTAGCAAAATTTTGCGTACAATTCTAACCACTGTCCATTTGTTTTGTTTAATTACTAACTAAGTTATCCGACAGTTAAAATCACATAATTCAACCCAATGCTTTGTCTCTTATTCTTTGTTAAATTATAAATTTAAAATCAAATTTATTTTTAAAATATATAATCTGTTTAAATATTTTCATTTATCAATTTATCAATTAAAATTTAAAAATAATAATTAATTTAATATTTTAATTAAATTAACAATGTGTATTCATTAAATTTATTTGATAATAAATTTTCAAAATATGTCAATTAATAATTTGTGTTATAATAATGTGTCATTGTTCATTTTAATATGGTAATATTAATTAGATATTTTATTTTATTTTTTTTTTAAATAAAATAGTGTTTATAAATAATGAATATTTATTTTAAATCTCATTTGAATATATAAATTTTATATTTTGTTATGCAATGAATAAATTTAGTTATCACAAATTGACCAATTATTATATTTTTTTTTTATTTTTTCATCTATTGTTTATAAGTTTATTTTTTTTTGACTGTAACAATAACGATAAACAATTGTTTTGATTTTTTTTTTCTGTCTATTGTTATAATCCAACAAAACCTGCAAACTTTGTTTATTTAAAAAAACAAAAAAAAATATCTTAAAAATAATGAAAATTATTTATCTCTATGATTAAAAATAATTGTAATTTTATTTTTTCAAATTGTTTTTTATAAAATTTTAAAATTAATATTATAGTTTTTAAAATAAAAAGAAAAAAAAAATCCTACCATAAATTGTTGTCAATCAGGATGCTAATAATATTTTTAAAAAAATTATATTTTTCTGATGTTAAATTTATTATCACTCATTATTTATATTATCACTGAATTAAAATAATCACTATCGATAATCATTTTTTTATATATAAATATAAATTTTAATAACAACACGATGATTTTTTAAATAAAATAATTTATATAACCACGGTACCCGACAACCGCGGTCAAACTAAAGTCCCGCTACATCTGAAAGCTCATATTTTAACAAGCTTGCGCAAGGGTTGTATAAAAACCTCCCCAAAATTACACCCCAAATTACTTTTTATTTTACCCAGTAAAATTTTTGACGATTCACAGTTATATCTAAATATTTTATTACACTGTAAAATGTTTATTGGATGCTAATAATTCAAAGAAAGCTTTCAATTGTTTTCTATTTGTTATTTGTTATAAATAAGAAGATCCAACTGAAAGACTTGAAAAATTGATAAATTTAATTATTCAAAATTAACCGCTTAAAATCTAACTATAAAATATAAATCCCTAGATTTCCAAGTGTTTTAAGTTTTTCAAGTTGAATAGCCTAGTTATTGAAAAAAAAAAAAAAAAATCATAACAAAAAAATTATAGGTTATGTACAACAATGTTTATGTTGACCTTGTAAATTTTTGTTAAAAATTTTTAATAATTATTTAAAGTATATCTAAACTTCTTAATAAAAAATATAATAATAATTTTTACATTAATAATGTATTTATAAAAAATTAATTAAAAAAATGGATATTATTCAAGCACTTATATGTAGAGCATGTATGAAAAGTGATTGTGTATTATTGCCAATGTTTAGTGATGATACTGACAATAACAATTTATCTAAAAAATTTACTGATGTTACATCAACAGAGGTTTGATTATAAATATTTGATTACATTGATAAATTATAATTACTTTTAAAATACAATTTTTTAATAATAATTATTTTTGATGTTATATTTTTATAGATATATGAAAATGATGGTTTACCAACAGCAATTTGTCCAACTTGTGCTGATAAAATATCATTATTTTATGATTTTAAATGTCAAATTAAACAAACAGAAATAAAATTACGTAATTTATTTGACAATCACATTGATGTAAAATTAATGGATGAAAATAATGATAAAAATAATTTTATTGATAATGATAATTGTAATAATAAATTATCAAATTTAAATAATGATAATCATCAAGATATACAAAGTTATATTGATAATGCTGATGACATTGATAATGTAAATGAAATATTTTCACTAACAAATTCATTAGAAACTAAAAATGATAAATTTGAAACAACTGATGATGATGAAACAAATAATATCAATGAAATAAATGAAAATAATCATATAAATTATACCCTTTTATATATTGATAAAGAAAAAAAAAATGACAAAATTAATTTAATTATTCAAGATTCAAATGAATTAAATTTAGATAATAAAACATCATCATTATTACCAATTAATATTGATAATGATAAAAGCTTTAATATTAATTTATTAAATAATTTAAATGAAATAAAAACAATTGATAATAAAATTGAATATCAATGTACAATTTGTTACAATAGTTATTCAGAATTATCATTAATTCTTGAGCATAATATTAATAATCATGTGGATCAAAATGATGGACCATTTATTTGTATAATTTGTGAAAAAAATTGTAATAATTACAATGATCTACATTGTCATATTAAAATTCATAATGGTAAAAATCCATATATCTGTTTTATATGTCAAAAATCATATACAACAAAAAAATATTTAAAACGTCATATGAATTATCATACAGATGATATTAATTATGATAATTATAAAAAAAATAATATCAATATTATTAAAAATATAAATAATGATTCATTATACAATTGTAATTTTTGTAATAAAATATTTAATAATAATGATGATTATAAATATCATTTGATAAGTCATATTGAACATAATAATTTAAAATTACCAAAATTTCCATGTAAAATATGTGGTAAAAGATTTACAAATAATCGTACATTAGAAACTCATTTACGTGTACATACTGGTGAAAAACCTTACAAATGTAATATTTGTAATAAAGAATTTTCTCAACGTGGTAATTTATTTAATCATGAAAAATTACATTTAAATCCACGTTGTTATGAATGTGAAATTTGTAATAAAAAATTCAATCAACGTTCAACATTAAGAGATCATAAATTATTACATACTGGTGAAAAACCATATGTTTGTAATATTTGTGGTGTTGCATATACATTTAATGCAGCATTAAGAAGACATATGTGGATTCACAGTGATGATAAACCATATCAATGTGAAATTTGCATGACTAAATTTATTGGTAAATATGATTTAAAAAGACACATCAAAATACACAATGATAATAAAGGTAAAAATAAAAAAAATAAAAATAATATTAATCAACAAGATAATATTAATATTGAATTTAATGAAATTGAAACATTTAATAATGAAGAAATTATTAATTATGTTGTTGATAATGAAAGTAATTTTAATGATGATAATATTTTTATTAACAATGAATTTTTAGATGACAATAATATACCATTAAATTTTCATCAAGATTCTGAAAAAGAAAATGTCGATTTAATATTTAATGAATATAGTTAATTTTATTTATTATTTAATAATTTATTATTTATTTATTTATAATAATTTTAATAAAATTTATAAAATTTTTAAATTAAATATTGTTTTTTTTTTTTATATAATTTATTTTTTGTTTTAATTAAAAAAAATAATTAAAACATAATTTTTTATTTTTTAATACTCAGATTTATTTAAAATCAAATTCAGGATCATTTTGGATATTTTTTTTTTTATTATTTATTTTTTTATTCTTATAAATTATTATTGGACGGTTTCATTTCATTTTTTTTTTTTATATATTTCAATATGTTTATATGAATATCATATATATGTATTAACAATTATTATTATTTTTTTTTTATTTTTTTTTTTTCGTAACAATGAAATATAAAAAAAAAATATTACACAAATTACTGATAAAAAAACACAAAGTTACAGTTATTTCAAGAAGATATAAATTGATATTTTTTATTTCTGAAATTAAAAATGATTAATCAGTATTTTAATGATGATTAGTATTTTTGAATAAAAAATAAAATATAAATTATTTAAATTTATTTTATGCATATAATTTAATTGTTTTTTTTTTTTTTTTTAAATCTAAATAATAGTAATAATAATAAATGTACAATCAACATTGTTGAGGCCGATCAAATAAAAATTATTCTGAGCTTTAAAATACTTACATCAACATTTATTTATATAACATATTTTTTATATTTTAATTAGGTTTTTTTTTTTATTCTTTTCATCTTCAATTGATTTTCTATAAAATCTACAATATATAATTTATAAAATTTTAACAGAACATGAATCAAGAAAAAAATGAAGAAAAAAAAATAAACAATTTATTAAAATCAACTGAAAGCAATGAGTTCATTGATTTTGGTACACATTATTATTAAATATATATTTATATTTGTTTTGTTTTTTTTTTTTTAATATTTATTATTCTATAATAATAATATAAATATATTTATTTTTTATTTTTTAATCTTTCAGTTCCATTCGTATAAAAATATTTATTCACGATTGGTCCCAATATGCATTTGGTTGCATTTATGTTTTTTTTTTGTTTTTTCATGTTTTTTTTTTTTTTTTATAATAATTAATTATTAATATAATATATTATTGATAAATTTTAAAAAATATTATTATAATATTTTCTTGTATATAATATCGAAGAAAAAAAAAAAGAAAAAAGTATGGAATGTAAAAATGGTTGCGCGTATTTTTATGGTACATAACATGATAGAAATATATAATTTTTTTTCTTCTTTTTTTGTAATAATTAAATATTTACAAGACTTATAAAAATCACACCTTATTTTTAAAATAATAATAATAATAATAATGACACAATTGTGTAATTCTATTGTAGCTTGAATGGCTAAAATAATAATTATAAAAATTATTCAAAATATATTTATATATCCAACAACCATTCAATGACTTAATTAAAAAAAAAAAAATAAAACAATTATTTGTATAAATTGATGATTAATTTATACATTCAAGCTATAATAGATATTCGAGCACTTTATCTATGTACTGTAATTATTTAAAAAATAAAATAAGAATAATTATTTATTATTTATTAATATATTCTTTAGTCATTATTATTAATTAAAAAATAAAATCTAACACTCTGATTTATCTTCTTCTACTAATTGTTGAGTGTCTTTGCCTGAGTCATTATTACTTGGATCTAATTCACGTCTTTTTAAATGTAATTGTGGTGGTTCTTTGTGTTGTATACTTGATGGTTTCATTTCAGCTGGTACTTCATATATTGAACTACTTGTACCATTTGTTGCTTCTAATACAACAGCATCATACATTGGATTACTAAAATCACGATTTTTTACACCAACATCACTCATGTTATATTCAACATCAAGTGGTTCCTAAAAAATAATTTAAAAAAAAAAATATTTAGGTATATAAGTATATTTCATTAAATAAGGATATATATTTTTAATTAATTTATATAATATTTAAATTATTATACCATTCTTTCATGAGCAGGACCATTAAATTCAATATTTGTTCCTTGTCTGAATGAGACACTTTGTGCTGTTAATCCACCAAGTCCTACTGTTTTTCCACTGCAAATAAATAAAATAATAAAATAAAATAAATAATATAATAAAATAATAAATAAATATAAAAGTATATTAATAATACTTACAATGGTCGTTTTTTGAGTACAATAAATATTGCAATTGCAGAAAGTAAAATTAAACATGCAACAACAAGTGGTACAAATATTGCTGTAACAGTATTATGACTTGTTGTTAATGTTAAATTAATTTCACAATGTTCACCATGATAATTTTCAATACAAGCACATACAAGTTCATTTTCATCAGTTTGTTGGCATATACCACCATTTTGACATTGACATATTCTTGGTGATGGTTTTGGTCTTTCAACAGATGCATCACAAATACGTTCACTGGCTTGTAATGATCTTGGTCCAGCACTATCTGGACATAAACATTTTGAACCAGATGGTATTGCAACACAAAGATGACTACATGGTGAATTATAACATGAGTTTCTAATTGTTGTATTATAACGTAATTGATGATAAATTTTTATTCCACCAGGTACAATAATATTTTTAATAATAATTTCAGGTACACCACGACCAAATTTATCTTGTTTTATTAATTCACCAGTATTTTTAGTTGTCCAATATAAATTATTTTCAAATATATCAATTGATATTGGATGTTTAAGTATATCACCACGTAATATTATTTTTCTATTATTACCATCAATATTAATTGATTCAATTGTATTTAATTTACTATCAGACCAATATATTGTATTATCCATTGTATAATCAATAATAATTGATGTAGGTTTACTTATTTTATCATTAACTAATATTTTACGTTTATTACCATCCATCCATGATGTTTCAATTTTTGGTTGATTACCAATATTTGTCCATACAATACGTCCAATTTCTGGATTAACAGCAATTGATGATGGATTTTCAATATTTGATGTTATTAATGAACGTCTATAACGTCCATCTGTTTTTGATACCATTATTCTACCATATTGATAAATACCAGTTGGATCAATTTCACCCCAATAAATATTATCTGATATCCAATCAATTGCTAAACTTGTTGGTTTTGATTCACTTTTAATATTTAAATCTTGTGCATAACCAATTTTAGCAAGACCATTTTTAGCATTAATCATATATGAACGTTTTATTGTATTATCATGTGAATCAATCCAAAATATTAATTCCATTTTTGGATCAATATCAATTGTACGTATACGTTTTTCATTTGTAATAACTTGTGATTCATCATTTTTATGTACATTTAATGAACGTATTTCTGTACCAGTTGTAAATAATAATTCACTATTTTCATCATTTGCACGACAAACACCACTATGATTATCAACTAATTTAAAACCATCATGACATGAACATGTAAAACCACCTTTAACATTTGTACATAATTGTGTACAATGATGTGTACCAGTTAAACATTCATCAACATCAACACATTGTTTATTATTTTCAGTTGATATTATATAACCAGGATAACAAGCACAAATATAACCAGTATCATTACTTATATTTTGACAATAATGTGAACAACCACCTTTATTTGTTGGATTACATTGTTTATCTGAATGACAACCACGTTCATCTGATTCATCACCACAATCATCATGATGATCACATAATTTTATTTTTTCAATACATTTTTTATTAGCACATTGATATTCATTACTTGGATCACATGGTCTTATTCTTTTAGCACACATTGTTAAATTATTTTCATCTGATCCATCACCACAATTATCAATACCATCACATAGCTGATAACGTGGTATACAACGATGATTATTACATTGGAATCTACGCTGAACATCACATGTAAAGTTAGCTATAAATTAATTAAAAAAAACAAAATTAAAATTAATTTTTAAAAAATCTCAACAAAAAAAAAAAAAGGAATAAGTTATAGTTAGTAAAAAAAAAATACAATAATTACCACATAAAGCTGGACTTTCATCTGATGCATCACCACAATCATCACTACCATCACATCTATCAGAAAGTGATACACAAAGATTATTGTCACATTGGAATTTTGCTTTTGGACAATAACGTCCATCAGGATATCTTGGTGGACAATGAATTTCATCACTGGCATCACGACAATCTCGTGTTCCATCACAACGTAAAAATGATGATATACAGTGACCACTTGCACATTGGAATGTATCATTCTATAAAAACATAAATAAAATTCAGTAAATATATAAGTATAGGTATATAAATATTTTATATATTTAAAAAAATATAATTATAAAAAACTCACCTGACAAACAAATACATGACAATCTACTTCATCACTGTTATCACCACAATCATCCTCATTGTCACATCTCCATCTTGATGCAATACATTTACCATTTCCACATTTAAATTCAGATTCTGAACATTCACGATATTTACCTTTACAAACAGCATCACTTTCATCACTACCATCACCACAATCATCAGCAAAATCACATAGCCATTGTTTTGGTACACAACGATTATTTGAACATTTAAATTCATTTTTATCATCACATATTGGACAATTTTCTGGTAATTCATCTGATTTATCACGACAATCATCTTTACCATCACAGAATAACCATTTTGGTATACAACGATAATTTGATTGTCCTGGACAACGTTGCCATCCATTTGTACAATTTTTTTGACGACAAATAAATGCTGGTTCATCACTATCATCACCACAATCATCATCAAAATCACACATCCATAATTTTGGTATACATTTACCATTTTTACAATTAAATTCAGTATCTGCATCACATGTTTTATTATGACATATTAATGGATCTTCATCACTACCATCGATACAATCAGCATCACCATCACATTTCCATGATGAATGTATACATCTACCATTTGATTTACATTTAAATTCAAGTTCTGAACATTCAAGTTTACAATTTTTTTCATCACTTTTATCATTACAATCATCTTTACCATCACATATTGTAACAGTTGGTGTACAATTACCATTATCACATTGAAATACACCTGGACGACATACTCTTGTTGGACATAATATTGATTCATCTGAACCATCTTTACAATCACGTTCACCATCACATTTCCAAAACCATGGTATACATTTATCTTCTGGTGGTCCACAACGATGTTGTCCATCAGTACAATTTGGATAACATGTTTTATTATCATTACCTAATATAAATTGATTTGGACATGAACAATTATATGTTGTAACACCAGGTTGTCCATAACCCTCAAGTAAATATGAACTTGCTGGTGGTGATATTAAACATAAATGTGAACAACCACCATTATTTTGTGAACATGGATTATTATATGGTAATTGACGTAATGGATGATATGCATGTATATCATATGGACGATGTGTTGTATTTCTAAGTATACGTAAATTATTACCAGTTAATTTATTAGCTCTACTAATTGCTTTTAAATTCCAATCTGTCCAAAATATATAATCATCAAATACTGTTATTGCAAATACATGTGGTACTTTTTGTCCTGATAATACAATACGACGATTATGTCCTTCTAAATCAGCAAATGCAATATAATCAAGATGTGCATCTGCCCAATATATTTTATCATTAAAATAATCAATTGTTAATGCATTTGGCCATGCAATATCATCTTCCCATGTTAATATACGTGTAAAATTACTTCCATCCATTCCCATTTTACCAATATATGCTTGTAAATGCCATGATGTAAAATATAAATAACCAGTACCAGGATGTACAACAATTGCACGTGGATCAGATATACCTTTTAATAATGTTTTTCTATTTGTACCATCAAGTTCAGATACATCAAGATGTTTTGCATGTCTATCAAGCCAATATAATTTTCTTCCAATCCAATCAATTGATATACCCTCAAGACCTAAACTATCATGACGTATTATTGCTTCTCTTTCACCACCAGCAAGTGGTGCACGAAATATTGTTTTAGCCGTAACATCACAAAAATATATTGTTTCAGTTAAATAATCAGCATCAAGTGCAACAACATTTATTAAATCTTGATGCATTAAACTATAATTTGATGCATCAATTGACATATTACGTACATAATATTTATTTGTAAATACAATCCATGGTGTTATATTATCACGTCTTTTACATGTATGTTCATCAGCAGCTCTGTCATACCATTTTTCATTACATTTACAATAAAAACTACCAGGTGTATTTTCACATTGTTGACTACATACTTGTGGTACATCAGTACATTCATTAATATCAGCACATGCTTTACCATCATCTAGTAATTTATATCCAATATTACAATCACAATAATATGATGTTGGTGTATCAATACATTTATGACCACATTGATTTAATTCAATTTTTGCACATTCATCAATATTACAATGTGCTGGTTCATCACTTTCATCAGAACAATCTGGTTCTTTATTACAAACAAGTTGTTGATCAATACATTGTCCATTTGTACATTTAAATTCATTTATATTTGGACAACTTGTTATATTTTTATTATTATGATTATTTGATGGACAACCAACTTCATCAGAATAATCACCACATTCATCTTGTCCATTACAACGATATTGTAATCTAATACATTTAAAATTTTGACATGTAAATTCAAGTACTGAACATTTTTTATATTGTGTATTACAAAATTTACCTTCATCACTACCATCACCACAATCATTATCATGATCACATAGCCAATTTTTATTTAAACATCTACCATTATCACATTTAAATTGATTATCAGCACATGGTGGTGCTGGTGAACAATGATGTATTGTTATATTTTCATCAGCTCCATCAACACAATCTGGATCACCATCACATAACCATTTTTTAGGTATACATTGTGCACGATTCCATACTTTATTAGCATCACATGTAAATTCAGTATCTTCATCACATTTACGATCATTACATTGATGACGTTCATCTTCATCAGAATTATCAAGACAATCATTATCACCATCACATATATATATTCTTGGTATACAATTACCATTATCACATGTAAATAAATCACCAAAACATGTACGTCCTTCTGATTGACAATAACCAGGTGGTTCATCACTACCATCAAGACAATCATCATCACCATCACAATACCATGTTGCTGGTATACAACGATGATTTGGACAACGAAAACTACTTTGTGGACATGTACGTTGTGAACAATGTAATGGATCTTCATCACTATTATCACCACAATCATTATCACCATCACATAACCAGTATGGTTCAACACATATATTTGTTGTTTTACATTGTAAATGATTTGGTGGACATGTATTATTATTTTTTGGACAACGTTCATGTGTTTCATCAGATGTTATATTATCTTTACAATCATTAACACCATTACATACTTGTGATTGTGGTATACATCTATAATTAGCACATGTAAATTCACCATTTGCACATGGTGGATATACACAATTTTCTTCATCACTACCATCACGACAATCATTTTCATGATCACATTTCCATGATTTAAATATACAACGTCCATTTTTACATCTAAATTCATTTGGACTACATGAATGATGTGAACAATAATTAATATCTTCATCAGTACCATCACCACAATCATCATCACCATCACATGCCCACATTCTTGATATACATCTACCATTTCTACATGAAAATTTATTATTATCACATGTTACATTTTTTGATACACACATACGTTCTTCATTAACAAGACGACTATTATCATCACATTTACATTCTGGTTTATTATTTAAACCAGGATGACATGATTTATCACAACCACCATTATTAATATTACATGGATTAATTTTACATTGTTGTTTTAATGGTGAATATATATGTAAATCACGTGGTGAATCATCAAGACGTTTAACCATTTCAATTTTATTAGCACCAGTATATTTTTCAGCTCTATAAACACCACGTAATTGTAAATCAGTCCAATAAATATGTTCACGAAATACTGTTATTGCAAATGGATATATTGTTGCTGATACAAGTATTTCACGATTTTTACCATTTAAATCAGAACGTTCAATTTTTTCACGTACAGCATCTGTCCAATAAAGCATATTTTCATCATAATCAATTGCTAAACCACTTGGTTGTGATAAATCTTTATCAATAATTGATTTTTTTAATGAACCAGCCATTGTTGTACGATATATTTTACCAGATGTACCAAAACGTCCCCAATCAGTATAATATAATGTACCATTACATGGATCAACAACAATTGCTCTTGGACGATCAACATGTGTTATCATAACAAGATCACTACCATCAATATTCATTGCATATATACTATTATTTGATGAATCAGTCCAATATATTTTTTTTTGTGTCCAATCATATGATATACCTTCTGGATTAATACCTTTACTTATTAATGTATGTATATCATTTGTTAAAAAATTATCTGTTGTTAACCATGCTATTTTAGCCCATGGACGTATTTGTGTAAATAATATTTTTTTATCATCATAATCAAAATCAATACCAACAACATTTGTTAAATTACCAATTGGTTTAAATGGTATATTTGTTGATTGTAAATCTAAATTAATACCACGTATTTCTGTTCTTGTTGCAAATACAAGATATTCATCAATATTTTCACAATTTTTATTATCTGATGATAATTTACCAGTTGAACAATCACAACGTGGTTCTGTTTCATTTGGATATGCAAAACATAATTGTTGACAACCACCATTTAATATTATTGAACATGGATTATTATTATCATTTGGTTGATTTGTTTTATCAAATATAACAATATCACGTAATTTTGGTAAATTTGTACGTACTGTTGTTGGTAATGATATATCACCACTTAATTTTGTTGATTTAAATACTGTTGCTAAATTTCTATCAACCCAATAAATATCATTACCATATATTGAAATACCCATTGGATTTGGTAAATTTCTTCTAATTATTTGTTGATTACCACCACTCCATGTTACTTTTTGTATAACATCAAGTTTTGAATCAACCCAATAAACATCATGATTTGAAAAATCAATAGTTATATCACGTGGTGTACTTATACCAGATGTTACTATTGGCATCCAATTTTTACCATCTAAATTTGATTTACCAATTCTTGGATATTGTCCATAATCAATCCAATATAATAATTTTTTAATTGGATTAACAGCAAGTTCACGTGGTGCATCTGTTGTTGTTTTAACTAATACTTTTCTAAAACTACCATCTAATCTACATACTTCAACATAATTATCATGTGGAAATACATTTGAAAAATAAATATTACCAGCAATCCAATCAATAGTTAGACCTCTTATACCATTTGAACCAATACCATATTTTACAATTGATGTTAATTCAGTACCATTTGGACGTATACGAAATATACCATTCCATATACCACGATTAAATTCAACCCAGTATATCCAATTATCTGAATAATGTACATCAATATGTAATATATGATGTCCAGGACCACTTATTGGTATCATTGCTTCTTTTGAATCATCTAAACTATAACCACGTGCAACATCTAATTGTGTTACAACAGCAAATGTTTTATATGGTTCACATTTTGTATTATTAATTATTTTATATTCCATACTACATGCACATGTTCTTGTACCACCAATTGATGGTAAACATATTTGTTCACAACCACCATTATTATTTAAACATGGATGTATACCAATTGCACGTTTTTTATAAATAACAAGTGTTTTAAGTGTTGATTCATTATCAATCATAATTATTGGATTATTACCATATGGTAAATCAACACGTTCAATTTTATCATATAATGGATCAAGATAATATAATTTTGATTCATGTACAGCAATTGATTTTGGTAATGCAATATTATTAATTCTTGTTAATATTGTACGTTTATTTTGTCCATCAGTTGTCATTGATTTAATAAAACTTGGATTTTTTGAACTATAATATAATGTTTTTGTTGGTATATCAATCGTTATTGTTTCTAAACCATATGTATCATCAATTAATATTAATGAATTATCACCATTCATATTAATTCTACCAATTTTTTCACTAACACCATTACCACCTTCATCAATCCAAAATATATAACCATCTAATGGATCAAGACACATTGATTTTGGACGTGATACTGATGTTTTATTACCATCATTTGCAATTATAATTGTACGATATTTTATATTATAATCAACTTTAATTGCTTCAATATTTGATGCAATTTTATTACCAATAAATAAATTTCTACCAAGCCAATCAAATGCCATTGTTGATGGTGAACCAACAATACCAGAATCACCATTTGGATTTGGAAATTCTGTTTTATTACCACCATTATATGGTATTGTATATATTGTACCATTTTCATCATCATCATCTTTTGTTTGTTGTAACCAATATATTGTATGATTTTGTCTATCATAATCAATAATTTTACCATTATCAATACCAATAATTGGTGTTATAAAACCAGTTTTACTATCATTTGGTGTTAATGATATATCAACAATTTGTGTACCACGTAATATCATAAGATATGGTGTTTCTTCTTCAATACAATTACCATTTTCAGGTATTAATTTATAGCCAACAAGACATTTACAAGTATAACCAAGTTTATTACTTGGTGATAATAAACATAAATGTTGACATGTTGCATTATCACATGGATTTTTATATAATTGTTGTAATACAGGATGATGTACATGTATTGATAATGGTTGTGATATTAAATGTGATACAACTGTTTGATTATTACCTTTAAATTTATGTGCAGATAATACACGATTTAATTGACGATCTGTCCAATACATTGTATCTTCAAATAATGTTAATGAATGTGGATGTAATAAATAATGTGAATTTGCTAATACTTGTATACGTTGTGTACCATCATAACGACATGTATCAATAAAATCAAGTTTACTATCAGCAAAATATATTCTTTTATTAGCAATATCAAGTGCTAAACCATTTGGCCAATATATTTTAGTACTTATTATTGTTGAACGATTTGTACCATCCATACCAATTCTTTCAATTCTTGGATTTTCACCCCAATCTGTCCAAAATAACCATTTTGCATTTGGACTTGGATCAAGACACATACCTCTTGGTTGTGTTATATTTTCTTTAACTAATACCATACGATTAATACCATTTTCTTTAGATACTTCAATTGTATTTAATTTTGAATCAAGCCAATATAAATTTTTTCCAATCCAATCATATGCAAGACCCTCAACAAGATCAAGACCAGTTGATATAACATCTTGTGGATCACCACCTCTTTCTAAACGTGATATTTTTTTTAATTTCATATCTGACCAAAATATTGTACCAGTATGCATATTACTTGCTGTTGCAACAACATTTTCAACATTAATTGGTACTCTTTCTAATGCTTGATCATGTAAATCAGCAACTAATATTGTATGTCTATTTGATATTATTAAAAATGCTGCTGAATGATTTAATGCTTTACATGTATGATTATCAATTTCTAATTTATAACCATCATTACATGTACAATAATAACTACCTTTTGTATTTGTACATGTTTGTGAACATCTACCAGGTGTTTCACATTCATCAAAATCTTGACATGTATATTCATCTCTTGATAATTCTTCACCAATTGGACATATACATTGTGCACCAATTGGTGTTTCAATACAATCATTACTACAACGACCACCACGATGTGTACATTCAGCTAAATCACAACCAATACCTTCATCAGAACCATTTGGACAATCAATTTTTCCATCACATACATTTTTAATATCAACACAACGATCAGTTACATTTGGACATTTCCATTGATTTGTTTCACATTTAAATGGTGGTGGTCCACAACCATGTAATAATGAATCTTCATCAGAACCATCACCACAATCATCTTTACCATCACATATATATGTTTTAAATACACATGATTGATTTATTGGTGTTACACATTTAAAATAACCATTACTACATTCATCATTATTATTTTGATCACATGTATCTGGTTCATCTGATTTATCATTACAATCTGGTGTTCTATCACAAAACCATGTTTTTGGTATACATACACCAGAACTAACACATTGAAATTGTTTATCTGGATTACATTGATCTGGTGATAATGATGGACAACCAATTTCATCACTACCATCATTACAATCTGGTAAACCATCACATTTATATGTTTCAGATATACACATTTTTTGATCAGAACATGTAAATTGTGTTGATAAACATGTTACTGGTGGACAATTCATTTCATCTTGTTGATCAAAACAATCATTATCACCATCACATACCCATGTTTGTGGTATACAATGACCAGATCTTGGACATGTAAATTGAAAATATGAACATGTTTTAGCAGCACATAATGGTCCTTCATCAGAACTATCACCACAATCATTTTCAGAATCACATTTCCATGTTGATGGTATACAACGATTATTATCACATGTAAATTGACTTGAACTACATGTTATATTTGGACATGATATTTCATCACTGTAATCACCACAATCATTTTCTGAATCACATTTAAAACTTAATGGTACACATCTACCAGATTTACATTGAAATTCATTTGGTCCACATGTTGGTTTTGTACAATTTTGATTTTCATCACTATTATCAAGACAATCATCATCACCATCACATACCCATGATTGTGGTACACAACGTTGATTTGCACATGTAAAATCCCATGGATTTGGACATGATTGTACTGGTGGTTCAGAATCTGGATCAGATGTACATGTTCTTTCATTTGGTGTTAATCTTTCACCATATGGACAACCACATATTCTTGTTAATAATGGTAATGACGATGATGATGTTGTTGTATTTTGTGGTATACCAAAACATAATTTTTCACAACCACCATTATTAATACTACATGGATGATTAATTGTTGTTTGTATTTCACTACTATATACTTTAACACCATATAAACGATTTGTTGGTGGTTCACGTACAAGTATATTTTCATTATCACCAGTTTCTTTATTTAATTTAATAATAGCATCTAAACGCCAATCAGTAATATACATCCATTTTTCATGTATTGCTATTGAAAATGGATGACGTATTAAACGTGGACTTATTGTTTTAACATCATTACCATCAAGATTTGAATGTTGTACATGATCAAGTAATGCATCACACCAATATAATCTATTTTTAATAAAATCAATAGCTAAACCATTTGGCCAACCAAGTGTTAAATTTTTAAATACAATTAAATTTGTACCATCAGAATGTACACGACTAATATTTGCTGGACGATCCCATTCAGAAAAAAATATATATCCATTATTTGGATGTATAACAATAGCACGTGGTCTTTTTAAATTTTTTAATAATGTTCTACGATATGTTATATTTCTAGTACTTAATACATTTAATGTACCTTTACGTGAATCAATATAATATAAATTTTTAGCAGCCCAATCAACAGCAAGACCTTCAACACCTTCATTTTGTGATGCTAATACAATTTCTCTACCAGTACCATTTTGATGTACACGATAAATAACATCTTGTAATACATCACTATAATATATATATTGATCATGTGCATCATAATCAAGACCAACAAATCTAGCACGTCTTGATACAACTGGTAATATTGCATCACTAAAACCTTCAATAACTGGATCTAATATACGTCCTTTTATAAAACGTTGTTGTGAATACATTAAAAATTCTTTAACACGATTACAATTACGTAAATCAGATGATAATTTCCAACCAATATTACATGCACAACGATATGCTAAACCATTTTCACGTCCACCAGGTGCTGTTATAATACACATATGTTGACAACCACCATTATTATTACCACATGGATTTTTAATATTATTATATGATTGTATTAATGGATGTAATACTTTAATTGCTTTAGCATCACGTATTTTAAATATTGTTTGTACACTATGTTCACCTTGATTTTTATCAACAGACATTAATGATTGTTTTATATTATCAGACCAATAAATACGATTTTCAAATACTGATAAACGTATTGGTGATGGTACATTTGAACCACGTAATATCATAACTCTTTTATTACCTTTATAATCAGATGTTTCAATATAATCAAGTAATGAATCACACCAATATATTCTTTTAACAATCATATCAACAGCAATACCAGATACACGATATGCTGCTTCAGTTATTATTGGATATGATAATGTACCATCCATATTTGAACGTATTATTTGTTTACTATCAGCAATAAACATTAAACCAATTGTTGGATCAAGTGCAATATCAGTTGGATTTGTTAAATTTGAACCAAGTACAATACCATGAAAATGACCATCAAGTTCAAGTACATCAATTTTTTGTACAATTGAATCAACAACATATAATTTTCTACCAATAAAATCAACAGCAATTGCAACTGGTGACCATGAACCTGGTAATGATATATCAATTTGTTCATTATCTTCAATTGTACCAACAGCATCACCAGCAATACCTAATGATTGTGAATGTACTCTTCTTGTTTTAACATCACTCCAAAATATTAAATTATCTGAATATAAATAATCAATACCACTTGCATTTGTTGTATTTGCTATTATTGTACGATTATTACCATTAATATTCATACGCCATAATGCTTCATCTTGTGCTAATAATAATTCTGGACCATTATTTGGCCAATGATAATCATTTATTGCACGACATTTATTTTTACCATTTAATGTATAACCCTGTACACATTTACATATATATGAACCATCAGTATTTTCACATAATTGTTCACAATATCCCCATTCTGTACATTCATCACGATCAATACAATTACCAGAATTATTAGCAAGTATACGTCCTTCTGGACAATAACATACACCACCAGTTGGTGATGCTTGACATTTATATTGACAACCAAGTGTTGAACACATTGTTGTTGAACATGCTACTTCTTCATCAGCACCATCAGCACAATCTTGTTTACCATCACATAATTGAGATTTTTCAATACACAATGGTTTACCATCTAATCCTTTTGGACACATAAATTTATTACCAGGACATACTGTTACTGTACATGATTTTTCATCAGAACTATCATGACAATCAATATGTCCATCACATTGATATTTTAATGGTATACATAAAGCATTTGCACATCGAAATTGATTACTTGTGCAATGTGGAAAACCTGTCAACAAAAAATTTAAAAAAAAAAAAAAAAAAAACAAAAAACATAAATATCAAAACTGGGTTAATTTTTATTTTGTAATTTAAAAAATAAATCAGCAAATATATATATTTATTTAGGTCAATTTATTTTTATTTTACTGGGTCAATATATATATAATTTAAAATTTTTTTAATTGTCACTTACTGCAATGTTCTTCATCACTATTATCACCACAATCATCCTTGTGATTACACCTTGCACTTTGTTCAACACATCGTTGAGTTGAATTACATTTAAATTGATCCAATCTACATGCTGGTTTAATACTTGATGGACAATTTTCTTCATCTTTACCATTTCTACAATCCAAATAACCATCACATTTTTTTTCTTTTGGTATGCAAAGTTCTGGTGTTATACCATTACATTTAAAATCATCATGTTGACATTTTCTGTATGCTGTAATTTATTAATAAAAAAATATATATTAATAAAAATAAAATAATCTTATCTAAATATAAAATAATTTAATGATATATATATAAATATATCATGTGACATAATAAATGACTAACAATAAAAGAAACATGATACACAATACAAGTGTTTGCGTGTGATGAGTCTTATTTATGTATAAATATTTTTCTTAAAAATAAAAATTATTTTTTTCTTTATTAAATATTTATTATTTTAAAATTTATATAAATATATTTTTATTTTTATTTAAACCTTGACATTGACACAGTGAGATACAATAAACACCATCAAGAAAAAAATAATAATTATACATTTATTTGTTATTATTTTTTCATCATTTGTTTATAAATATTTCCGTGTGACACACAATTAAATTAAGGCTGAATGTCAAAATTATTCAAAGTAAAGTATAAAAATCTATGACAATGGAGGGTGCTCATTTTTTTTCTAAACTTAGGGTGTAAGGGTGCCCTTTTGAACCCAAAGAGTCGTCCTACCTTGGAATTGACATTCAGCCTTAATAACAGATTTATATATATATAATAAAAATATAAAATAAATAATATACTTACTGCAACCAGCTTCATCAGTACCATCAACACAATCAACAGTCATGTCACATCTTTGATGTGGTGGTATGCAATAAGTCTTGTTGAAAATATATTGATTACAGGATAATTGTCCAACTTCACATTCAGGTGGTGCTAAAAATTAAATATATAATTTTAAATAAATAAATAAAAAATACATTAATTTTAATAATAAGTAAATTTTTATTTGTATATATATATATGAAATAAAATTAAAATAAATTGTTGCCGGAAGTTAAACGAAGTTTGCATGCCGGAAATCATCAACAAACTCAACTAGAATTTCGATATTTTTCTATCCGGTTTAACAATAAGAATCATAAATATATAAAAATAATTTTTTTACTAAATAATAGTGTATATTCTTACGACATGATTGCATTTCATCCTCGGCATTTTCACAGTCTTTTTGATAGTTACATACTGATGTTGAATATATGCACTTTCCATCATGACACCTAAACATTCCCGGGGCGCAGCCAGAAATTCCATCTTCTGTAAAAAATATAAAAAAAAAAAATATTAAATTAATTAATAGTTGGTGAAGAGAAAATATTATCAATATATATTTTTTTATATAAATATAAATAAAAAAATTTTTTAGAAAATAAAGATGAACATAGTCGTGATAGGTGAAAGGTTCATTGAAATTTCTTAGCAACAAGTAGTTTAATTTTATTTATTTTTCTTTTTAACCATGTAAAAATAAAATAAACAATTTTATATATATATATACATACAAGTTAAGTAAATCTCGTCGTTATTTGATTTGTGATTTGTGTCAGTATAAACATGAGGTTGCATCACATTACTGTATAGTAATGTCTCATTGAGTGCATATACAAATAAAAAAAAAAAAAAAAAAAAAGGGACTGGTTGCAATCTTTTGCGGCCTTTCGCCACATAACTGAAGAGCCACATTTTATTTATCATATTATTTTATAAAAAATATTATTTACAAGTTAAATAAAATAACATTTATAATATGATTACATCAAAAATAAAATAGATATAAATTATATTTAAAAAAATTGATAATACATCAATTAGCAACAGAAAAATGTTCATATTATTTTAATTTTTTAATTAATAAAAAAAAAGTATATAATGACAAAAGATAAATTGATAATTATATTTTGATTAATTGACAATGTATTTAAAAAAATAATAAAATAATCTAATAAGAATTGAGTGTTGAGAATGATGTTGATTTCCTCATGTATATCTAAGCAATTCTCTGATTCGTTGGTGTCTCGTGCCAGGCTTTTTAACATGTACAGACTGGTACCAAACTCAGTGTAGCTAGTATATATATATATATTTTTTAACTCTCAATATAACATAAAATAAAGGACAAGTATTATTACAATGCATATACTACACTATTATATACGAGAAAGAGGAAGAAGAGGTATAAACTTGTTGATGAGAAGAGATGGTGGTAGCAAATCTAAAAAAAAAAAGAGTTGCATTAAAAAAAAAAAAACAATCATAAATAAAAAGAGTGAAAATAATTACATATATATTCATTTTTTTATTTTTTTTTTTTTTTAAATGCAGTACCTCAAGAAACAACACATTACAAAGCAAAACCGAACAAGGACCACACATTAATTTTCTCATTCTTTTTTTTTTTTTTTTTTGTCCTCTCAAGATAATCATTATTCCACCTACATAATACACATTTTTTTTTTTGTCTTTCTTTTAATTTTCTTTTCATTAGCCTTATATTTTATACATAAATTTTTTTTTTTTTTTATTTATATAGAGATGCATATTTTAATTTTTTTTTTTTTTTTAATTTTTCTTTTCTTGTCAAATTATAAAAAATAAAAAAATCTAGATCAAACGATTTATCGAATTAATAATAAAGGTTCAAATGTGTGTAAGTGAGGTCATTATACACCCAAGAGTATGTCAATTGTCCCTCATCCTTATATATCATATATACACAGAAGTACTGTATACATTACCAAGTAAAATTCATTCAATGACCTCGATGTTTATGAATAATTTGATTCAACTAATTCAACTAATTTATTGAATGAAATTGACTTGTTTATATAATATTAAAAATATAATGAAACTTTGTTTTTTAAAAATATTAATTTTAATTTACAAAAAAATATATTTACTATTTAAATTTCTTTTTTAAAAATAAGATTATTAATAATTTTTTGTTAAAATAGAAATTTTATATTTTTAAATTATGAATGAACAATAATATTAACAAAAAAAAAAATAAGTGAAAATAATATTTAAATACACTTGCATATTGTTTGTTGAAAAAAAAAAAAAAAAAAGGATAAAAAAATTATTATTCACAGTCACGTTGTAAAAAAAATTAAAAAAATATATTTAAAAATAATTTTTTTAAATAAAAGGAAGTTGGTATATGTATTTGTATATATGTCTGTCATATTTTAAGTATGGATAATTTAATTTAAGACCTTTTGGATAAATTACAATGAAGATTATGACAAAAGACAAAGTTGACAACGAGACGAATGATTTATTTTTTATTTCTGATTTATTTACTTGATATGATTTTATTTTATTTATTTTTTTCATTTCTTTATCTGTATTATTAAATATATTCTTTTATCATCTTTATATATATTTGTATATTATATTTAAATTTTATATATAGAAAAAAAAAATATATCGGATCATCAAACTTGCACGCCGCGTCGCGGCTAACAGGTATAAATGATTCAACTGGATTTACCAACTGGAATGAAAGAAAGGTCAACGACTGGAGGCTAAAGTCGTGCACCAAATTCATTTATAAATATATATATAAATTTCATTATTAATTCATATTTATAAATGATTTTTTTTTTTAATATTGCAAAATCAAAATTCAGCAAAAAAAAATAAATAAATAAATAAATTAACAAAATATTTATTTATTTTATACAAATTTTTTAAATATGCCAACTCAGCTGACCTCAATAATTCCATCAAACATTATTATATTAAAAAACATAACTCGATATATAAAAATATATAAAAATTTTACAGTAGAATAACTCAAATAATTGTTTGAATTTAATATAAAAATAATTAATACAAAAATATTAATTATTATTTAGATAATTAATTTTAATAATAATAAAAAATTCTAGTATTTTGTTGTTTAATTTTTTAAACTCAATATTTATTCCAGTTCATTAAAAAAAAAAAAAAAATTTAATAATAAAAAAAAAACTAATGTACTTTAACTAAGATATATATTTATTTATAAAATTGTCGTACAATTTCATAAATTTTACGTGAGAAAACCTAAGCTTTCACCTAGTATGTCGTGGTTTATCTAAAATGAGGTAAATGAAAATTAAAAATATAAAAAAAAAAAAATTATATATATAATAGATAGATTCATCTGCCTAGTCTCGTGCGTTTCTTAGGAATATAAAAACGAATTAAAATAAAAAAAAAAAAAAAAAAAAAAAAAAAAAAAAAGTAGCTAAAGAAGAACAGGATGACTTTTTCTTATAAAATATATATATATATATTTTTTTTTATATGATGATTTCAGGTATAAGATAGTGACTGCAGAAGGTAGAGTTTAATTTTAGATCGTGTCTACCTGTTTGAGAATTAAATTTCTATACGTAATACTGTATTTAAAATTTAAATAAAAAAATTATAAAATAATAATATTTTTTTTTTTATCAATTTATTATTAAAAATTAATTTAATATTTTTTTTTAAAATAAATATACAGTAATATTATTTGTAATATATTGTTTAAAAAAAAATATATATTTATATGGTTAAAAAAAAAAAGAGAAGAGAGTGCACGATTGAGACGGGACCATTGGAGCCATGGTCCCGCTATCCGCTTGGCCGCTAGTCCGAGGTCGATGAACCTGGTGAGCCTGGTCCGCCTATACCTCGACTCTCTTCTCTTGACTCTTTTCTATATGTATATATATATACCTTTATCATCAATCCATAATATTGTATATATATATATATATATATCCCCTATATGATATATACACGCATATAAATATATTATAAAACTATACCTATGTCCCTTGTGTTGAAACAACCTGACATTTTACGACACGTTATCAACGCACCAACTCATTTTAATTTATAAAAATTTATATATTTTTTTATTTAAATTCATTATTATTATTACTCATTTTTTTAAATTAAAGAAAAATATTTTTCAAGTTTTAAAATTTATACTGATAATTATTATATTATATTATTTTTTTTTTTCTCTTTTTTTATCTTTACACTTGGCAAATTTGCAAAATTTAAAATAACGTGTCTTATCATAAAAATGTATATAAAAGTCAAACAAAACGGTTAAATAACAACCAATGAACAAAAGATTTTTATTTATTTTTTTTATTTAAATATATAAAAAATAATGTATAAAAATAAAAATTACGTGCAACGACAACTGAATAAAAAATCGAATAGCGGAACAATTCGTGACAATCATTTGGTAACTATTATATTTTTTTTGAAGCTAACAAATAAGTTTCAAATTTAAACAAAAAAATAAAATTATAAACGTGTTTGTAATATTTAAAATAAATCATGGATGTAATATTTAAAAAATAGAATAATTTTTTATTTAATTAAAATAATAATTATTCATGGTGTTGCTTTTTTTAATCTTTAAATTTGTTTTTTTTTTTTTTTTTAATTTTATTGAGTGATTGTGTTGATGATGATGATGATGATGATGGAAATATATTGATTGATTTTCATTGGCTAGAAAACTTTCCCTGTATGGAATGATAAATAATAATAATGTAATTTCACGGTGAGATGAAATACATGATGCTCTATAGGTCAGTGGGCTGATAAAAAAAAAGAGAAAAATATACTTTTTTATTTTATTTTGTTGTTTAATGCACGTGTTGCACGTATATTCATGATACTAGAATTCACTTATGTTTTATATAGTAAATTTATTGGTAAATAAATTCATGAGATCTTCTTGATCAAAGATCTTTTTGTTATTTTTATTTTTATTAATTTTAAATAAAAGACAAAAAATTTACCATTTATATAATGAATTCATCATAATTTTATTAAAAAAAAATCAAAATTAATTTATTCATTTTATTTATAAATATTTTAATTTAAATTTTAGAAAAAAAATAAATAAATAGGTATTTATTATTTTTAAATAATAATAAATTTTTTTTAAATATTTTTTTATAAATTAAAATAAAAATTATTATATTTGTTGGGTCATTGCTTTCCGGGTGTGTCACGGTCACCAACAACCGGATGATAAACTTACACATGTTGGCCTTCATACTGTTGGCCTTTCTTTCAATTTGTTATTTAATATTTTCCCTTTTTTTTTTTTTTATTTAAGAAAATTTTTAAATTATATATTTAATATTAATTGTCAATATTTTTTGTATTTTTTAATTGCATCAATTGTATTGATTCATTGAAATTAATTTTTATATTTTTTAAATTTTCAGTTTATTTGAATAATTTATTAATTAATAAAATAATAAATTTAAATTTAATATTTTATTATATTTTTTTTTTTTTTGTTTAAATTTATTCAATAATTTGTTAATGTAAATTATAATTTTAAATATAAATTATAATAATTTTAAATATTTATATTTATATTTTTTTTGTTTTTTTATTATTTTTTGCTTGATAAGATTGATACTTTTAAAAAAATTTATTCAATATGTACAATATTTATTTTTTAAAAGTCATAAAATATTGAAGAAAAAAAAAATTATCATTTTGATTGCGCACAAAAATAAAAATATATACAGGAAAATATTCAACTTGTCAGTCTTGTATATCTTTTATTTATTTATTTTTTTATGACATGTCAAATGGAATGTAAATAATTTCAATTTTTATGTGAATAAATTGATAATTATTGTACAGGTGTATTATTTAAAAAAAAAAAAAAAAAAGTATAAATAAAACTGATAAAAATTTATATCATAATTTTAATGCAAATATTTAATTTTTAAAAAATTTTAAATGAAAAAATTTCAAGATTTATTGCGTATATATTTGCAAAAAAAAAAAAAAATAATAAGATAATAATCATTTCATTGAAAATAGTTTCTTTTTTGGAGCAAAAAATTTTTATAATAACAAAATGATAGTAAAAAAAAAAAAAACTAGTTGACAGTTAATAATAAAAATAATAAAAGTAATTAATTAATAAAATAAAAAATAAATTATATTGAGGATAAAAAAATGTTTTGGCTAAAATGTGAACCGGCTTCTTATTTCTCTACTACGTATGTATCAGACATGCGTGCATAAAACGAAGATCATAATATAAAAAATATATAAAGATAAATTTTTAAAAAAGATCTACCATGTTTAACCGGTTCTGCAAGAAATTAAAAAAATATATATAACACACACATATATCTTATAAAATCAAGTTATTATAATATTTTTTGATTCAAAAAATTGTCATTCAATACAAAAATATAAATAATTAAATTAATAAATATTAAAAATTTATTATCAATTTGCAATTAAATCTTATAAATTGTATATATTATTAAATATTTAAATTCAATTTCAAATATATAATTTAATAATAAATAATATAAAAAAATAAATAAAATTAATATTAAATATGACAGTTTATTTTTAACTTTGGTATAAATGACAGTGTCAATGGGTTAAATATTGTGTCAAATTGACATTTCAAATTGTCAATTAAAAATTTATAATAATATAATATAATATATAATAAATTTTATTTTGGAGTAAATTATTAAATAAAATAATAAACATACCTGCATTTTTATTAGCAAAACATCCTTGTATTAATCCAAATAATATAATATATAAATAAAAAAACTCAAAAGTTCTTAAATTTTTATTTAATAATAAAAATTTATAATAATTATTTTTATTATTATTATTATTTATTTTATTATTTAAATGTTTTTTACCGGAAATATTTTCCGGCAGCATCTCGGCTACCGGCATATCGAAAAAAAATTCTAATCACACCCCCTTCCCCCCAATAATCACAGCACACAAAAAAAAAAACTAAACAATCTTATCACTAATTAAAACACACACTCCAAAAAATATATAAAAAATAATATCAATAATTTAAGAAAATTAAATATTTAAATCTTTAATAAATCAAGTTTTTTTTTTTTTTTTTTTGTTCACTGATAACAATAAATCACTTATCTTAAAATATTTTTAAAAACAATTCACTTGGAGTATCTTCAAACTGTCATTAAACTCATTCAAATAAATTTATGAAAAAAAAGATACCTCATTTATTTAAAAAAAAAAAAAAAAAAAAAAAAATAAATAATATAATAATATAAATAAATAAAATAAAATAATAATTATTTGGATAAAAAAAAATGACGTTGTCAATCCATGGCGAAG
Source organism: Lysiphlebus fabarum (assembly GCA_011426435.1). Taxonomy (NCBI): domain Eukaryota; kingdom Metazoa; phylum Arthropoda; class Insecta; order Hymenoptera; family Braconidae; genus Lysiphlebus; species Lysiphlebus fabarum. Next base: position 657,504 of record WSYQ01001043.1, read on the forward strand.
GCGTTATTAACCCGGTCGCGGTCACCAGGCGACTGGCACAGTGTTGGAAATGGCGTATACATTGGTTGCGCACCAGGCTAAAAATCAAGCAACATCATCACATTCAGGGGAATCTTTTTTTCATTTTATATAAATGAACCACCAGCAAGTTATACCAGCATACACATATACATTTATATTTTACGTTCAAATAGACATCAGCCAAGTTGTGAGTTTGTATTTGTAGGATACAATATTATCATCATCATCATCATCATCATCATCATCATCATCATCATCATCATCATCATCTTTACTTCATAGATAGTTTATATATAGGTACATATACATACTTGTACATTAACATTTGAAAGACACCGGTTGATCTCGTCCAATCCAACAACAGGTTGTCATCCCCACACTGGATTTTTTTATAGTTTATATATGTGTTATTATTTATATTTTTATTTTTTTATTTATGGTGAAGAGTTGTTAGTTTAAATTATCATGGAACCATCATGTATATGCATTTGATCCTTTGCATTGCTTTGCGTGATCCAGCTTTATCATGTTTTATTTTTTTTTTTTTTTCGAATATTTTATTTGATTTATTTGTTTCGAAATATTCTAGATCATTTGATATTATAAATTTTTAACTATAATATTAATTTTATTATTTACCATTTGATGTTTTTTTTTTTTTTTATTTTTCATTTCAGAAATTTCCCAAATGTTAAATTTTATTTTCTTTTTTTAAAAATACCTTGGATTTTGCTTTTTTTAACAGCAGGTGTGGTGTTGATTTTTATTTTTTTATTTCTTTCAACATCTACCTGACAAAAAACGACTTTTTTTTGGGTTCTTTTCATACATGATTTTCTCTTTTTTTTGTATTTCCATCATACCTCAACTTTTCCCCCTGAGAAATGGGGTATTTTATCTTTTATATATATCTTTTTATTATTCACACAGATTTGACCCATCTGTATTATGTATACAACATATATGTACGTTGTCCTCATTTATTCATCGTCAGTATCGCTATTTTTCATTTAAAATATATTTTTTTTCATTTTTGTTCGGCAATGGTTTTACAGTATTTACATTAGAGACACGATTGATCAAGTAATCAGTCGAACAAACGCATTACCGTTAACTTCCGCCCGGTTGACACTCATAAAACTATGCATACAATTATTTTATCATAAATATATATAAAATTGTCCTGATTCTAGCACCTATATATTATATCTATACACATTTTAATATATATTTATATATTTAATAAATTTTAATGATTTATTTCATTTATATTTTATATTTCTATTAAAAATTTAAATAATCATATCAATATTTTATTAACTTTACATTTTATTTATTTATTTTTATTAAAAAAAAAAAAACAAGTTTTTTTTATTTTCAAATTAAATTTAAAAAAAATATACCCACATGAATATGTTTTTGACTTTATGAATCAATAATATTTAAATCGAAAAAAATTTAAAAATTTAAAAATTTAATATTCATTTAATGACATTTTTTTAATAATCATAATATAAATTCTACATTTTGTAAAATTGCAGTGTAAGAATTTAAAACATAATGAAAAAAAAAAAAAAAAAAAAAAATTAAGTACGTATTGTAAAGTCTATATTATTTATAATACATCAGCAAAAGATTATAAAAATAATGACAGACAAATATATTTCGAATTAATTTTTTATAAAATTATTATTCAATTTTAATTATTAAAAATTATATTTTAAATTTAATTATTAATTATTAATTATTAATTGTTATAATAATATTTTTACGAGTCATACAATAAATGTACATTAAATATGTCAATTTTTATAATTTCGAAATTTCAAAATTTCGAAATGTTATTTTTTTTATTTCGAATTCATTGATAACAATTATTTTTTAAAATTTCAAGTTGCAAGTGAAGGTGGAGTATTTTGTTGGTAACGTGATTATATTACAAGGCGATTGTAATAATAATATATAAATAATATATATATATATATATATGGAAGACTATACAAGATGCCTGGCACCGCCAGGTACCAAATGCTACAAGGTCAACTTCTTTACGAGTAGATCGCACACAGAGTGCGCTGAATAATAATAATAATGATCTAAATGATTTAAAATCAATTTAATATTATATTTCTAATTACTCTAAAATAATATATCTATTTTTTATTTATTATTATTTTTAATTCAAATAATTAGATGTATCAATAAAAATAATAATTAACCCAAACAGAAGAGTATCAACATCAAAAAAAAAAATAAATAAATAAAACTTTATATATCCATTTTTAGAATGAATGGGTTAAAAATACTTGGATATAAATATACATAGATTTATGTAAAAAAAAATTAAATATATAAAAAATTATGTGTACTTATATATAAAAGTAAAATTGTATTCTTTTTTTAAATTATGAATAAATGTTTTTTTAATATCAAGGTTGACCTTCGATGATAATTTTATCCATATTATTTTATAGACTTGTGGATACTTGCTTAGATTAGATATAATAATATTTTAAAAAATATAAATATATATATATAGAAAAGAAAAAAGAAAATAATAACATAGACTGATGACGTTATTGTCGTGAGTGGTACAAGATGGTACCTTTTTACATTCTCATCGTTGATGATCCAAGCGTTCTTGTTCTTATTTATTATTATTTTTTTTTTTTATTGTAACAAGTTTTTTTTTTTGGTTCATTTTCTTTTCTTATACTATGTATGTACTATTAAGTAACTAACCCTTGCTTTGTTATTTTTTAAATTATATATATGCAACCGGTTATGAAAGTTTTTTTTTTTTTTTAAATTATTTTTTTTTATAAAAATGTGATTAGATAAATTTTATATTTTTTTTTTTATATAATGCAGGATTTGGAATTTTTTTTATATTTAATTTATGCAGGAATTGATATGGGTTTGATGAGATTGTAACTAATGGATATTTCCATGGATTTAAAATTTGTTTATATATAGAATGTTTTTCTTTTTTTTTCTTGTAATTTTATGGAATATGATTAATTAATTACAGATTTATTTAAATATTGTATAAATATAAAAATTAAATTGAGAAAAATAATTTTCTAGTTGAAAGAGAAAGAAAGAGAGTAGAAAATAGATATTTTTTTTTCTCTTTCTCTCTCTTGCTAGATCTTGCCAATCAGCCATTTTTTCTTTCGTTTTTCCCTTTTTGGACCTTTTACTTATTGATTTTTTTGAGCCATTGGAACACATGGTCTAGTGGTCTATGTTGGACTAGGTAATGTAGACTGATGCAACATCGCCACATGGCTGTCGAAGGACCACAAAAATCCACATTACGCTTGAATAAAAATTAATCTTATTAAATAACAATAAAACGTTAATTACAATTAAACAAATAAATATGGAAACTTTAATTTTACAACAATTTAATTTGTAAATATTGAAAACAATCGATTATACTTGATATATTTTTTTTTTATTCATAAAATAATAATTTTTTAACTCATTTTTTAGGTTATCAGACAGATTGTCTCTTATAAATGATATAAATAATAAGATACCATTTCATAAAAAATCTATATTTTTGCCAAAAATAATTAAAAAACCATCAACAAGTGACATAAAAACACCATTGACAAGTGACATAAAAATACCATCAACAAGTGACATTAGAGTACCATCAACAAATACAATTATAAAAAAAAAAAATACTCCAGATGATGATTTTGTATTTAAAGTTCCTACAATTCCAAAAAAAAAGGTAAATATATATCTATTTATTATTAAAACTTATTAATCTATATATTATTTATAAAAATTAATTATTTTTTTATTAATATAAAATATATTGACAATAATTTTTATTTTTATTTACAGCGTAAAATAAGTGATGAAATTGTGTTTAATAATATTAGAAAATATCTATTGCTAAAAAAACCATCAAATGAAATTTTAAAATTTTCATCAATAATACCAGCATGTAATATGGTAAATGAAATATTTATGAATGCAAACAATAATGAAAAATTACAATCTCGTTATGCATTAAAATTAGCTCATATTATAGCACAACAAAGTTCACAAAATAACAATGGAATGCGACATCATATAAAAAACATATCAACATCAATTATTAATTTTAAAAAAAAAACACATACAAAATTTGTTGGTCATGTTGCATTTAATGGACTTCTTAAAAAACAATTTGTCCAAAGTGCTTTAATTGTATATTTAACTAACAATACTGATTCTGATATAAAAGCATTATTAGGATTCATTAATGGATATGGTCGGACTTGGTTACAAAAAGTATCACCAGATATTGTTGAAAAATTTAAAAATATTTGTATTGAAAACAGCAATAATAAATCTAAATATTCTCGAGTTACAAAAAAAAAGTTACAAATATATTATGCAAAATATATTTTGAAAAAAAAAAATAGTTGAACAAAAAATATTCAGCAAAATCAAGTGCATAATATTTCGAATGATAAAAATACAAAATACTGATGTATGAATCATGAGAATAATTATATCAATAAAATGTATATAGATAAAAAAAAAAAAAAAAATTAATTCACTGCCTTAAAGAATTCTGTATGTAATTTTAATTAATAAAATAAGTTTTTAAGTTTTAATTAACTAATTATGTGTAATGTCTGACAATAAAATCTTTTTAATATTAATATTTTAAATCAATTGTGTATTATTTATTACTTATTTTTTAATATTTTTTTTTAATATTTATTATTCCAATTTTTAATAGTTTAAATTTAAAATACTATTTTTAATAAAAAAAAAATTAGATAAATACTTACAGCGACATCTTCATGTAAAAAATTTATCATCAGTCAGCAAAAAGTGTAAAAAAAAAAATATGACGACTCTATGTTATTTATATAATTCATGTTCAACAACGACAATACTCCTTATGACGTAATGAATCACGGACCTGCAACAAAAATTTTTAGTAGCCATCTTGTTTCAACAGAAGATAAAATTCAGGTATTAAAGTCAATTCTATAATTATTAATAAAAAAAAAACTATAATTAATAATATAGAAAATAAACAAAGTTTATTGTGATATAATAATTAACAAATATCAAGACAGTGTTTTAAATTAATTAATTAATTTAAATCATTAAAAATAATCACAATCAAGGTCTTGCTCTTTTTTTTTTTTTTTTATCAAAAAAAATATTTTGCCCTAATTTTATCATTAAAAAAAAAAAAAAATTTAATTAATTCTAAATATCTTTATAAATATTAATATTTTATTTATTTATTTTTTTTTATTATTATTAATTTTTATATTTAAAAAAAAATATAATAATATCAGTATTTTTTTTCTCCCACTCCAAATCGAACATGTAATAATGAAAATTCATCGAGTGTCCACTTGACAAAACAAAAATATTATTATTAACTAAATTATTTATATAATTTAAAAAAAAAAAAAAAAATTATTATTATTAAGAATGAATTTTCACATAATGTCTTTTAGCTCTTGATCAATATATCATTTAAATAATTTTATAAAAAAAAAATATAAGATCAATTGGTGGGTAATCGAGATGGGTTATTTACTCATAGAAGGTAGTTTCTATCCTTGTAGGTTGTCACAAGGATCCATTGTGAGGATATTGAGGAAGTTGAGCTGTTTTAAAATTATTTTTATTAAAAAATAATAATAAATGGAGTCAAAAAAACATTATGATCGTGGAGGTAGATCAAATTCACGTGAAACAACACCAATACCAGAGCCATCATCATCATCATCATCATACAGTACAAGTCGTTCAATAACACGTCGTTCATCATCACCATCAACATATAAAAGTAGTGGTAATAACAATTATAGCAATACAAAAACAACAAAAAATACATCATCACCACAAGATTGTAAAAAAAGACGTAGACGTAGTACATCACGTCAACGTTATACATCATCATCATCATCATCATCAAAAACAAGAAGATCACGTTCACGTGATTCATCAAGAACAAGAAAACCATCATCACGTCGTGATGATAATGAACGTGATAAATTACGTTGTAAAACAACAAGAGGAAAATCATCAAGAAGTCGTAGTTCAAGTAGAAGTAGAAGTAGAAGTAGAAGTCGTGATAGATATCGTCATCGTGAATGTGATACAAGACGTCGTTATCATAGTCGTTCACACATTGATGATGATGAAGATGATTATAATGATGGTGATGATGATTATTATGATGATGATGATGATTATTATAATAAAAAATCAACAAAACAACAACCAATTATACCACAACCACAACCAAATGCATTTAAAAATGATGGTAGTTTTATGGAAATGTTTAAAAAAATGCAAGAACAATTAAATCCAATTAAACAACAAGATTCAACAATAACACCAGCAACAATAAACACAACATCATCATCATCATCAGGACTTACTGATAAACCAGTTGTACCTCCACCATTAATGGTTGGTAAAAGACGTGGTGGTAGAATATTAAAAACTGGTATGGTTGCTAAACAAAAAACTGAAACAACTGTTGAACAACCAAAAGATGCATGGTCACTTTATATGGCTGAAGTTAAAAAATATCGTGAAGTTTGTTGCCAAGAAGAAGATAATACAAGACCACTTGTTAAATAAATTATCAAATAATTATTATAATCATCCACCAATTAATCTTATATAAATATATATATATATATATACCTATATATTAAACTTTATATTTTTTATCAATTTTTTGATTTTTTTTTTTTTTTTTTCTTCATAATTTAAGTTCTTGAAATAATCAAATTGAAAAATATTAAAAAGACAAATAGTGTTTATAAATTAATTTTTTAAATAATAATTATTTGTTAATGTTTAAGTAAAATATTAATTGATAAATTGATAAGAGCATATATAATAAATATATATAAATAATAATTAAACAAAAGACATATGTGAAAAATCAACTATTAATTTAATAATTAGCCAGTTTTAATATTAAATATATAATTTTTATCAGTAAAAAACTATAGAGATGGCATCAACACATCCATTGCTTGCTGAACCTGGCAAATTAAATGAAAATCAAATTCAAGAAATTTTGAAGAATCACAAAACAGCACCATATGATCCTCGTTTTCCCAATACAAATCAAACAAGGTAAATATTATTATAAAAATAATAATAATAAACAAAAGTCTAGAGAATTAATTTTATTTATTTATTTTTTCAGAAATTGTTATCAAAATTTTGTTGATTTTCATCGTTGTTCCAAAGTTCGTGGTGAAGACTATGAGGCATGTCAATATTTCAAGAAAATATATCAAATAATGTGTCCAAGTGAATGGGTTGAAAGATGGTCATTACAAATTGAAGAAGATAGATTCCCTGGTCGTATCTAATTTATATAATTTAATTATTTGTTGAGCTATACTTCATGTAATAATTTGCTCCTTAAAAAAACATCAACAAAAAAAAAAAAAAAAGTATATATAAAAAAACAAAATTAAATTAAAATATGTTAGTCAAAATATGGGTTCTTATCAGCATTAAAAACTGCTACTTGTAATTTAAAAAATAATAAAAATACATGAACAATTAATCATCCAAAATAATTTATTAAATAATAATTTGTGTTACTCTTATTTATTTGTCATTCATCATCTCTCTAGTGTCATAAATAATTAAGGTCATATAGATGTGACTTGTCTAAATCACCTGATGATTTAAAAAAAAATAAATAATTGAATAATAAAATGGCAGGATTACAATTGATAGGTTCATACTCATCAGATTCTGATGATGATGAAAAAATTATAATTAATAATAAACCAAAAACCCAAATGTAAGTTAAAATTTTTTTTTTTTTTTTTTGTAAAATAAATTTTGAGGTTATAATAATATAACAAGGTCATTTATAAATTGTTTATTCTAGTTTACCATTGCCAAAAGATATTGCAAATTGGAAAGGTATTCAATATGTTGAAGAAAATATTGATGTACCAGATAATCATGATGGGAGAATAAGAAGTTTTCAACATGAAAGAGGAAACTGGGCAACACTTGTTTACATTAATTGTAAATCAACATTATTATTATTATTTTTTTTTATTTTTTTTTTTTTTTATAATAAATATATTTACAGAATGATAATAATATAATATTAAAAATATTCTAGATGAACCTTGTGAAACTTTAATATCCTGGATGACATCAATCAATAAAATACTTCCAAATGCTAATTTAATTACCAAACAATGTCATATAAGTTTATCAAGAACTTTAGTATTAAAATATCATTGGATTGATTCATTTGTAAATAGTTTAAAAAAATTATGTCAATTAACTAATAAATTTGTTCTTGATATTGGTAATTTAAAAATATATACAAATGAAGAAAAAACAAGAACATTTTTAGGTATACAATGTGATAATAATGATAAATCATTAAAAAAATTTATGGATTCATTTAGTAAAATTCTAGATGATTATAAATTACCACAATTTTATCAGGTAAAAAAAAATCATTTTATAATATTTATTCAAAATTAGATTTATCTGTTTTTTTTTGTTTTTTTTTTTTTTTTATTTTTTTACAATTTAAAATTTGTACTATTTAACAAATATAATAATCAATATTTTATTTATTTTAGGAGGCATCATATCACATTAGTTTTTTATGGCAACTTGGTAATGAAGTAAATAATATTGAAAAATATTTACCAACATTAAATGAAAGTCTACATGATATATTAACAAAAACAATTGAATTAAATCATATTAATGTTGATGAAATACAATGTAAAATTGGAAATAAATTATACAAATTTCCATTAAGATAATATTTTATAATTATAATAAATAAAAAAAAAAAAAAAAGTATAAAAATAATATAAATAGATATATAATTATTCTAACGATGGTTCAAAAAAATATGTAGAATGAGATAAATGATAAATTGAGGCTTGTCCAAGCCAAAGAAATTTCCAATAATCAATAACATCTTTAGACATGCTAACTTTTAATGTACATACTTGTGGTTTATCAATAATAATATTATCACCAGGATTTTCATGTATAATTGTACAACCAGTTACATCAATTAATGATAATGTTGGTTTTTTACATAATAATTCCCCAACAGCATCATAACTAATATCTTTATTATTAGATAAAATAATTTTAGTTAAATTATGACATTTTTGAATGATATATTTAACATCAAAATTAGTTAATTTACAACCAGATAATTCTAATATATCAAGATTAATAAATATTCTGTCATTTTTACTTGATAATATTAATGTACCAATTGTCTTATTTTTCCAATAAATATTTGATAAATTTAAATTAATCATTTGTCTTTGTAAATAACCATCAACACTTTCATCATCAATTGTATTATTTGATAAATTTAAATTTAATATACTACAATTAATAGCATCAACTGGAAATTTATCAAGTTGACAACAACAAAGATTTAGAGTTTGTAAATTTCTTAATGGTGATATTAAATCAATAAGTTTATTTTGACTTTCTGGACCAAGTGGATTATAACTTAAATCAATAACACGCATTGATAATGGTAATGAATATATATTATTTAAACAATTAAAATTAATATCACAACATTGTAAATGTAATTCTTGTAGTGATGATAAATTTAATAATGTTTGTCCTAAATAATTACCAATATTAAATAAACTACCAGATGATAAATATAATACTTGAATATTTTTTTCATATTCTAAACTTTTAAGTAATGTTATTATTTCTTTATCAAAATTATAACTATTTCTTAAACGAAATGTTGATGTATTTTCACAACTTTTTAATGATTTTAACATTGTATCTGGTATATCATCAATATTTTTATATATTTTTTTATAACGTTCAGTTAATGATGGAATTTTTAAATCTGTTATATTACCAACAAGTTTAATAATATTATCACTTGAAAATATAACATTTAATATATTATCAGATGTTAAATTATCACCAGTTAATGTTTTTAATATTAATTCACCAGTACAACCAGTATCTAATTCAAATTTATTATTAATATCATTTTGTATATTTGTAACAAGTATATTATTATCATCTGATGAACGTAATTTTAAATTATAAATTCTATTGTCAATTGTTATTTGTATTTTAATTGTATCTTTTGTATGATAATGATTATTATAATTTCCAGAATTTATTGTTATTGATGATGATGATGTTGATGATGGTGTTGGTGATGGTGAACGTGATCTTGTTATTAATAATGTATTTTTAGTAAAACCATTTGTAAATAATGATTTTTGTTGTGATTTTTTTTTCTTTTTTATATTTAATGATGTTGAATGTGATTTTGTTGAATGTGTATCATCAGATACTGTACTTGATTGGCTATCTTCACTGTCAATTAATAAAACATCTGTTAATATATCTTGATTTATTTTTTGACGTTTTGTTGTAATATCATCGTCAATTGGTGAAAAATTATTTGTTCTTCTTTTAGCTGAATTTGGTGTTTTTTTTGATGAATTTAATGATAATTTTTTACTTGTTGAATTATCAGGTGTATTACAATTACTACTATTACCATCACCATTACTACTACGTCTTTTTTTAAATGACATAGTTGATGTTGATGGTTGATTACCAATATCATCTTCAAGCCATTCATCAATAAGTACTTCTTCACTATCAATTAATGGTGGTGGTGGTGTTGTTGTTTTAGAATTATTACAAATTAATTGATTATTTCTTAATGGATGTTTCATTGATTCAATAGCTCTTTTATAAACTTTTCTAGCAAATTTACCTTCTTTGTCAACTGGTTCATCATCATTTGATAATCTTAAATCATCTGGATCATCTGGATCATGTTGATCAATAATATTTGAAAATAATCTTGGTTGTTGTGGATTATTATCAATTGATTTTTTATTTTTTAATTTTGATGGTAATATTAATCTTAATTTATCACATATTTTTTTATATTCATTTTCATCATATTGTGATAAATTATCAACTCTATTACGCCAAGCAATAAGACAATCTAATACAGTTTCACCTTTATCTGTTATTAATCTTGGATCAGCACCATTTTCCATAAGTAAATTAATCATAATTGTATGTCCACATGCTGCAGCATCATGTAATGGTGTTATACCACCACATTGTGCACCACCAGGATCATTAACATTAGCACCATGTTTTATTAATAATTTAACAATATCAACATGACCAAAATTTGTTGCTTCATGAAGTGGAGTCCAGCCACAATTATCACGTACATTAACTGGATGTTTTGCAGCAAGATATTCTTTGACTTTATCGATATCACCATCAATACATGCTGTTTGTAATTGTGTTTCACCTTTTAAATTTCTTTTAATTTGTATAGTATTATTACGTTTTGTTGTACGTTTATTTTTTGTTTTATCACCGTCTCTTTTTATTATTTCATCTTCAATATCTGATAAATCACTTAAAATAATATCATTACCAATTTCATTATCATCTTCATCATCTTCATCTAGTTTATCATCATCATCATCATCATTATTTGATAAATTTTTATTAATATTTATAATTTCTTCATCAATTTCTTGAATTTTTTTTTCATTATTATTTTTATAATAAAATTCACGCATTTCTTTTAATACATCTAATTTAAGAATTGGTTTATTTGTTTTTTTAGCATTATCTAATGCATTATTAAGTGTATCAATAATTTCTTCATCAGATGAATCAATATGCGATAATAATTCAGCAAGAAATAATGTTGAACGTGTTATTTCATTTGGATCATTACAAATTTTTAATTCTTCTTTAGCATATAATAATGCTTCATCATATTGTTCAGTATCTTTTAATGTTTGTGCTAAACTAACAAGTGCAGCACTTATTTTATTTGTTGATTCAGTTATTTTAGCACATGCTAACATTGAACGATAATATTCAATAGCTTTTTTAAATGATAAACCAGCAATAGCAGCATCACCCATTTTTTCATAAATATCAAGACGTTTATTATTATCAAATTCATTTTGTAAATTTTCTTCACATTTTTGTATAACAATTATAATTTTTAATAATTTTTTTGTTGTCATTAATATTGTATTATCATTATTATGATAAACATATAATTTAACAAGTATTTCTCTAGCATCTGTAAATTTACCAATTTTAATAAAAAATTCAGCACATGTTAATTTAGCAAGTGCTTTTAAACCAGTATCATTAACTTTTGATGCTTCTTCATAATGACATTGTGCTAATTGATTATTATTCATACGTTCATGTATACCACCAAGTGCAATATGACTACGATAAAGATCATCATTTAAATTATATTGTTCACATAATTGTGCTGCTTTTTCAATAAGTTCAATTGCATTTTTTTGTTCTTTTTTAGCTTCATATATTAAACCAAGATTTAAAAATAATCTACTTCTCATCATCATTATTTCTTCTAATTTTATATTATTTTGTTTTTCTAATTTATTACATAATTCTAAACTTTTTGTATATGATCTTTTAGCATTATTAAGTGCTTCTGTTTTTTTTAATAAATCATTATTATCTAATAATGATTCACTTAAACAAAATTGTGTTCTACCAAGTGTTGCATATGCACGTTGTTGTTCAAGTAAATTATTTAATTCTTTAACACCTTTTAAATATTTTTTTTGATGTTCAAGTGCTTTAACATAATCACCAAGTAATATTAATGTTTCACCAATCATTCTATGTGCAATTGCTATATTTAATACATCATTTAAATTTTCACATACATCAAGTAATTCATTGTATTCATCAAGTGCTTCATCATATTTACCCTCTTCTGTATATTGATCACCAAGATCACGTAATATTTTTAATAATTGTTTTAAATTTTTTTTACGTTTGGCACGTTCTTTATCTTTTTTTAATTCTAAAAATTTATCATTTAAAATACAATAATTATTTTTAATTCATTTATTATTGAGATATAAGTATATTTTGTATAATTTTACTTACTTGTTAACATTTTTTTTTTTTAAATATTCTTTTATAACAGTCTTAAATTAATTTGTAATTTGTAATTTTTATCAACAGGTGTTTTTTTTAATAATTATTCTAAAGTCCAACAGTAAAATTTAATGTCAATGTTTACCAACGAGTTGTTTTTTTTTTATTTATTTATTCGCCATTTTTTTTTTTTTTATAAACCAACCTAACTTGACATTTGGCGGGAATTTCAAATAGTAAAAAAAAATATTATTGAAAAAAAAATGAATTATATTTTAATTGTTTATAATTTATTCAATATGTTTATTAAAATATTTTCAATTGTTATTAATAATAATAAATAATCGTTTTAATAATTGAAAAATTAAATTTTTTTTTAATAAAAAAAAAAATTTATTTAAAATTGTTTAAAATAAAAATTTTATTTAAACTAATTATTTATTTATTTATTATTGTTATTATTATTTGTAAATTAATAAAACACACCCCTCATAAAATATATAATCCCCTTCTACATTAATTTCTCCCTTTTTTGTTTACTATCATATTTAGTCCAATGAAAATTGATTTTAAAAAATCTCTCTCCTTTTTTTGTTCTCTTCAAAAATAAAATTGTGTACTCTTCTCTCTTTCTCTCATATGTAAACCAATAAAATTTTATTCTTTTCTTTTTTTCTCTTACGCATATCACCCACACGATTATACACACACTTGTATCTCAAGTTCTCATTTAACAAAGAAACCAAAAGAAACCGAGGTTTTCATTTTATTGTCGTTGTTCATTGTGGTCTGTTTACATACACCAATAACAGAAAAAAAAAAAAAAAAAAAAAGTGAATTTGCCGGTACACGTTGACTTGGTTTTATTTTATTTTATATTAAATAATTAATAAAAATAAATTAATTATTAAATTTTTTTTATTTTTTATTATTTAAATATTTTAATTGTGTTTATTGAAAATAATATATTGTAAATTAATCACGCTGATTCAACAGAAAAAAAATATCGTTGAGACAAAGGAATATTGCTTGATAAAAAAAAAAAAAAAAACCATCAAGGTGAGTCATTAATAACAATAATAATAATTATTATTAAAAAATAAAAAAATAAATAATTAACATTTTAAAATCATATAAAAATAATTATTTCAGGTCAAATAAAAAATGTATAATATACAGGATATACGAGACACGATATTGGCACTTTTAGTACCGGAAAAAATAAAATATCATATTCCAGTTGCTAAATTAGATCAACTTTACCAAGAAATTGATGGAGAACGTATACCCTGGAAAGCATTGGGTTATCCAAGTCTTGTTGATTTTTTAGAAACAATTGAACCTCTTGATATTTATCGTGAAAATGGAAGTCATTATTTAAATTTTCATGGTACAGATAAAACAGCTCATATCAGTGAACTTGTTTCACATCAAAAATCAAATAAAAATAATAAAAAACCATCAAATCGTAAACATATACCATCACGTTATTTTAATAACAACAGACCAATTAAGTCATATGAAAATGATCGTCCATTAGATGTTGATACATGTAAAAATGCTACATTTTTTGATGATCCAGCATTTGATTATGAAGATTATAAAGATAATAATTCAATAAATTTAAATAAATCAAGTACATCAAATCGTAGTTTAAAAATTCGAAAAATTATTGAAACTTCAAATAATATACATAAAGAAAATAATTCAACAAAAAATAAATCAGATGATGTTAATATTAATAATTATATTAATCAATGGAATAATGTTAATAAAATAAATATACGTGGTGTTGATAATAATAATAATAATGAAGAAGGAGATAAATATTATTTTGATATTAGTACAAAAACAAGAGAACAATTGATAAAATTAATTAAAAAACGACCAGAAGGTATAAGATGTGCTAAATTACCAGATATTTATTATAAAGAATATAATGAAGTACTTGATTGGGAAGATTATAGTTGTGATTCATTAACACAATTTGCTTGTAATTTACCAGAAATATTTCATCTGGTACAACCAAATTCACATGGTGATTTTATTCTTTATGATGTTAGTAAACCACGTCCAGATTCAATTTCAGATGATTCTCAAGATGAAGAACAATCTCTTAATAATTCACCACGTCGTAATAATGATATACCTTTGAATTTATTACCAGTTTCAAGACAATTAAAAAATAGCTTCCTTTCTCCTGATGTTGTTAAACTTGGTGAATATGTTAAACCATTTGATACATCTGATCCTCAATATCAAAGATTAATAAATGGATGCTGGGAATTAATTGATGTTGTTGAAATATTCTCACCATCATTTTTTTGGATACGTTTAAATAAATCACATATAACACAAACACCATCAGCATTTGATGATATGATGAATGAATTACAGTAAGTTTATATATTTTATTTAAAATAAATATATAAATTCATTTTTTATTTATTAAATTATTAATTGTTGTTTTGTTTGTTTGTTTTTTTTTTTTTTTTCATTAATATTACAGTAATTTTTATGAAGAAAATAAAACAGAATATGTTATTCATATTGAGTTTGCTGTTGGATTAAATGTTGCTTGTAAATTTTATGATTTATGGCATCGAGGAATTATCAAAGAGATCATGGTAGTACCAGAAAAAAAAGCAAAAGTAAGTTGATAAAAAAAATAAATAAATAAATAATTTAATCAATTGTTGTTAATTGAATAATTTTAATATAAATGTTAATTAATATTTTATTTGTTTAATATAGGTTTTTTTTTATGATTATGGGACAATCAGTGAATATTCATTTTCAGATCTTTATTTATTAAAACGTGAATTTGCTCAATTACCTGTTCAAGCAGTACCATGTGGTTTGTACAGAGTTAAACCAATTGGAAATAGCTGGAGTACAGATGATTGTCGTTATTTCGTTAAAAAAGTTCATGGCAAGACATTATTTGGTCTTGCTTATAGTTGTAATTCAGAGGTAATATAAATTTTTAATTATTTGAATTTATTCATAATAAAAATTGTATTATAATAATTATTTACATTTAAAAATTAATAAAATTTCAATTTAGAACAATTTTCTGCTGCTAAATTTAGCAGAAACAACAGGAGAAGAAGATACACATTTCAATGATGACCTTGTTAATCAAAAGATCGCGGAACATGGTTCGGTTCGTATCAGACCAGAAAATTATCAAATGCCTCGTGCAATTATACCATTAAAAAAAATAGTTGATTTAGATAATAATAATACTAATAATAATAATAATAATAATAATAATAGTTGCCTCGTCCCAAAAAATAATTTATCTATTATTAAAAATAATAGTAATAATAATAATAATATTACAAATATTGTTGATAAAATACATAATAAAGTATTTGAAAAATTTTTACTTGTTCCTCAAATGTGTGGTAAAGATCGTAAAGCATTAATTGTTAAAGAAATTGTCAGAGAAGTTGTTTTACATGTTATGAATGAATGTAAAATTAATACTGTTGAAAAAAATAATCATGATGATTCAACATCTATTGATATATCATCATTGCATTTTGATGATGATCATAAAAATAATACTGTTGTTGATCAAAAACTTATAAATATTAATCATAATGTATTAAAAGTTGAAGAAAAAAAATCTGGTATTGTTTTACCAGATCTTTGTGATGTTAATAATAATAATAATAATAAAATTAACGAAAGAAAAATTTTACAACAAAAGTCAGCTGATAATTGTGATAAAAAAAAAAAAATATTATCATCAGTATTAAAACAAGATGAAGTTAATGATGAAGGTGTTGGTTCAACAGATAGTTCTGAAATTGTTAAATTAATGAAAAATAATGATGAAATAAATTCATCATTATCAAATTCTATTGATAATATTAACAAACAAAAAGTTGAAAAATCAGAATCAATACAAAATAATGATAATATTAATAAACAAAAAGTTAACAAATCAGAATTAATACAAAATAATGTAGATGATGAAAATACTTCTAGTTTTGGTCCAACAAGTGTTTCTGATATAATAATGCCATTTGATAATAATGAAGGTGATTATCCACAAGATTTTCCATCTGTTTCTATTGTTCCATCACAATCAAAATCATTACAGGACGTTTTTTCAGGAAATATATTAAAAACATCATTATTATGTGATTCTTCATTAAGTGATAATAAAAATCCATCTACATCTGGTGAACAAGACAATGATCATTCTCAAGAATCTTTAACTTCTTCATTTGCATCTGATTTAATTGACTGGAAGTTTTTTGGTGTAACACCTGATTTTATACAAAATAAACAAAAAATTAATAAAAATTCATCAAACAATATTAGAAGAAATTTTGATAAATATGATCGTAAAAATTATCAAAGATATCAAAATAATTATTCAAGAAATAACCAAAGAGATAATTATTATTCTAGAAGAAATAATGAAAATTTTGAAAATAAAAACTATCAAAATGTTGATAGACGAAATTATAATTTTGAAAGAAATAATTACAACAATAAAAATTATAGAAGTAATTTTAAATATGGAAGACATCCAAAGATTATTTTAAGTAATTTAACAAATATTCAAGAAAAAAATATTCAAACAATTCCAAAAGTTATACATCAACGAGAAAAATTTTATAATTTATTTAAAAATAATGAAGATGATAAAATTCATAATTACAAATGTTTACTTGTCAATGATAATGAAGATGATACATATAAAATTAATTTAAAAAATAAATTAAATAACATTCTTGAAAATCATCTTGAATATAAAATAATTAAAATTGATATATCTAATGATGACATTGATGAAAATAGTTCATTGACAACATCAAATGATGATAAAAAAATGGTAAAAATTGTTTCTCCAGTTGTATCAAACAACAAACCAATAAATATTATAAGTTCATTAAAAAAAATGTTTAATGCTTCAGCAAAGCAAAGAGATACATTATCACAAGTAAACCTTGACTCTGATGATTTGACAAGTGCCAACAAGTCACAAACATTTAATTCATCTTCTGATGATACTGATAGATCTGTTGATAAAAATTCTGATGACAAAATTATTGTTAAAGAATATGTTTGTCAAAAAAATGAATCAATTGATTCTGATGATTTAATAAGTGAAAATAAGTCACAAATATTTAATTCATCTTGTGATGATATTGAAACATTTAATTCTAATAAAATTACTGATTTATCATTAGAAAAAATTAATAATGAAAAACAAAGTCAAGATAATTCAAAGGATATTGATGGAGATTCAATGAAAAAAATTAAAACAGATATTTATAAATCAACAATTAAAATTGATCAAATTAAAATCAAATCATCAGCTGATGATAATGATGATGATGATGATCATGATCATGATCATGAAACATCAGAAGATGTATCACCAAAGTCATCAAAAAGTGATGCATCAAATTCTTCATCATTGGAAACAAATTTATTATCTGATTGTAATAATAATAATGATAATGATAATTTAAATATAACAACAACTGAAACAAAAAATAATTTAGAAATAACAAAACATTTACCAAATAATTCAATTCCAGTTTTTAATGATATAGATCTTCCATCTGATGATTCAGAATGGGAAGTAAGTTTTACTCCTCGTCAAATTAATTATAATGTTTTAGATGAACAAAATAATCAAGTTGAACTAAAAAATATTGAATTGAATAATAATAATGATGATATTAATTTTAACAATAAAAATATTGAACCAATAAGTGATGATGAAAAAATTGTTAAAATTAAATCAATAAATCATCATGATGAAGATAATATTTTAAAACAACAACATAATAAAATTAATAATGATTTAAATATTATAAGTAATTATGTTGATCTAATGAAAAAAGAACATGATGATGGTAAAAATAAAAAACCTATTACAAAACTTTCACTTTTAACAACTGTTAAAAGTCTTGGTTTACATGAAAATTGCAATCTTTCAACATCTTTTAACATAAATACAATTGACTATAAAAAAAAAAATGACTAAAATAATTTCAATTAATTAATTATCTAATAATTATGTTTTTATTATTTTTTTAAATATATTTGTTTTCATTTTTATAATATTAATTTTCTGTTTTAACTTTAATAATATTTTTTGGGACGAGACAAAAAAAAAAAAATTTAATAAGAAAATATTCAAGTAAGAAAATAATATTTAATAAAATAAAATTAAAAAGATACTTTTTTTTTTTCTTTTAATTTTGGTTCATCAACTGTACAATTAAATGTCTTTATAAAAGATAAAAGTTATAAATTAAATAAAATATAATTATAAATGAAATATAAATTATTGTTTAATATTTATTTATTTATTTTCCCAATTTTTTTTCAGGCATTGACGATCGATTTAAATGATTTTAGTCTCTACACGGAACACTGGGATCATGAAAAAACATATGAATCTGATACAGAGAAGGAGGATGATAATATAAAAAATAAATTACAACACGTTGATTTACCAGAAGGATTTCATTCTTATACTGATTATATAAATTATTTGAATGAAACAATTAAAAAATTACGTTGTGATAGAGAAATAGATGATGAATTAAAAGAAAAAAATGTAATATTAATATCAACAAACCAAGAATTACAAAATGAATTAAAAATAATGAAAGAAAATAATAAAATATTAGATATGAAAAATAAAGAAATTAATGAAGAAAGAATGTCATTAGAAGCATCATTAAAAAATTCTAAAAATGAAAATGCAAAGCTTAAATTAATAATTGAAAATCTTAAAAATGATTCATTAAAACAATGTGCAACTTGTTGTAGAACAATATCAAGAGCAACAAGTTATTTAAGTGACATTAATAGTATTAAAAATAATTCATACGATGATTATTCAAACAAAAGTATATGTACAAGTGTATATGATGACACAATTATACTTGATGATTTTTATAATCAAAGTTCAGCTGATACAATACTTGATGATGATCTTAAAAGTGATATTGAAAATTATTATAATCGTGCTAATTTAGAAAATTCAATTAAAAATTCAACAAACAAACATATTGAAGTATTAAAAGAATTAAAAAATTCTGCTTTAACTGCATCAAATAATAATCAACAATTCATACAAACAATTCATAATAATTCATCTAATAAACAGTTAAAAGTATACAAAAAAATGGAAAATACATTTTACAGTATAAATAATAGTCAACAATTATTAGAGACTAATCCATTTAAATGGGATATTTTAAAAAATAAAAAAAATCCACCACCATTACCACCACCAAGAAAATCTAAAAAATAATAAAATAAAGCTTTTAAAATATCATAAATAAATACACATTTTTGTTTTTTTTTTTTTTATATTTTTCAATTTAACTTTTAAATATTATTTTTGTTTTTTTTATTTAAATTTGTTTTTATCATGTAATTGATTTAAAAAATTTAATATTAATATATATACCAGATATATATATAATTTTTTTTCTTTACTTTATTTTCCATATTATTTATGAAATATATTATATTCATACAATCAATCATTAAAAATTTATAAAAATGTATGAATATTAAAAAAAAAAAAAGATTAAAAATATAGAAAATAATATTTTTATAATTTAACTATTATTTTTTTTTGTAAAATAAAAATAATTATTATAATAATGTTATTTGTTTTTTTTTCTATTATTAATAAAATGACTTGTTTATATAAAATTGATTCGAATTTATTCAAACTTTGTTATATAATTAATATAAAAAAATAATTTGATATTTAATTTAAAAATAAAAATTGTAATTAAATTATTTATTATTTAATCAATCAATTTTTGAATTATTTATTTAAATTTGCTACATATTCAGCCATTTTGAATATTCAAGTTTAAGAATCAACCGTGTTAAACAAATAGCGTGATAATCGTCACATGCGTTTGAGATTTTTTTTTTTCTCATTTTTTTTTTTTGTGTGTGTGAACTTGTGCTTTTGGATACATATATTAACTGATGCAATACCTTGAGGTTACTAAATTTTATTGATTTATAAATTTATTTTAAAATTAATTAACATTAATATCATTAAAAATGATATCAAAAACAGCAATGGGTATTGCTGTTGGCATTGCCAGTGCATTTGTTGGTTATTGCATTTATTTTGACAAACAACGTCGTAATGATCCTGACTTCAAAAAAAAACTTCGTGAACGTAAGTCAATTTTTTTTTTTTTCTCATTAAAATATATCTATTATTTATTTATTAATATTTATTATCAATAAAAATTATATCTATTATATTGATACATCATTATTTTATTTATATTTATATTATTAATTTTTTTTATTTTATAATTTTTTTGTCAAAAGGTTAGAGATATATTTTTTGTTTAATTTCAACACCACCATTTTTAATTTTATTTTATTTTTTTTATCTCATTGGCTGACTGGTAAATTTCCAGGCTAAATTCACTTTGCATGAGGTTTTATATAATTAATTTTTTATTTATTTTATTTTCAGGCAGAAAAGCTAAAAAACAAGCAGCTAAATCTGGATCACAAATTCCTGATTTATCTGATCCAGAACTTGTACAAAAATTCTTCCTTCAAGAGGTATAATATATTTTTTTTATTTTTCAACAAAATTATATACCTATTATATAAATTGTCAACTTTTTTGTTTAAAAATTGTTGGTTTAAATTGTTGACAATATATTAATAAATATAGTATACATTTATGATATATAATTTGTTTTGAAATACACCTATAAATTAAAATAATTATATTTTTTAATATTTTCAAGGTTCAACTTGGTGAAGAACTTCTTGCAAATGGTGAATTAGATGGTGGAATTGAACATTTAGCAAATGCTGTTGCTGTTTGTGGTCAACCACGAGAACTTCTTGGTGTTTTACAAAAAACACTTCCACCACCAGTTTTCCATCTCTTGGTACAGAGATTACCCTCAGTTGGCCATGTAATTACAAATAGAATAAGTTTTAAATTAACTGATTAAATTATGTTGAAAATAAATAATAATATAATAAAAAAAAAAATTAAAATATTATTATTATTTTTGTTAAATATTGCAGAAATTGGCACCACACTCTGCAATGACTGAAGAAGACGTGGAGTAAATAAAATTAAATAAAAAATAATAACAACAGATTTTTGAAAATACAAATTAAAATCTAATATACTGTTTTGGTTATTTATGAATGTTGGAAAAAAAAGTAAATGAATGAAACAGAGATAAATAATGAAATAATTGATTTAAAAAAAAAAAAAACATTTGTTGATATTGACATATTGTTCTTGTAGATTAAAATCAAAAACCTAAAATTTAATATTTTTTCTTTCAAATGTATGTATGTGTATGTCTGTTGGTTTATTGAAAAAGTATAATGATTTTAATCAACAAAAAGTTTTAAATAACCCAAATAAACATTTTTCTTTTATTTACCAATAAACCCAATGACTCACAGATTGATAAAAATAATCTGTTGTCTTTTTTTTTTACAATATATAATTTCTAAACATACAGTATATATTTCACCGTCTTTGCTCATTTAAAATTATTAAAAATATCATAAAATAATTAATCATTTACAACAATAATTTACAAACATTTTTATAACATTGATTTTCTGGCAAAAAAAAAAAAAAAAACTACATCAAAAACATTTTTTGAATAAACATTTTAAATATAAAAAGAAAACTAAAATTGATATAATTATTTATATATACAAAAATTAATGAATTTAATAATTAAATTTGTATAATTTTATTTTAATTATTGATATTTTCTTTTAATATAGTTTTTTTTTTTTAATTAAAATTTTATATAATTTTATTGTGAAAAATAGCAGGCAGTGGGTTTTATTATTTTTTTGTTTCTCAATATTTTTTATTTCTGCTTATTTATATTTTATTGTTTGTTTATTAATTATCTAATCAATTATTAATTATCTATTTTATTTTTATATTGTGCTTAGAATTGTTTCTCTAGCTTTTGACATTATTTCCAGTGCATTTTTTTGAATTAAACTTTGAGCTAAATCTTCACCAAGATTTTCAGCAACAAGAAGACTCATTCCACTAATTTTTCCTGGTACAACACTGCAATATAATCTTGGTTCTCGATACGGACATTTTCTAAAAAAATTAAATAAAAAATATTTAATATTTTAAATAAAATAATATATAATTAATAAATTAAAATTTAAAAAACTTACTGTAATGGTTCACCATCATCATCACGTAAATAAAGTTTACAATTCATTGTGTCCTTGATCATAGTATCACCATTTAATGACCAAACAGCACCAGTTATTGTTAATATTTTATTTTCTAATGTTGTTGATACACCAACTGGTGCTGAACAACCACCACCAAGTTTTTTTAAAAATGAACGTTCACAAATACATCTTAATGTACTTTCAATATCATTAAGAGGTTCAAGTAATTTAAGAATTTCAAAATCATTTTCACGACATTCAATACCAAGTGCACCTTGTCCAACAGCATAAAGTGCTTCATCTGAATCTAATATTTCACTAATTCTATCACTCCATTGCATTCTATTGAGACCAGCAACAGCTAATATTATTGCCGAATAATTATAATTATCATCAATTTTTTTATTTTCATTAATATCATTTGATTCATCAAGTTTTTTTAATCTTGTATTTAAATTTCCACGTATACTTTTAACTTGAAGATGTGGTAAATTTTTAGATAATTGAGCTGAACGACGTAATGAACTTGTACCAATAATACTACCTTTTGGTAATGTTTTTAATGTTTTTGTTGAATTAATTTTAGACATAACAACAGCATCACGTGGATCTTCACGTTTCATTATTGCACCAAGTGCTAAACCATCTGGTAATGATGTTGGTAAATCTTTTAATGAATGAACAACAAAATCAATACGTCCATTTTCTAATGCCAATTCAAGTTCTTGTGTAAATAATGCTTTTTCACCAATTTTTGGTAATGATATATTCAATACTTTATCACCTTTTGTACTCATCAAAACTGTAATTTAATTTTAATATAAAAAATTATTAATTTATCATATTATAATATATATCTACTATAATATCATATAATAATTTTACCTTTTTCAAATTTTTTATCTGGATATAATTTTTTTAGGCACTCAATAACATAGTTTGTTTGTATTTGTGCAAGCTAAAAATTTAAAGAAAAAAAATCATCTAAATTATCATAAATATAAAATTAAAATAACAAAAAAATAAATAAATAAATAAATAAATGCTGAGTAATCATGAATTGATTGGAAAAATTGGAAAAATAAAAAAAAGGAAAAAAATTTATTATTATTTACGTAAGAATAATTTAAAATTAATAAATAAATTTACCTCACTTTTTCGTGAACCAACACGAATTATATCACGTTGAACAATAACACGTTGACCATCTTCTGCCATAATTATTTCTTCTCTATTTTTATTATTTTATTACGTATATTTTCAACTATATAGATGTTTTATTTTTTTTTTTTCTTTAACTTTTTTTTTTTTTTATTATAAAAAAATAACTGGTTTTATATTTGCAACAAAACAACTACTAAATGGTATAAAAATCATTTAAAAAATAACGTAAAATTAATCAACAAATAAGAAAAATAATTTGTTCACTTTTACTTTTTATAAGAAAAAAAAAAATATATCTATCTACTTATATGATTTTACTGTATCACGAGTACCTGATGCAACATGACGTATGGTAAAAACGGAGTAAGTAAATTATATATTTGATTTTAATAAAATTAAATAATTAATTAACAAAAATTAATTATCAAATTGAAGACAATGTATTTTTGTATATTCACAGTCACTGTCACTGCAGCAGAATGTGAAAATTTTATGAATTTATTTAATATTTTATAAATAATTAACTACATCATTTGTCTTTGATAAACATGAGGTAGCCATGTCGTTTTAGACACTGAAAGTCTACACTCATCATCATATAAAAAAATATATATAAATCTATATAAATGTGTATAGAAGTGATTGGTAATTGTCATTGTGTATGTGTTTGCACTTGAAGTAGGTCGAAAAGGAAAGGAAAAAAAAAATGGTAAGGTAAATTAGAAAAAACGGCCAGGGTGACGTCTTCTTATTTAATATTATCATTGTTATAAAAAAAAAATAAAAAAAATATATATAAGCACGTGATTTACCTGTATGTTATTATTATTATTATTATTTTATTAATTGTTAATTTAAATAATCAATTGATTTCTATGATTACAAATAATTGATAAAAATTAAATAATAAACAAACTTGAATTTTTTAAATAAATATTTTTTATTATATTTTAACATTATAAAAAAATATGTTTATATATATTATTTTTTTTTATTGAGAAATCAGATTAGTTTGTTATTGTTTATAAATATTATTCGAGAAATTTTTGTTTTAATATAAAAAAAATAGAAAATTTTTTAAATTAAAAAATATATTTGCAATTAAAACAAGATTATCTTGCTTTTAAATAATAAAATTATTAATAAATATTATATAATTATATAATCATGATAATAATAATCAACTTTATATGAAATAAAAAATAAAATAAAAATACAAAATATTATTAAATAATTACATAAATTAAATATTATTGTTGCATTAATATTGTTTTTGTTGATTTTAGAATTTAACAGGAAGAAGTATATAAAAGTACTTGAAAAAAAAAGAAATTGATTTTAAATCACTGATAATTATTATCAATGACATGAAGATAAAAAGGCTATATGATACCAAGTGATAAAAGAGAATCATTGAAGTGGACATTTCAAAGAAAATCAACATATCAAATTAACATGGTACATTTTTTATTATTAGATTCATTAAATATTTATTTAATAATTAATTAATTAATTCAATTTTAGAATACCAATTGGACAATTATAAATTGAAAAATTAGATAGTAAAAAATGGAAGGATTTATCAAAGATCTAGATTGATCATTTGATTGAAAGTATAACTGGTATCATCATGATTCATGAATTATTTATCATTTAAAATAAAAAAAAAATTTATTTGTTCTTTTTTTTTTTGAACTGATGTAAGTACAAAAATATTTATTATTTTACTGATAATAAAATTTAAATAAACAACGATGTAACTAAAGATGTCTAGAAAACAAAAAAAAAAAAAAAAACATTAATATTATTATTTTTATTTTTATTAATTTATAAATGCGAATATTTAAAAGAATAAATAAAATAATTAGGAAACAAAATTTAAATTATCAAAACTCATTTTGAAATATCATTAGGAAAAAAAAAAAAATAAACTATTAATTAAAAAAAAAAAAACCAATATAGCTAAAAATAAAATATATTTTACTAAAAATATGATATTAAAAACAGTTTATACTCAAACGACAATATGTTAACACATATTTTTATTATTAAAATTTTTTTCTTATTAATAATTCATATTATTTATTGTCAAATTGGTAAAATAATATATTAAATTACTTTTATTTTTTAACAATTAAATAATTTATAATTATTAAATCAAATTAATATTTATTTTTTTTATAGAAGATAAATTTCCAAAAGCATTTGAACTTGGACATTATGCAGAACCATTAAAATCAACAGATATATATTTACCAAAATTAGATGTTAATTTTACAATTGAAAAATGTGATGTGATTCCTCCTGATTTAATGAGACCATTATCTATACCAATTGGAAATTTGGAAGTTGCTGATATGGCTGCATTGAGATTCTCACATATTGGAGCTGATAATACTTGTTCATTTAAAATTGAACGAGTTTATGATAGAGATTATGGAAAATGGATAATTATATATGTTTTTAAAAATGTTTATGATGGTTTAGGAAATATAATTGCTCATCAAAATCCTATTCTTGGTGTATTACATATTGAATGTTAATTTATTATTTGTTATATAAACTTTTATATGATATTTTTATGTTAAATATTAAAAATAAATTAGTTATCATTTTTTTAAAATAATCCTTGTTTATTCTGTTATCCTGATACAACAAGTAAATTATTTTTGAAATAAATTGCGTATAATTGCTACCAAACTGCATCTGATGACAGCGCCATTATGACAGAGTGACCAATAACTGAACTATTTTAGAGTAAAATTTTCATGGGTTCGTACTAGGAGTATATAATATGCAAAGAGTTATTCATCACGATGATGACTGCATCTGATGACAGCGCCATTGTGACAGAGTGACCAATAACTAAACTATTTTAGAGTAAAATTTTCATGGGTTCGTACTAGGAGTATATAATATGCAAAGAGTTATTCATCTGTGATTTTTATATTACATAAAATAAAAAATCATTGTTATTTTAATAATATTAATTAAAATTTTATTAATACTTTGATTGGCATTATTTTTACATTTATTCATTTTTATAAATCATTCTTCTTTTTTAAATATTTAATTACTAGTTTAATTATTTTAAAAGGTTAAAAAGTTAAAAAGTTAATTTGTACTTTTTTTTTTTTTTTATCTAGTTCAACTCAATATTCTACTTAATTATTATTATAAAAAAAAATCTACAATTTAACAATTTAATTTATCGTTATTTGATTGTTTGTTGTTGTTGTTTTTTTTTCATTATAATTGTTATGATACAATTTTTTATATTTTAATAGATTTTATTAATAAAAAAAAATGATGAATAAAAAAAAAAAATGTCTTGAAAGTGGATAAAAATAAACTATTACTTTTTGATTGTAATTATTTACAAATAATATTAAAATAAGAAGACACTGTTACTTTTTCATCAAAGAAAAATAAACTTAATAATTCTTCATTAACATTAACTGTCAAGTTAATTTTTGGTTCTCGATTATCAACAATTGATGAAGCATAAATTAATGATTCAACTGTAACACTTGTTCCTTTAATTTGTAAATTTTTTAAATAATCACATTTTTGTAGTACTTTTATAATACCAGTGTCTGTTATTTTTTTACAATTATTACAATAAAGTGTTTTTAAATTTTTAAAAACACTTATAACATTATCATCAACATTTTGTAAATCATTTAATATTAATGTTTCTAAATTTTTTAATTCACCAATATAATACAATGAATTATTAGATTTTAAATGACATCTTTCAATATTAAGATATTTTAATTTTTTAGAGTTATTAATAATATTTAATATTAAATCATCAATTGTTAAATCAGAATAATAACTACGTGAATTTGATATATCTAAATATTCAAGATTAATTAAATTTAATTTACATGATATTTCTTTATCTAATTTACAATATTTTAATATTAAACAAGTTATTGTTTTTTTTTGTGATAAGATTTCCATAACTTTTTTATCAAGATGACACATTTCCAGTGAAAGATAACAAAGTTTATTAAAACTATCAAATTTCTGTAATTAAAAAAAATAATAATTAATAAAATTGATTGAGTATATTAAAAAAAAAAAAATAAAATAAACAAACACTCACACGTATAAATTTTTTATCAAAATAAAACCAACTAATTAATGAGTTTGATTGCCAAATAATTTTTTTAATTGTTGATGGTAAACTTTGTAATATTGATATATCATAACAATAATAACTATTTTGTGTATATTGTTTATTATCAAGTAATATTACTTTAATTTTTTCAAGTTTATCTAATCCTTCAAATACTTGATCAAAATCATTACTATCATAATATAATAATTCAATTTCAAGATTAATTAAATTTTTACAGTAATCACCAATTAAAATCATAATTGAACTTTGACAAATTTTTGAATCAATTTTTAAATTTTTTAAATAATTACCACTACGTGTTAATATTTTTTCAATATCATCTTGTGTTACTGGATCTTGTCCATATTTACCACAAATTGATGGATATGTACAATCAAGTGTTTTAATATTCCATGAATAATCACTTGCATCTCTCCATTTTGTACAAACTATAAAATAAAAATTTAAAATAAAATTAATATTTAATTATTAATATTATTGTTAATAAATATACATACTTTTTTCCATTAAAAGTCTATCTTTAAAATTAAGATATTCAAATATTTTACCAAGACAATCTAAATTAATTTTATCAATTGAAAATTTTTTATTTTTTTTTTGTTGACTTGATGATAATATTGATTCTAAAACATCTTCAGAAAAATTTGTAAAACTATCACTTCGACTACATAATTTTTTAGAATCATTTATTAATGTAAAACTTTCACTTCGATATAATCTTTTGTATGTATTATTATTTTTATGCATCATTATAATAAATTACTATTTATTTTTATCTATACCAATTGAATTAATTGATGGATTTCAAGGTTAAGAAAATATTTATAAATAATAAAATAAATATTATTTAATATTAATTTAGAGTAATTTTTTTAAAATGATAATTCAAAACAATTAATATTTAAATTGTTAATTTATATGTGTCATTAAAAAAACAACATGTTAAAGATATTATTGGTTGCAAATTGAAAATAAAAGAATGTCAAAAATCATCAACAACAATATGATGAAAAAAAAAACTCACTTGATGATTATGGCAGCATGGTTCTGTTGTGTTTTGTATTTTTTATTTTTATTTCCATTCAGGAATAATATTTGATCCACACAATCTACATAAATTCAAGATGACAATGTAAGAGATCCATTAAATCCAAATAAAAAGAATATCATAATAAAAAAAAAAACAACAGATGATGTCATGATTATTTAAAAACTAAATTTTAAGGATAAAAAAATAAATAAACAAAAAACCAGTTTTTTTATTTATTTTTAATTATTGACCTGAGTTTTTATCAGTTATTTATTTAGCTGTAAGTTATTTACATCACAACCATTTTTTATTTATTTTTTTTTTTTTTTTTTAATTTCTTAATAATTTTTAATAATTGATAAAGGTACAATAATATTAAGTAAGAAAAATACAAAATAAATGATTATATGATTATAAACACACGAGATAAATGGAAAAAAATAAAATCATTCAATGATTTTTATTTTATATTTAATAATGAAAGAGTTAAATAAATATTTAAGTAAAAAAATAATAATACAGTAAAAAAGCTGATAATTTTATGCTTCAACATCTTTCTTTCTACGTTTAACATCTTTAGGACCAATTGAATCATCACGAGTTACTTTGACAGATGATGATTTTTTATTGACATTGGAGGTATCTTCAACAGTCTCTGATGATTTTGCTACCTCACGAATTGCTGGTTTACCAGTCATTTCAATTGGTATTGTTCTTTCGTTTGAAGCAGTTAATTCAGCTTTTTTTGGTACAGTTAATGTTAATACACCATCAGATGACAGAGCTGATTTAATCAAAGCTGAATCACAATCATCAGGAATTGAATATTTACGTTGAAATTTACGTGATATCCAACCATGTTCATCCTGTTGTTCTTCGTGATGAGCATCAACAATTATCAAGTTGTCAACAACCTTAACTTTAATTTCATCAGGCTAAAAAAATTAATATTTATATAATATTAAAATAAAATAATATGTAATTATTTTAAAAATAAAATAAATATAATTATTGTACCTTGAATTGATGAACATCAAGATTAACTTGAAATTTATTTTTATCAAGTTTAACAGTTGGTGTTGATATATCAGATGTCAATAAAGATTCAGGCCATAAACGACTTGTGTGTGATAATGCTCGTGAATATGGACGCTTTCTTGATGGTGCAATAGCATTTTTAATTTTTTGTCTTAAAAATATTTCACGTAGAAAATCATCATCATCATCAAGATCAAAATTAGACCATCCATTAAATACACTGTGATCAGGTATGAGTAAAGCCATCTTTTAATTAAACAATAACTTTTAATAACTTAAACAATTGAATATATTTTAACCACTTTATCAATAACACACTTGATTATATAACTTTTTTTTTTTTTTGTTTTTTTATATTGCTCTGTTGCTTTGAGTAGACTGTAAGCCAGCCTTTTGTTACACTCGTATTTATAAGAGCGACTTTTGGCGCTTGCGTATTATAACTTCTCCAATTGTCTCCAATGTTCTAGAAAAACCGATCGAAATGTCTCGAATACAACAGACAAGTCTAGACTATTCCATCACAAAAAATATTAATTTAATTTTTATATAAATAATAACATAGTTTAAACAAATACAAACAAAACAATTTTCCAACAAAATAAATTATTTATTTCTGTTAAAAAAAAAAAAAACCATTTCAACTATTAACAAGTGTGTTGCTGTTATTGTTTTTAGCTGTACTTGATATTTTAATTTATTTATAATTAATTATTAATCATGATAATTTAAAAATATAATTATAATTTATGTAACAATATTTATCTGTAACATTTTATTATTTTTAAATATAATTATTCAATTTTTTTAATAATTAAAAATACTGAAGAATCATTAGTTTTATTATAAATATTAACAACATCTGCACTTGCAGTAATATATAAATTAAATTTTGGTTCACGACGTTTTACAACATCATTAACACAACTTATTGTTTCATCAGTTATTCCAGTTTTATATAAAACTAATTTTTCAAGTTTTTTATAATTTTGTAATATAACTCTCATTATTCCAATATCACTGATATCTTTACAACCTTCACATTCTAAAATTTTTAAACAACGAAAATCATATAAAACAGTATCATCAATATTATCCAAATTATTAATATATAATTCTTCAATATTTTTAAAATTTTGTATATTTAATAATGCATTTTTTGATAATGATTTACAACTAGTTATATTTAAATATTTTAATTTTGGACAATTTCTTGATGCACTTGTTATTAATATGTCATTTAAATTAATTGAATATGATAAATTTAAATATTCCAAATTAATTAAATTCATTGTATAAGATTTTTCTAAATCAAATTTACATGAAATAAAACTTAAATATTTTAATGAATTTTTTTGTAATAATATATTCATCATGTTGTTATCTAGATGACATTTTTCAAATTTAATTGTTGTAATCTCATCAAATCTCATGAGTGGCTGAAATTAAATTTATTAATATTAATTAATATAATAATTTTTATAATATAATTATTAATTTTAATTTAAATATTACTTACTGGTGTAAAATTATCAGTAAAAAATAACCATTTATCATAATTTGCATTCAATGAAATTTCTTTGATATTTGATGTGACACTGTGAAAAATATTATCATGTGATACAATATTTTTAATCCATGAATCATTTAATTTTTTAATTTCTATTATTTCTAATTTTGTCATTTTAGAAAATACATTTTTAAAATGAACAGGATGATAATCTTTCAACATGAGTATTAATTTTTTAAGATTGATACAATATTTATTGACAATTGTCATAATACTGGAATCACAATTATCAGTTAATGTTAATATTTCCAATGATTCACCACATTTTTTTAACATTTCAATAACATCAAATTGACTTATATTATCATTTACAAAATATTTAAATACATTTCTATCACATGAATTTAAAATTTTAATATTATCCCAAGAAAATTGATTAGCATAATTCCATTTTTTACAAACTGTAAATTAATTTTAATTATAAATTATTAATTGTTTATTGGTAAGTCAATGAATTAATATAATATTATTTACCTTTGTTTATTTTATATTTTTCATCAGGTTCAATATGTAAAAATATTTTACCAAGACAATCAGGGTTAAGTATGTCAATTGTTTTGACTTGTTTCATTTTAATAATTTTTTGTACAATCTATCTATTAAAAATTTAAATAATGAAAATTTTATTTTTCTTTAAAAAACAAACAATAAGATACTTATATTAAATTATAATTATAATCACATTGTGTGATTTTTTTTTTTTATTGTTAATCAACATACAACCACCGGCTGCACATGTTGCTGACAAAGCAAATAAATAAAATAAAAAAAAATAAAAAATAATCATAACACAAACATGGAGGCCAAAAAAAAAACCATCATGGCGAATGAGCGGGAATTTTTGAATATATATTAAGGTTTTTATTAAAAATAAAAAACAAAAATTTGTTTATTATATTAAACAAAGTTTATTTTATTATATTAAACAAAGTTACATTATACTTTTTTTTTATATAATAATAAATATAATAATAATAAGTCTTTATTACAACTTAAAGTAATATTATAATTATTCTTTGATGATAATAAAGCAGTACGTTATGATAAATACAATTAAATAATGATAAGAAAAAAAATTATTATGTATTTGTTTTTTTTTTTTTTAAACAACTAAACATGAAGAGTTTATTTTTTTTCACCATTTTGTTGTTCTTTTGATTGTTTAACAGCTTTTTTGTCATCCTCACGAATAGCTGGTTTACCAGTATGTTCAATCTTGATGCTTCTTTCATTTTCAACAGCTTTTTCTGGTTTTCTTGGTACAGTTATTGTGAGTACACCATCTGATGATAGTGATGAATTAACCTTGGCAAGATCACACTGTTCTGGTATTAAATATTTACGTTGGAATTGACGTGATATCCAGCCATGTTCATCTCTTTTTTCTTCATGTTTAGCTTGGACAGTGACAAATTTATCATTGACCTTGACATCAATCTCCTCGGGCTATAAATAAATTTAAATACAAAATATTAGTATTCATGTATAATTATAAACAAATAAATATTCAAGTTAATCAAATGGTTTTTTTAATTAAATAGTTACCTTAAACTGTTGTACATCCAAGATGACTTGGAACTTGTCCTTGTCTGGTTTGACAGTTGATGTTGCTGATTCAGCACTACGAAGGAGTTCAGCCCATGGACGAGCATAATTAACAAATGGACGTACAACAAGACGTCTTTCAGCTGGTGACAAGTAAGATTGGAGCAATTGTGGTGTTAACAATTGATCATGGGTTAATCCAACACCAAAATCTTGATCAAAAATGTGATGAGGATGATCCAAATCTTCCCACCAGTTTGAAAATAACATTGGTACAAGAGACATCTTGGTTATTTTATTAATTAACTTCTCTTTTTGACAAAATGTATTGAAAATTTATCAAACTTTTTTAAACGTTAGCTTTTATTTATTTAAACACTTGTATTTAATTATTTGACTCTTATGTTTTGATAATTTTAACACTTAAACTTTTATTATTATTATATTTTTTTGTTGTTGTTATTGAGGTGTATTTACACCGGTTTGTTTGTTTACTTTTTTTTTTAGTTGTGATCGCTTTGCTTGCTTTCAATTGACTGTGCTTTGCCTTGAATTTCGCGAGTATTTATATTCCCCTGATACCACTACATTGATCGGTCGTTTAATCGCGAACATTCAATTGAATTTTCGAGAAATTTCGAACTCTTAAAAATAATATAAATACATTATTAAAAAATTTTTTTTATATAAATTATTAATCTTTGATATAATTAGATATTAATATAATAATTTTTTTATAATATTAATTTTTATGTGATTTTTAATTGAATTTTTTATACGCAAAAGCGTTTCCCGAAAATTCTAGAGATGTATTACTCATGATGAAAAAATAAACCTGAATTAATTTTAAAGCTTTTAACAGCTTTAAATCAATAAAATAAAATTAATCATCAAAAAAATTAATTAAATTATTATATTTATTTTTAAAATTTAATATTTAAAAATTAA
The DNA here is from genome assembly GCA_011426435.1 of Lysiphlebus fabarum. Classification (NCBI taxonomy): domain Eukaryota; kingdom Metazoa; phylum Arthropoda; class Insecta; order Hymenoptera; family Braconidae; genus Lysiphlebus; species Lysiphlebus fabarum. The sequence continues at coordinate 692,172 of WSYQ01001043.1, forward strand.
TTTTATTTTAAATTAATATTTTTATTAATAATATATCTAGAAAAATCGAGAAATTTTTTTTTCTCGAAATTTCACGAATATGCGTAAATAAAATTAATTTAATACATAAAAATAAAAATAAAATTATATTATCATTAAAAAAAAATATTTATGTAAATAAATTGATAAATTATTAAATAATAAACAATTTTTTTTTTTTATATAATAATAATATTTTTTAAATAAATGGCAGCTTAGAAAACAACCGTTCTGCCATCTATGAAATTAAAAAGAAATCTCCAACGACGCCATTTTTAATAAGCCTGATTTCCATGAATTTGAGGCTTGATGAAAAAAAAAAATTAGCAAAATTTTTTTTTTTTTTTTTCTTTTCGTTAAACAAAGTGCAGCAGTGTGTGTGCAAGGTTGGTGAATGGTGACGATGTGATGTCCCTCATCGCATTTCGTATTTATTATTTATTTTTCACATGAATTTATTGTTAAAATAATTTTAAAAAAATTTAAATTAAATCACAAACTTTTATTAAAAAAGCTTATTATTTCATATAAGTTTAAAAATTATTATTAAATCAATTAATTAAGAAGTGTTAGCTGTTTATAACGTGCCGCATTCAAGAAGCTTTTTTTTTTTTTTTTGTGTTCAGTGCTAACAAAAATATACAGTCTTAAAAAAAAATAAAACTCAAACACACCGACCACTCTCTCAGGGCCAAAAATTTCATTTTTTTTTTTTTATTTTTGTGTTCCATATTATCTTATTTTTTTTTTCTATTATATCTTTGGCAAGACAAAGAGATCATCATCATTAGCGTGTATTTTTCTTTGTGATTTGTTTATATATATAAACCATAAAATTGTTATAAGATAATAAAAAAAAAGAAAGAAAAAATAAATAATTAAATTGTAATTTTAAACATAACCCAACAGTTTCAATTTGTTTGTTGTCTCTATGCTTTTTTTTACATCATTTAATATATCCACAAGCATTATTAAAATATAATTTTTTAACCAGTGAACTAATATATATTATTTATATAAAATACATATTCACACGTTTATAACCTGTTTTATAAATAATTTTTAAATAAATTAATACTAATTTTGTCATTACCCACAATGTTCACAAGTTTTTGACAAAGTTAATTTATCATTATTATACAGGTAAATAAATTTAATAAATTGAAATTATTTAAAAAAAAAATTAATTAAATATAATAAAAAATTAAATTTATTACAGATTAATTTTATAAATTTTTGAGGAACATATAAAAAAAGTGCAACATGTGGTCATCACAAGAAAAATCATCTTCTGGAACAACAACTGGTGTATCAGCGGCACCTGGTGGTAACTCAGTAACAGCACCAATATCATCAACAACATCAGCATCATCACAAAATTTACGTACACTTGGTATGACATCAGCTATAAGTGTTGCTGAACCCAAGCCAAGTGATCTTATTAGAACAGGTGAATTACGTGAATCACTGGAACCATACAATGTATTTGAAACTGAAGAAGAATTAAATCATAGAATGGAAATATTAAGGTAAAAATAATATTATTATTTAATAATTAATATAATATATTATTAAATAAATCAAAATTTTCAAGACTATATATATTTTTCTTGCCTTGAATTTTTTGTAATTGTTAATAAAAATTAAATTATATAAAAAAAAAATGTAATAAATTTTAAATTATTTTAGCAAATTAAATGCTCTTGTTAAACAATGGATTAGAGATACAAGTATTGCAAGAAATATGCCACCAAATGTTGCTGATAATGTTGGTGGTAAAATATATACATTTGGATCATACAGGTTAGGTGTTCATCACAAAGGTGCTGATATTGATGCACTGTGTGTTGTACCACGTCATATATTAAGATCAGATTATTTTACATCATTTTTTGAATTACTAAAAAAACAACCAGAAGTTACAGATTTGAGGGTAAGTTTTACAATTAATTATTTAATAAAAAATATATACCTGTAGATAATAATAGGTATAAATATATGTTTTTTTTTTTTTATTGTTTCTTATAAATAAATTTAATTTTATAGGCAGTAGAGGATGCATTTGTACCAGTTATAAAAATGGATTTTGATGGTATTGAAATTGATTTGTTATTTGCAAAATTAGCATTAAAAGAAATACCAGATTCAATGGATTTAAAAGATGATATATTACTAAAAAATTTAGATCAAAAATGTGTTAGAAGTTTAAATGGTTGTCGTGTTACTGATGAAATATTAAGACTTGTACCAAATATTGAAAATTTTAGATTAGCATTAAGAGCTATTAAATTATGGGCTAAAAAACATGGTATTTATAGTAATAGTCTTGGTTATCTTGGTGGTGTATCATGGGCAATGTTAGTTGCAAGAACATGTCAATTATATCCAAATGCTGTTGCAGCAACATTAATTGAAAAATTTTTTCTTGTATTTTCACAATGGAAATGGCCACAACCAGTATTATTAAAACAACCAGATAATGTTGCATTAGGTTTTCCAGTATGGGATCCACGTGTTAATATTGGTGATCGTTATCATTTAATGCCAATAATAACACCAGCATATCCACAACAAAATTCAACATTTAATGTATCAGTATCAACAAGAACAATAATGCAAGAAGAATTTGAAAATGGTTTATCAATAACAGAAGAAATAATAATGGGTAAAGCAACATGGGATAAATTATTTGAACCACCAAATTTTTTTTATAAATATAAACATTATATTGTATTAATGGCAAGTAGTTCATCATCTGAAGATCAACTTGAATGGACTGGTCTTGTTGAATCAAAAATACGTCATTTAATTGTAACACTTGAAAGAAATCAACATATTAATCTTGCTCATGTTAATCCAGAAGGTTTTCAACCATTAAGCCCAGAACCAGGACGTTTATGTTCAATGTGGTTTATTGGTTTACAATTTGCTAAAAGTGAAAATTTAAATATTGATTTAACATATGATATTAAATCATTTGTTGAAACACTTGAAAGAAATGCTGGTCTTAAAGAAGGTATGTGGATTGAAGCTAAACATGTTAAACGAAAGGATTTAAATCAATTTTTATCACCAAAATTATTAAAAAAAGAAAAAAAATTATCAAATGTTGGACATCGTAATGGTAGTAGTATTGGTGGTAATGGTAATTCACCTAGAAATATATTAAATAATAGAAAAAGACATTCTGATCAAACTGCAACTGAAAATATTCAAAAACGTCCAAAACAAAGTCAAGATAATGAACCAACAGTAACACCGGTATGTTTTATTTTATTTAACAATTTATTTTATTTTATTTTATTCATTATTTATAATATACTTATATTATTTTATTAGACTGAAGAAACTCCAATTGTTGATGTACCATATACTGGAGAAGACAGCAATTCTGGATTCAGTTTAGATGTAAGTATTATTATTATTAAATAAATTCATTTAAAATTACATGATGATAATAAAAATTATATTTTTAACAGTTTTAAGAGGTAAATTGATTGAGTCTTATTCTGTCAATAAATTATATATTATTTTTATTTTTCTCTTAATTATTATTTTTTAAATTATAATTATTTATTTTATTTTTTTATTTATTTTATTTTATTTTTTTTTCTATCTTGTAGGAAACACCAACAACTGGATCAACTGTTGTCCAGGAAGTTTGTACTTGAATAAATTTATCATAAAGTCGTTATCAGCAATGTGGATCTTATCGTAAATATTTTGCTAAAATATTTATATTATTTAAACACTAATTATTCACTGCCCATAATATAATATAAAAGATTATCAATAAATCATCAAATCTAGGGCCTGATCAATCATAAATAACATCTGACAACTACAGTATATGGGTAAGTTTTTTAGCAATAAAATTATTACTAGAAAACTTCATAATTAAATACAAATAACACATTTTATTAAAATTAAAATCATAGCGAGACACAATGAAGTGAGAACTGACTGTTTAAATTGATAATATCGTTCATATTATATTAATATTTAAAATTTAATGAAATAATATAAAAAACAAAAAAAAAAAGATAAAAAATGACAAAAAAAATTTTTAAAAAAATTAACGAAACAATGTTTGTTTGTATTTTTTTTTTTCTGTAGTAATTAAATGTCTGTAATTATAATTTTTATTTTTAGTTTAAAAACAAATTTACTTAATAAAGAAAAATAAAAACGTTTAAAAAAAATCGTAGAAAAAATTTTCAACATTGTAATAAACTTCTAATGAAATAAACAAATTTTGCTCATTTATTTTTGTTTTTTTTTTTTTATTTTATAAAACTAGACAAATCGGTATTAATTGCACATTTTTTTTACTGTCCATACTATTTAATGAAATTTAAAAAAAATATATATATAGATATAAAAAATTATAAAATTCGGTAAAATTTTCAAGTAACCGTTTAATAATTATTATTTTTTATTGTATTTATAATTCTACTAATTGACAATGATTGCGAATTTGTATAATATTAATAATACTAACATTAATTAACTGATGAATCAATTAGTTGTTGATGTTGTATCAAATAATTGTCACTACTAACAAATAATTATGAAAAAAAAAAAAAAACAATTGATAAAACCGTAATATTGGTTACATAAATACTCGAAATAATTTATATATTTTTATTTAAAAAATACCACGAGATATTAAAATTTAAATGAAAAATCTAATTTTAATATCTCGTGTTTATTTGATTTTTTTAATAAACAATTTTTTCGGATTAATATCATTAATTGTTTTTTTTTTTTTAAATCTTTTATACGGTTTTATCAGTAATTATTAATTTTCACAAATGAAAAATAATGGATAACTTTCGAAATACAGTGCTTATAAAATTACGTGTATTTTACGTTGTAATAGCTGTAAAAAAAAATTAATTAAAATATTATTTTTATTTACAGTAATAAAAATTAAAAATTAATAAAAAGAAAACAAAAAAAAAAAAAAAAATGTATCACTTTTTTTTTCATCTTCATATTCATTTATTTTTATCATTAAATATTCATTTATTTTCCTTTAACAATTCATCTCATTTATTAACAAAAAAAAAAAAATATATATATATAAATATAAATATAAAAACATAAATTGCCTGAGAGAGAAAAAGAAAAAAAAAGACGATAAACAAAATAAATATAAAAACAAAAAAAAAATTTGAAAAAATTAAAAAACTAAAAAAAAAATTTAATAATTAATTTTTTGGGTAATAATAGTAGCTAATGAGTTGAATGAATAAATCGTCGATAATATATAAATAAATATAAATCAGCAATTATTAATAAAATTTTCAAAAAATAAAATAAAATGAAATGAAATAAAAAATTTAATAATAGTTGTATGACTGTACGTGAATGTAAATAATAATTATTAAAACAACGAGATATATATTGATCTCTTAAATATTCGTATTGTCTAAAATTATAAAATAAATAAACAAAAGTATCTCAAAAAATGTAGATGTATACAATTGAGTTACAACACTTTTAAGTGCGTTTTTATTTTTTTTTATTTTACAATATTATTATCTATTTTTTTTTCTTTTTTCTTTTTATAATGTTTGATAATGTACGTATAATAATTATGAATTTGTGTTTACAATTATTTGTTTAATTATTTTATTGATAGTTATATTGTTTGCAAATTATGCTACAAATAAATCAACAAATTTTTTAATTGTCTAATTAGTTATATTATTATTTTTATTTAAAAAAAAAAAAAAACAACTGTAAAACTTTAATTTTTTGTTTATTCAAGGCTGATGAATTCAAAAAAAAAAAAAAAGAAAATATAAACACAAAATTGATATAATAATTATTTAATTTATATATATTAAATTAAATATTTGTGTTTTTATTTTCTTTTTTAAAAAAAAATGATGAACAAGTCAAAGACTCACCATTGTGTTTTTTTTTTTTTTTTTGAATGTAAAATGTGGATATTCACGATCAATTATTGTTGTTAATAATTGTCAATTATTTATTAATTATAAATTACAATGTACACACTATGTACTCCAAAATATTAATAAAAATAAATTTACTTTCAATACCCCCCGGCAAATAGTGTGAATCAATTTATTTTTATGATTTTACCTTTTCTTTATACCTATTTTATTTTTACTACCTTTTTTTTTGTTGTTGTTTTATTAGATTATATTTTTATATTGTGTTATACATTATTGTTTGTCTGGAGATTTATTTACGCCGGCGCTCATCTTCAATAAATGATGTTAAAAAAGTGAGGGAATATGTTACTTTTTTAATGTAATCAGTATTATTTTTGCAATTCAAGTTACAACTTGTATTAAATTATATCAAAAAACCAAAACAAAAAAACAAATTATATCGTTTAAATAATAATTTTTTCTTTCATTTGTATTTATACTTTAATTTAATTTCAAAACAAATAAACAATTTTCTTTTTTTCAAATAAAACATAAAAAGATGAGACATAAAAAGATCACTTTAACTGGTACTTTTATCATCACTGGTATTTTTGCTCTTGGTTTTTTAATGTTTTACTTTAGTCAAGGTAAAAATATAAAAATTAAAAAATACTATTGTAGTTTATAAATATTATAAATAATTATATTAATATTAAAAATTAAAATAATATTATTAATAAACGCCTTCGTTCATTGTAAAATTGATAATAAATTGACTAAATATAATATCAATTGATTACATCGATCAATCAAATACAATTTACATGTTAATTTAATTGAAATAAAAAAATTGTTAAATTCATATTATCATTCTTAATTGGTAATATTTATTTGAAATTAAATTATTAAGATATTTATTTTAGATAACTGTCCAATGGGTACATTTTTATGTCAAAATACCACAAATAATTGCAGACCACAAAGACAATGGTGTAATGGAAAAAAAGATTGTCCTTATAATGATGATGAAAGTATCACAAATTGTTGTAAGTATTAATTATTAATTAAAACATTTAAATCATTTATATTATTTTTATAATTTTTTATATTTTTGGCAGTTGATGAAATTCATTCTGAATGGGGATGGTTTTTAAAAAAACGAGGAGGTAGTCCTGGAAAAATTTGTGGTAATAAAAAATAAATAATTTACATTTTTGTAAAACAAAAAAAAAAAATTACCTGTTGATTATTAAAGCTTTGATTGAACAGATTCTTCAAAATGCCCAACTCAAGAATGCATCTGCAGACGTTGTCAAGTATCTTGTATTAATTCTACAAAAATTAATAAAATTCCAAGTAATTTTTCTCCAAATATTACAAGACTGTAAGATTATTATTTATATGACAAAAAAAAATTGTTTAAATAATTAAATTTATATATATATATATATATATATATATATATATTTTTTTTTTGCATGATTTTGTAAATAGAAATATGAGAAATAATTCTTTGCTGAAAATAACATCTGATTCATTTGTTAATTATTTGGAAATTAGATCACTTTATATTGAATTAAATAAAATTAAAAAATTAGAAAAAGAAATATTTTTAAAGCAAAAAAATCTTCGTTGGTTGTAAGTATATTTTATATTTTTTATTTATTTATTATTTATAATTTTATAATATATTTATTTTATAATTTTCAGAATTTTATCAAACAATAAATTGATTGAAATAGTACCAGGAGATTTAATTGGTTTATCATCAATTGAAAGTTTTTGGGTAATTAAAAATAATTTAACAAAATGTGATTTTACAGATTTTAATAATAGTACAACTCTTGAACGTATGTAAGTATTATTTTTTTACTATTTATATTAAATAAAAAAAATATATATTTTGTTGATAAATTGATTGATGAATTATTCATTCATCTTGTCCATCTTGTAATATGCTAATTTGTCAATCAGTTAAGTGAACTTCGATTGAGTTACACAAGTAGAGTCACTTTACTCGAGTAATTTGATCACTTTATTTTTCATTTTTATTTTATTTTTTTTTTAATCATTTTATTTCAGGGATTTAAGCATAAATTCATTGACGTATGATAGTATTTATTTACCATATTTACCAGCTTTAAAAAAATTGTAAGTCAATAATTAAATGATTTTGATAAATTTTTTTTGATAATTTATTTTATATTTTATAGATCATTGAATGAAAATCGAATTGAAAAAATAGATAATTATTTATTTTCAAAATTGCCATCTTTAAAATGTTTGTAAGTATTTTATATTATTAATAATAATATTTAATTTAAAATATTTTTTATTCAATTAAAATTAAAATTAAATACTGTTAAATAATTTTTTTACTCTAGGGAATTACAAAAAAATAATTTAAAATTTATTGAAGAAAATACATTCATCGATTTGAAACAACTAACAGAATTGTAAATTTTTTTAATTTAATTATCAATTTTATTAATTTATTTATAATAGCTAAATTTTTTAATAATATTTTTAATTGTTTAATTGATTTATTTTTTAGAAGACTTGAAGACAACAATATAATAAAAATACCAGATAATTTATTTACATCATTGATTAATTTAAAAAAACTGTAAGATTTATTAAAATTTATTTATCCAGATAATAACAGTGTGATAATAAAACATGTTTATATTTTAATAAACGTATAAATATTAAATTTTAAAACGTGCTCAATTACTAATCACTTGAATTTATAAAAACGTTTCATTTAAAAATTAAATATTACATTAATTCCAAGTAAAATAAGATATTAAATCAACACTGTAATTATCTCTTAAATAAATATAATAAATAATAATTAATTTTAATAATATTATATTTAATTTTATCATCAGAACAATTGGATATAATCCCATAGAAAATTTGCAAATATCTGTTTTTGATAAATTGAAAAATATTCGTTCACTGTAAGTATTTATTGATAATAATTTAATAATTTCGATATTATAAATAATTATATATTTATTTTATAGTGGACTACAAGAAATTGATTTAGAAAATTCAAATAAAAATTCATTCAATCAATTAACTGAATTAGATTTTGTGTAAGTATTAAAAATTATAGCTAATTAAATAATAATTATAATTTTTGTGTCAATTTTTTCTTTAGATATTTTAAAAAATTTCATTACTGCATGTCATATGCACCAAATGTTAAAAAATGTCGTCCAGCAAGTGATGGTGTATCATCATTATCTCATCTTCTTGGCAAGCCACTTTTACGTGGTGCTGTTTGGAGTATATCATCAGTAACTTGTGTTGGTAATTTACTTGTACTTTGGGGTAGATTTACAGCTAAAGATGAAAATCGTGTACTCAGTATTGTAATTAGAAATTTAGCAGGTAAAAATAATTAAATTAAATATTATATATATAAAATTAATATTAATTTTAATAATATATCTAGTATCAGACATGTTGATGGGAATATATCTTTTGATAATTGGTCTAGTTGATATACAATTTCGTGATAAATATAATCATGAAGCAAATATTTGGATATCATCTTGGTTTTGTGTATTTTTGGGAATGTTAGCAATGACATCATCAGAAGTATCTGTTTTTATATTATCATTTATGTCAATTGAAAGATTTTTATTGATTGCTGCACCTCTGAAACGTCAACAAAGAATTTTAACACCAAATACTGCTAAATTTTCAATGATTATTATTTGGATTATTGGAATAATAATTGCATCATTACCAGGTAATTTTTTATATTTAAAAAAATAATAAATTAATAATAATTAATAACATAATAAAATTATTTAATTAAAATAGTTATACATTGGAGAAGTAGTACAAAATTTTATGGTCTTAATGGCATGTGTTTTCCACTTCATATTGATGATCCATTTCTCATTGGATGGGAATATTCTGCATTTATATTTCTTGGACTTAATTTAACTGGGTAATGATTTATTATATTATTTTTATTGAAAAATTTAATAATTTATTAATTAATTTACAGACTTGTTATAATTGGATATGTTTATGTTGCAATGTTTACAAGTATTTGGCAAACAAGAAAAAATGTCAATTGTCAATTATCAATTGGTGATTCAGAATTTGCTTTGAGATTTTTTCTTATTGTTTTAACTGATGCATCATGTTGGGCACCAATTATTGTATTGAAAATTTTGGCTTTTTTAAAATATCCAATTGCACGTGAGTTAATATTTATTTTTTTTTTTTTTCTCATAAATATAAATTAATTTGAATTATTTTATTTCAGCTGATTTTCATGCTTGGGTTGTTATTTTTATTTTACCAGTTAATAGTGCAATTAATCCATTGTTATATACATTTACAACACCAAAATTTAGAGAAAGATTTATGAATGAAAAATTAATTTGTCAAATTAAATATTATTGTTCTAGAAAAAAAAAAACAAGTCAAGGTAAAAAATAACAAAATAACAAAATAATTATTATTTTTATTTATTAATGAAAATAAATTTATGTGTTTATAAATATAGATTCTCAAGAATCATCTGGAGATGAAGTTAAAAAAAAATCTATACTTGATATAACAAGCATAAACAAGTGGGCCATCAAGGATAAATTATCTAACATTCCTTAAAAATAAATATAAAAAAAAATTTCTTCCTTGTTAAACAAATAATAATAAATTTTATTAGCTTGATAAAAGAAGAAAAAATTGCCAAGATGCTTTTTTTTTTGTCATATGGAATTCATTCCAAGAAGGTCAAGCGTGAGAAAATCTGAATGAGGGACCGATTTGCAGGCGTTAATATATATCTAGTCGAACTTTTGTCGCTTCCCACATGTTGCTTTTATTTTGAATATAAAAAAAAATAAAATAAATTAAAAAACCCATACCCACGTAGAATTATTCATATGGAGTTATTCAAAAAATTGTCCCTAAAGTTACGCGTGTAAATATCGGCACTTCTTTTAACAAAAAAAAAAAAAGTTTAATAGATTTACTTTTTCATTATTTTTTATTTCCATGAGATTAATGAGGGTCTATTTAATTTCGATGCACGAAACCACTTAGCATCTGCTATGTCGAGGACACTAGACAAAATATCATCACATCAAAAAATATGTTGTCAATAAACAAGACTTATAATAATAAAAAAATATAAAGAAAATAAAAAAAATTATTATCCAGCATATAAATGCGCCATCATTTCTTCAAATGAAATAAAAAAAAATATATATATCTCGAGCACTTTTCAACCTCTCCCAGCAAGATAGAACTTCAGTATGATATTGGCAGTTGCCAGTTACACGTGTCTTATTTAATCTCAATAAATAAAAAAAAATAAATAAATAATTATTATTAATTAAGTGTTGAAAATAAAATTAATTAACAATTTTTATGTTTATTTATTATATTAAAAAAAATAATAATAATAATGATTTGGAATTATTTTTTTTATATTTTTTTCATTGGATCAATTCAATCACAAGGTACTAATTAATTGATTGATTGATATTATTGACTGCAATTGTCTTGTTATTAAAATACATCAATCTATTAACTTTAGTTTATTTTATGTTTTTCAATTTAATATTGTAAATTTATTTTTATAATTTTTAATTTCAATTATTTAAAATACAACTATTTAATTATTTTTTTTTTTATACATAAAAAATGTTAGTTTAATAATTAGTTTTTTTTAATGACTATCTTTTAATAATCTCAAGTAGTTTATTTATTTATTTATATATATTTTATTTAACAAGATAATGGCCTTGCTCTAGATTTAAAAATATAGGGTAGCTGATAGTATTTTCTTATCGGATCAATAATTATTATCAAAACAAAATGATAATTAAAAACTATATATTTAATAATAATAAAATATACCTATATTTGATGTATTTTTTATTTATTAATTTTTAATTGTCATTATAAAATTTAGATGTCAAAAATATTGAGAATGATAAAATGGAAAATAAATTTGAAAAATGTTGTGGTTTGGGTAAATCATGGGCAAATGAAGGTCTTAAATGTGACAAATTTACTGGACCAGTATCTGGTCTATCACAAGTTGAACAAGGTTTATGTCTTGAAGCTGTTGATATTTGTTGTAATCGTGTTTATCATGAAATAAGCTGTCAAAATGGAAAAAAAAAAGCTAAAGAAGGTCTTGGATGTAGTGATGGTACTGATACAAATTTAGGAAATGATCATTATCAAAAAGATTGTTGTGAAGGTTGTAAACTTGGAATTTTAACTGGTTCAATGAATCAAGCATGTGCACTTACTGGTTTTTCATTTGGTGTACCATGGGATCCAGCATTTATGGAATGTTGTCATGAGACATTATCAAATACATCAACAACACAATTAATAGATAATAAAGATAGTACAACTTCTAGTACAGTACCAATTGAATCAACATCATCATCTGATCTTGAACTTTCACTTGAATTTACTGACGATGATAATTCAACATCTGGTATAATAAATTAATAATTATTATATATATTAAATAATATATTTAAAAATTGAAATAATTATTTATAAAATTAAATTATTTTTCAGCTGAAAAAACAAAGAGTAATATTTGTGAAATATTAAAAGGTTTATTGTGTTCTGATATTTGTGTACCAGTTGGTGAATCTTATCATTGTGATTGTCCAAAAGGATGGATTCTTCTTGAGGATAAAAAAACATGCAGAACTGAAACTCCAATTAATCTGTAAGTAAAAGTAAAGTATTAAATATTAAACTAATTATTTAATTTAATTCATTTATTGTTTTTTTTTTAGATGTGAATCAGATAATCCTTGTGAGCATCGATGCAAGGATAATGGAACAGCTGTTATTTGTGATTGTGATCCTGGTTTTATTTTAGCTGATGATGGACATTCTTGTAATCAAAAACCAACTGAAACAACAACATTACCATCAACTACAAAAATAACAACAATTTCTACTACAAAAATGACAACTTCTAAACCAACTAAAAAACAAATTAAAACAACTAAAAAAATTACAACAATAAAAACAACTCCTACTACTGAAAAAATAACAACATCAACAACAACAACAACAACAACCACACCAATATTGACAACAATATTAACAACAGTACCAACAACAACAACTTTAAATTCTAATAAAAAATTAACAACTCGATCATCAAGCACATTAAATAATCCTGATAATTTACCAAAGTGTCCAATTGGATATCGTTATAATTCAGAAGCTGGTGTCTGTGATGGTATGTATATTAAAGAAAAAAAATTGTCATTTATTTTATTGTTTGTTTTTTTTTTTTTAATTGTTCAATGTTGCTTTTGCTACTTTTTTTTTTGTTGTTGTTATTTTGACTGCTTGATGCAACAGACATAAACGAGTGTGAAGATGATCCAGAAATTTGTTCACTTGGAAAATGTGAAAATAATATTGGCTCTTATATTTGCCATGATAATTTACCAGATGAAAGTTCAATGTTGAATGTATTATTTATAAATAATACAGATGTTAAAAATAGTTGTCCACCTGGATATGAATGGGATCATCAAAGTGATAATTGTTTAGGTAAATAAAATTAACAAAATAAAAATATATATTATTCGATTATTAATTTATTAATTCATTTATTTTAGATATTGATGAATGTAGTGTTTTAATTCAACAACCTTGTCCAATGAATACTCACTTGTGTGTCAATACTCATGGAAGTTATTCTTGTCATGAATTAAGTGAAACAACTGCATGTCCAGCTGGTTTTAAATATAACACAATTGAAAAAAAATGTCAAGGTAAAATTAATTAATAAAATTATATTACAACATAATTAAAATTAAATGTAAATTATTATATTTTTTTTTAATATTAAAGATGTTGATGAGTGCACAGAAGAGCTTCATGGTTGCCTATCTGGTGTAGAAATTTGTCGTAATACTGAGGGTGCTTACGAGTGTGATATCAGCTGTCGTAAAGGTTTTGAATTCAACAGAAACTCCAACATGTGTATTGGTAAAAATAATAATCAACATTAATAATATATTTTGTTGAATAAAAAAGTTAATTAAAAATAATTAAACCATTAACAAAATGCATGTAAGTTTTTTCTAACAATTTAAAAGAAAAACAAAGTTAAATATTATTAAAAATATATTTTGTAATTATTTTAATATATTTTTTAGATATCAATGAGTGTGAGGATAATCCTTGTCCACCAGAAAAACCAATTTGTATAAATCTTCCAGGGTTTCATCAATGTAGAAATAAAAGAAAAATTAAAAAAAAAGAAAATTTAAAAACTACATACAAAGAAAATGAAATTATTAGTGATCAAAAATTTGAAGCATCTAGTAAAAAAGAAGATACATTATATATTGAACAAAATAATACATTAGGTAATTAATAATTAATTATAAAAATAATATTTATATTTTATTAAATGTTAAATATTATTTATTCTTTTTTTTTGCAGATTTTAATTTGCAATCATCATGTTCTTCGGGTTATAAAAATAATGGAATTAATTGTACAGATATTGATGAGTGTATTGATGGTCCAGGTTGTCAAGAACACGAACGTTGTGTAAATCGTCCTGGTGGTTATGATTGTTTACTTCTCTGTACAACTGGTACATTTTTTGACAGAATATCTAAAACATGTCAAGATGTTGATGAGTGTCTTCTTGGTCAGCACAATTGTCTTGACAATGAAATTTGTGATAATACAATTGGTTCATTTATTTGTAAAAAACAACCATCATGTGATTCTGGTTATCGTCTTCTAAATAATTCTTGTATTGATATTGATGAATGTACTGATAATACTCACAATTGTCAAAAAAATATTCATCAATATTGTGTCAATCGTTTGGGTAGTTTTGATTGTATAATACGTCCTCCAATTTGCGAATTTGGATTTAATTTTTCACTTGCAACAAATAAATGTGAGGATATTGATGAATGCCAAGATACAAATAAATCACCATGTGATGTTAGACTTGGAGAACGTTGTATTAATTTAAATGGTTCATTTTCATGTGAAAGACCAACAATTAATTTTAATAATATTTATCAACGACGTGGTGCTTGTCCATCTGGTTATCGTTATAATTCTCAACAAAGAGATTGTGAAGGTAAATTATTAAATAATCAAATCTAATCAAGGAAAATAAATTATCAATTTTTATTTTTCAGATTTTAATAATTAGCTTAATGTCCTTGTCAATGTTTTATAAATGCTTACAAAAAAAAAAAAAAAAAAAAAAATTAATTAATTATAAAATAAATAAATATAAAATTATTTAAATATTTCAACAGATGTTGATGAGTGTGCTGAACATTTAGATTCATGTGGTACAGATGTATGTTACAATCAACCAGGTGGTTATACTTGTGCTAGTCGACCATCACCAATAACACCAAGGCCAATACGTCAAGAGACACAACCATCTTCAGATACAAATAGTCAAAAGAAATGTGCAACTGGTTTAAGATACGTTAGAAATCGTGGCTGTATTGATATCAATGAATGTGAAGAAATTGAAGAATCTTGTACAAGTAATGAAGATTGTATCAATACATCTGGAAGTTTTATTTGCAATTGTAAAACTGGATTTAGACGTGATAATTTAACTCAAGCATGTGTTGATATAAATGAATGTCAATTTCAACAAAATGATTGTTTACCAACACAACGATGTGATAATACACTTGGAAGTTATATATGTGTTAGATTTTTATCATGTGGTACAGGTTACACACTTAATGCTGCAACAGAATCATGTGAAGATGATGATGAATGTATACTTGGTACACATGATTGTAGTGAAGGCTATCATTGTCGAAATACTGTTGGATCATACAGATGTGATAGAAATCCACGTGGTCAAATACGAACAACTACAAAAAAATTTACAACTATTACAACATCTCGTCCAACATCAACAACACCTCGTCCAACAACAACAATAAAAATTCCAATTATAACAACAACAACTGCATTGCCAACAACAATTTTACCTGAAATTAATTCAAGAATTGATGCACCAAGATCATGTCCAGATGGTTTTATACGTGGATCAAGTAATCAATGTATTGATATTGATGAATGTCAATATGGAAGATCAAATCCTTGTTCAAGACAACCAATGTCAAGATGTATTAATACAATTGGATCATATCAATGTGTATTAAGAAAAATATGTGAAACAGGATATAAAATTGATATACAAACTGGTAGATGTGTTGACATTGATGAATGTGAAGATGGTACACATCAGTGTGGACGTGGACAATTGTGTGAAAATTTACCTGGTCGTTATGCTTGTTCATGTCCAAGGGGTTATACAATAAGTGATAATAATAATTGTCTTGATATAAATGAATGTAAAATATTTGGTAGAAATCCATGTGGTGGTAATGGAAAATGTGAAAATACTGAAGGTTCATACAGATGTATATGTGATGATGGTTTTGAAAAATTAAATAATGATAATATATGCCAAGATATTGATGAATGCAGAATTAATTCAAATATATGTCAGCATGATTGTATTAATATGTGGGGAAGTTACAGATGTACATGTCAACATGGTTATAGACTAAATCATAATGATAATAGAACATGTATTGATATTAATGAATGTGAAGAATTTAAAGAAAATAATTTATGTGTTGGATTATGTGATAATACAATGGGTAGTTATTTATGTAGATGTCCAGATGGTTATCGTCTTGGTAGTGATGGAAGAACTTGTCAAGATATTGATGAATGTTCAAGTGGACCAGTATGTAGAGATTTAAATGATGTTTGTCAAAATACAAGAGGCGGATACAAATGTAATAAAATTAAATGTCCAATTGGTTATCATCTTGATGAATATCGTAAAAAGTATGTATTAAATAAAATAAATAATTGCTTACTTTTTTGTTTTTTTTTTTTTATAAATGTGTAATATCCTAATTATATTTTTATTTATTATTAACAGTAGATGTATCAGAACATCACGATATTGTCCAAGTGGTGATTTAAGTTGTTTTCGTTCACCATCTCATTATTCATATAATTTTATAACATTTGTCAGTATGTTTCCAATACCAGTATCAACTGGACAACTTGAACTATTTACAATGAGAGGAACTCACTTACCTGGTTCAACAATAAGATTTAATAAATCAATTGTTAATGTACGTTCACCACCAGGTCTTCAACGTGTTACTGAATCATATTTTATATTACGTCATCCATCACCATCAGATGCTATTCTTTGTTTAACAAGAAGCATACCTGGACCGCAAGAAATTGAACTTGAATTAAGCATGGAAATTTATCATGATGAAGCATTTGCTGGTAGTGCTGTTGCTAAATTATTTATATATGTTACACAATATGAATTTTAATGAAATAATAATAATAATATCAATTTAATATTTCATTATATTATATGATAAATTATATAAAACCATCTAGTTATTCATATTTTAATTTCTTTTTTATTTCATTAAAAAATATGTGTATGTATAAATTAAATAAATAAATATTTTTAAAAATAATTAAAAAAGTCTAATTATTATTACTTTACTTATATTTTTTTTTATTTTTTAAATTAAATTTATACTTTTGACATGAATTTACAAGAGAATTTAGATTGAAAAAACTAGAAATAATTATTAGGATCACATGAGATACAAGAGTATTTATTTTAGTCTTGAATATTGAATACCTCTTTTAGCGTTCTGTTCTCCGAGTAGAAATCCATGAAATTCGCTGAAAAAATTGTTGACAATTTTAACTGAAGATGGCAGTGTTTCATGGTAGCGCGCGCGAAAATTTAAAACAACTTTTCAGTCAACAGAATTTTCTTTTAGCAGTTTTTTCAAATTTCTACTCACATTATCATTAATAAATTAAAAAAATAATAAATAAATAAATAAAACACATTATTTATAATAATATTTCATATTTTATATTTAATAATATGAGAAAAAAATAATATAACATTGTTGTAAACACACTGGGAACCGTATATTCACAAAGGAAAAAACAAAAGCGTTTATGAAAAAAAAATGTATATACCTATATAATTAATATTAATTAATCACAAAAATATTTGTATATCAATTTGTTTTTTTTGTTTTAATTACAAATCATAATTATCAATTGCAAAAACAAAAATGTATTACAATGATAACAAATAATAATTTTAATAATAACATAGTAATAATAAATGCCAATAATAATAATTACGTAATGATTAATAATCACAGTTTAAATAATCTACCTTGTAGAGAAAAAAAAAAAAATCAATAATATTAATTTATAATTAATTGGCATACATCGAGTTTAATTATTTTTTTTTTTATACACTCGATGTACATTAAAATATTACAATTATTTATACGCAAATTTATTTATTTATAAATTTTTGTAGTTATCAATTTCATACTCGACTAGGATATTAATCAATTAATTAATTATATAATTCATTAATTAATCCACATGGAAACGTTTATCACAATTACAATTTAATTTATATTTTTTTTTTTTTTTAAATGATAAATATCGAAAAAATATATATATTTATTAACTATTTATATATATATATAATTTTAATTTTATATAGAATATATTTCTTGTGAAATATTAATAAAATGATAATGTTAATTTTAACTAATCAATAGTTTAAATAATGATAAATTTTTGTCTAGGAAGACACTGATTATTTATATATAATGATAATGATAATTTTATGTTTTTAATATTGCATTATTATTTGTTGGTATATCTAAACAACCAATTGGATTATTTGTATTTTCTAAATGTGCAAATTCACGTGATGCTTTACAAACATAATTAAGTCTTTCATAAAGTTCAATTGTACAACCAAAATCACGTAAATCATTTAACCAATATGATGTTGCATGTCTATTTGCATCAATATATGTTACAATATAATCACGTGGACGTGTACTACCTGATACAACTATTTTAGTATGATCAGCAAAAAAATTAACTTGAAGAAGTGGAACAGTTAATTCCATAACAATTGCTTTATCTGTTCTTAACCATCTACGCATACGTGGTACATTTTCTGGTTTTTTTGATGTTTTTGTAACAACATTATCACCAATTTCACCACCTAAAAAATTATTTTTATTTTTTAATTATTATTATTATTTTACATAGGTAAATTATTTTTAATTTTTTTTTTTTGCAATAAAATAAATTAATTTATTAGTAACATACCATTTGTTAAATGATCATCCATGTATTCAGTAAAATGTCGTAATAATTCTAATTTTTCATTCATAAAAACTGGAACATCTCGTTCTCTTGAAAATTTTGTAACTTCATCATCAGATGTTGTATACTCGACTCTTCTAAAATTAAATAATAAAAATTAAAAATAAATAATAAACTTTTAAATATAATATAATTTAAATAAAATTACCTTCTATCACGTGTATAACTCATTTTAGTACTGTCATTAAAAAGTACACCAACTGAACAATCAGATAATTGAAAACATAAACCATATTTATTTGAATAATCAATCCATTTTGTAACAAATAATGGAACAAGACCATCAATTGGTTTTGGATTATTTTCACATTTCATATATCTTATTTCCATTAAACAATTTTCTAATGCATGATACATCATAATACATTCAGTTGTTTTTTTTTTATCAGAACATAATAAATTACCAATACGTTGTTTTAATTTCATAAATTTTGGAAATTTTTTACCAAGCCAATTACCAACATTTGATTTTTTTTTATTAATAATTTTTTGATTAATTTGTGAATTTATCATAATTGGTAAATTATTTCCTATATTATTTTTGTTATCTGTATTATTATTTAATGTTACTGGCAATTGTTGATGTTGTTGTTGTATATTTTTAATAACTGGTTTTGATGTTGATGTACTGCATGAACTTGTTGATGATATTAATGATGATGATACTGATGGCATTGATGCTGTTGGTGCTATTAATAATTTTTGATTGTTATTATTATTATTATTATTGTTATTAATAATAGATTTATTTTCAATTGGTCCCAATTGTTCTGGTTGTCTATAACAACATGAATGTGATAATTTATCTGGTACATATTCAATATTTAAATATGGATGTTCATTAACTTGTTTAAGTGATGGACGTAATTCTGGTACTGGTTGTAATAACCAACGTATTAAATTTTGTCCATTATTTGTTATAATTGTATTATCAATTTCTTTATAACGATTATTACAAATACGTGAATATGTTTCTTTAAGTGTTGCTGTATCAAATGGTGGTTGTCCAACAAGTAATGCATATAATATACAACCAAGTGCCCATATATCAGCTTCATAACTATATGCTTGTTTAAATAATACTTCTGGTGCAATATAATTTGGTGTACCACATATTGTTACTTTTTTTTTTTGTCCATCTGGACATGTTGCTAATCCAAAATCTCCAATTTTAACAATCATACCATCAGATAAAAACATATTACCTGGTTTTAAATCACGATGTACTATTTTTTGTGAATGTATATATGCAATACCAGCTGTCATTTGTTTCATATAATAACGTGCTTCTGGTTCAGTTATTTTACCACGATATTTTAACACGTGCATTAAACTCTGGAATTTTAGAATGGTATTAATAATAATATTAATATTATGACTCACCAACAAACTCCCCTTTTAAATATATTTATATGTACACATGTATACGCATTGTTTGATTATTTTTTCATTTATTTTATTTTATTTTATTATTTCAACACACATTATTATACCATATTAAGAATTAAGTGAAACTTTTGTTTTACCTTTCTTGGACAAGCTTCTAATAACATGTAGACATTTAAACTATTTTCAAAATAATGATGCATTTGTACGACATTAATGTGATTTAAATCTTTATGAATCATTATTTCTCGAGCAATCTGAAAAATATTTAATTTTTTTTTTTTATTTTTCAATTGTTTATATTTATTTTTATTTTTTTATAATAAAATCATACCTTTTGTATATGAATTTTTTGCATTCGATTTTTAGGTATTATTTTACAAGCATATTTATTACCATTTGTAATATCAGTCATGAGATAGACTCTTGCAAAACCACCCTGTAAAAAAAAAAAATAAAATAAAATAATAGTTAAAAATTAAAATCTATTTTTTGAATCAAGGAAATTTTTTTATATATTTATATAAAAAAGATAAATGCGACAAACGTCATCAAGTCTGGCTTTTTTAAAAATAAGAAACTGATTTTTGTGATGCGTTACTTAATGTCAAGCCAAGAAAACATTAAAATTCGGTCGTCGCCCACGTTTATCAAAAGTACAAGCCAATTGAATTATATATTATTTTTTTTTCATTGCAATTGCATATTTTGAGTAAATAAAAAAATAATAAATAGCATAAATATAATAATAATAAAATAATATAGGAAGCCAGGTGAAAACGGTAAATGATATTTTATTATTATGGGAATGTGTAATAAAATATGTAATGGTTGTTGATGTGCATGGATGAAACAAAGTGATATTACAAGGCTTCTTCATCATCATCGATGAATATGAGCGTGAAAGGAAAGAGACAACTTCCGTTGTATGTGAAAAAGAATAAAAATAAAAAAATTTTTAAAAATATAAAAATAATAAAAAAAAAAAAGCAAAAGATAAAACATTATAAAATAAGAATAAAACAAGAAGGGAGGTGCATCGAACGATGCCAAGTGATGGTAAGAGTCAACGTCCAATGGAAATAACTCGAGTGTGTGATGGTGTTGTTGGAATACTATTTTTCAAGTATTTTTATATATATTACACACGAAGGACAGACCAAAGAAAATCATGATCCCTGCGTGTTGCACATTGCCTTGTTCCCACAGATGATACTGATGATGATCATCATCATCATCATCATCACCATCAAAATAATAATAAAATTTAAAAAAGGGACAAGAATAAGATAAAAAAAATAAAATAAAATAATCTTGAACGTTTGGTTTTCGTGACTAAAGATGATACCTATTCTCCAGCATCAGCATCATCTTAGATCCCTATACAAGGCACATCCCCTTTTAACTTGTTTCGACTTGTTTCAAATAAGCATATGCTACTTCTTGTTAAACTACCAGTTTCTAAACTTGAAATAAAATTTTAATAAACATGTTATTTTATTATTTTTCTAATTATTATTAAATATAATCTTATTTATTTAACTGTAATAAAATAAAACAATTTGTTTTTTAATTATCTAATTAAAAAAAAAAAATAAATAATAATTAATTTATTTATAAATTTCTCTAATTAAATAGTACTTTTAATATTTTATCAATAAATATATAAACCACGATTGGACTATTAAAAAAATGATTACAAAATGAGTCATCAACATCGTCATCAAATGTAACAAAATAAAAAAAATTTCTCTAATTAAAAAAAAAAGCTGAATGAATCATCATGTATTTAAAATGAGAAATAATATTATTTATAAATTTTAATACAAACCTTTCCAAGAAATTGTCCTTTGTGATAAGCAGTACCTTGTACTGGATCAACAACATAATCTGATTCATTATCACCAGGTGAATTATTATTATCAATTGATGTTGATGTTTTAAAACTTGGTACACTTTTTAAACTTGTTACTGGTGATACAACATTTGATCCAACACTTGTCATTCGTAAATTATTATTTCCACAATTTAAATTAATTTTTTTTGATATTGTTCCATTAATTGATTTATCATAAATTAGATTTTTATTATTATTATTATTATCAAATGAATTAATTTTATCAATACTTGTTATTCTTGATGCTGTTGTTGAACGTGGTGGTTTTATCACAACTCTTGTTCTGGGTGTTGTCCTAACGGTACCTGATGAAATATTTCCGGGTTCAGAACAAGCACGTCGTGTATCACGACTTTTACCAACTTGTAATTCCGTCAAGGACGTTGCAATAACACGTGAATTATTATTGTTATTTTTATTATTTGTATTATTATTAAATTCATATAATTTTTCATTTTTCATTGTTGATGTATTGTTGTTATTAACATTAGTATTATTATTAAATTTTGTATATGGTATTAATTTTGTTGATGATTTACAATCAGTCTTTGTTATTAAATAATTATTAATATGTTCTATATTATTAATATCATTATTATTTTGATAATTAATTAATAATTTTGGCACATTGGTTATATTATTATTTAAATTCCAATCTTGATTTTTTAATTTAAAATTATTATTATTAATATTATTATAATTTAATTTATCAATTTCCATTTTTTGATATTTATTATTTAATTTTTTAAACAAAGATCAATTTTTTTATTAAATTTTATAATTATTATTTTCTTTGTTTATAATATATATATATATATTTATTTTTTTTTATATTAACATTATCATAATTATTATCCTGTATATTTTACAGTGATTGAACAAAGTCGGCCAAGGTTTTATGACGTTTGTGGATAAATGTCTCACAATATTGATTTTTTAACTCCAGAATAATTAAATTCCAGTATTGTCATTATTATTATTATTATTATTATTATTACAATAATATCTTTATGAAATTCTATATAAATAAAATAAAATATAATTATTGTTAACAATAATTCATTAAAATTAAAGATAAAAAAAATATATTTATCTAAAAAATTTAAATAATTATAAAAAACAAATTTTATAAAATATTACCTTGATCAAGTTGTTTCTATGCCAAGAAGTATTTAACTCAACAAAATTATTAAAATAATAAATATAATTACAAATAAAATAACAGGTGTAACATCCGTTTATGTCCAAGAGAACAAAAAAAATGGTAAAAAACCCTTCACTTCACTTGATGTTCATATGAACCAACACCATCATCAACAACACACAATTTAAAATTTAATAATTAAATAATAATTGTTTATATTCAATATATAATATAGGATAATTCTACCTATTATTATTTATTGATGAATTTAAATTGTTGAAATGATTTATTTGTTCAACTATTTGACTGATTATTATAACACAATGTGATAAGAAAAAAGAACACAATTGAAGATGACCAGGTGTCTCAGTTATTATTAAATAATAATATGTAGATATATTTCAATTAAATAATAATAATTTTTTATTATTATTTATCGTCTTTGACAGACGGAGACACGCTGGACCAACCACGTTGATGTTGGTAGCGAGACTGAGAGATATTGAAGTCTTGAGGAGAGACAGTTGTATCAAAGATAGAAAATGAAAAAAAAAAAAGCGACTTGGGCCAGACTTTAGGAGCACTTTATGTTAGAGTAACACAACGGCTGCGCAAATATAATATTATTATATATATATATATATACTCATTTTTATTCTATCTTTTTTCCTCTGTTGTCAAGATATATTTTCTTCACATTGATAATGTATTCCCCCACTGCAATTTTATTATGTTTGTCCACCTCTTCTTCGAGAAGTCTACACCCAAGGCATGTTCCCATCAGCAGCAAGTGTATTTATTTATTTTTTATAACTTTTTTTTTTTTTTTTTTTCTTCACTTGTCTTTTTTTATCCTCTTCTTTTCTATTACACATCTGCAAGTGTCTTTTCCCTTTTTTTTTTATATATATTTTTAATTTTTATTTTTATTTATTTCTTTGGCTTCCTGCCTTTCCCGTTCAGACTAAAACCAAAACTGGTTTTTCCCTTTTTTTTATATATATAATATAATATATCTATAATAATAATTTTTTTTCTTTTTTATTCCTTTTTTTAAATATCATTATTTTATTTGACTCACAGTCATTCACACGGTCTTGCTTTTATTATTATCATGTTTTTTTTTTCCTCTTTTGTTGTAATATGTTTTTTTTTTTTCAGCATTGATTTGAAAATGAGAGAAAAAAACTTGGGATCTACATATTCCTATATTAATAGCAAATTATAAAATTATATTTTTAAATTTGTTTAAAAAATTAAATTATACCTACTGTTTTTATATTTTGTTTTAATTTTGGAGCATTGAACTTGTTGAATTCATTTAATTTAATTATATTTAGATGATTGATTTTATTAATGACATAGTCTATGTTGACATTTACCATTTGTTGTCATATTTTTGTGTGATGACGTATGTACTTGTTGTCTAGCACAGTCTAGTATGCACCACATCAACCTCTCTTTTTTTTTTTTTTTGTTCATTGTGTATAATTTTTTTTTTCTTTATTTTCTCAAAAAAGAATGGAACAGCTGCTGCGTAGTTGTCTTGCTCACTCTATTTCTCAGTATCTAACCTAATAATACATTGACTGTCAAATATTAAAAACAAAAATACACAGTAATAATGACAAGTCATACATATCAACAAAATAGATAAAAAAAAAAAATCAAAAAAAAATCAAAAATATATAGTCAAATAAATAAATCAATTTGATGTTGATAAAACAAATATAAAAATTTAATAATTAAAATAAGTGTTAAATTTCTTTTTTATTTATTGAAAAAAAAAAGGATAAATAAATAAATATACCTATCAATTATATTGATGAAATAATTTGACAATGAAATTAATGTTATATAAAAATATAAAAAATGAATTCATTATTAAAAAGTGTAAAATCAATGACAAACAAAAAACATGTACTTGTAAAAGAATCATTAAGAAAACAATTAAATTCAACAATAATGGAAATGGAAAATATTGGAGTTATAAATAATGAAAAAATAATATGTGATTGTGAAGAAACAATAGCATTATGTTCAATATTAGAAGCAATATTTTTACATGGTTTAAAAGATAGTTTATTAAATCGTGTAACAGAAGTATTAAGTGGTCCAGATATTGATGCAATGCCACAACCAAGTTTTTGGGGACCATTATTAGTATTTTCTCATCGTCAAATAATTGATGAAATACAAAATTATAAACAAATAATAAGTGAAGTTGGTTTTTGTAGAACATGGATAAGAGCAGCACTTAATCAAGGTTTATTATCAAGTTATTTATTATCAATACAACGTGATAATAAAGCATTAAAACCATATTATGAAAATACAGCATTTTTAAGAGATAATGATTGTATTGATATTGCTAGAAGACTCATTGAAACAATTGATCAATTAACATTTAATCTTGCTTGTAATACAAGTTTATTAAATTATTGGTCAAGTACACCATTATTAATGGCTGGGATATGGTCACCACCAATGAAATCATCACCTGTATTTAGTGCTGTTGATATTGCTAAAACAATTAACAGTGATATTACTATTGATCATCATAATAATAATAATATTAATAATAGTAATAATTATGATGATGTTGAAACAGCAAGTTCAATTGGTAGTATTGGTTCATTTACATCACAAAGTATACTTGGTAATTATGGTGCAATAAGTGAAGATGATGCATTAAAAATAATATTATCAAATAATACTAAAGATGATGATGATAATAAAATTGCAACATCATTTGATAATGATGAATCAAGTAAATCACCATCATCATCATTATCAACAACAGCAACAACAACAATAGCTAATAATAATAATGTAGAAGATAAATTATCAACTAAAAAAATTGATAATAAATTAATAAATAATGAAATAAAAATAAATGAAATTGATAATAAAATTAATATTAATAAAAATAAATTTAATGAAATTGAAAATAAAATTGATGAAATTGAAAATAAATATTTAATTGATGATAATAAAAATTTAATTAATAATAATAATAAATTTGATAATTTAAATTCTTTAGATATTGGTGGTGAATCATCATCAATGTTAACAAAAAATTTAACTGATGATTCACAACGTACATCTGGTGAAAATGCAACTTATGATGCATTAATTAAAAGTTATCATACTGGTGGTTATTCACAATCACCAGATTTACGTGATTTTTTAATTAATTTTACACCAAATGTAAAATATAAATTAGATGATGATAAAAAAATAAATAATATAAATAAAAATAATATTGAACAAATTATCGATAAAAAACCAATTGATATAATGAATAAACAAATTGGTAAATTACCAAGAGAAAAAGGTCTTGATGTACAAAATTATACATGTTTTGATTGTGATCATGCAATTGGTATGACATTTGGTAAATCAAATGTTTGTTCATTTAATGGTAATTATTATTGTAATGATTGTATGGCAAATGAAGAATTTTTAATACCATCACGTATAATACATAATTGGGATTTAAAATCTTATCAAGTATCACAAAAAGCAGCAATATATTTAACTGATTGTACAACAATACTTGATTTAAAAATATTAAATCCAAAAATTTATATGGCTGTTGATAGTATGGCACAATTACAACAATTAAGAATACAATTAAATTTATTACGTGCATATTTATTAACATGTCGTGATCCAATTATAAATGAATTAGAAAATATGGTTAAACCACGAAATTATTTGTATGAACATGTACATCAATATTCTGTTGGTGATTTACTTGATGTATCAAATGGTACACTTGCACAACAATTAATAAAAATTATTGAATTTGCTAAAAATCATGTATCAAATTGTTGGCTATGTAGTCAAAAAGGTTTTATATGTGAAATTTGTGATAATTCTAAAATTATTTATCCATTTGATGTTGAATCAACATTTAGGGTATGTTTATTATATAATTAATTTAAATTTTTATTTATTTATTTATTTATATTGTATAAATAATTAATTATTATTATTTTTTATTTATTTTATTTACAGTGTGGTAAATGCAGTGCAGTATTTCATGCAAATTGTCTAAATTCAAATAAACCATGTCCAAAATGTGATCGAAGAAAAAAAAGATTAGACAATCAGCTTGAATCAAACAATTAGATACAAGTAGTTTTTTTTTTATTATTCATTATTATTTATATCTGGAGGAATAAAACAAAAAATCAAATAATATTCGTTGTATATTTAAGTAAAAAAATATGTGTAGATATTCATAAAAGTATTAACAGATAATTAATGTTTTAATAAATTAAAATGAATATATATATATTTTATCATTGTATTTTTAAATTTTAAATGTCATACCAATTTTCTACCAAATTTGATATCTGGGAATATTCAATTATTGAGATTGATAGCATATAAACAACAGTATTTAATATTCATATTAAATATAATTTTATTAAGTATAATAATTAAATATAAAATTTTATTAAATACAATTTTTTTCTTAAATTAAAAAATAAATAAATAATTAATGCATCGTTTTTGGAAAATATGCTGATGGTAATAATGGTTTATCAACAATATTTCTTCTCAATAAACCACCAGCAAACGTATTTGTTTTTAATTTATCATTTATTGATGGTGTATTATTGTCATTATTATTTGTCATTTCATTTGTATTACGATTAGGTATTTTTTGATAAATATTCATTCGTTCAATTGGTGTACTGGTATTTGTTATAAACTCAGGTTTACTAAATGTTCCAAGACCAGGTGTATCAGATGTAAGACCAATTGTTCTTGATGTTAAATTTTTAGATGTTTGATTAATATTTGTACTTGTTGAATTTCTAATACCAAATCCAGAATTTGATGTTGCTGTATAATGTGGTGTTGTTGATCCTATTGTCGGTGTTGTTGTTGTTGTTGTTGTTGTTGCTGCTGGTGTTGTCATTGCTGTTGCTGTTGCTGATACTGATGGTGTAAATGTACTTCTTGAATTAATTTGATCAAATTTTGTTTGTCTTGGTATTGTTAATTGAAATTGTGAACCAATATTTATTGGTGTTATTGGTAATTGATTAGTAATTGGTGATTGATTATCGCTTGTTTTACGATGTAAATAATCAATAAGATTTGAATTTTCTTTCAATTTTTTTTCTTGCATACTAATTTTTGATTCTAATAATTTAATTTCTGATTTTTGTGTATCAATTTCAGCTTTCATTTCTTTTCTTTCTTTTATATTTTCATCAATTTTTAATGATAATTGTACAATTTCTTTTTGTTTTGTTTCTAATAATTTTTGTTGTTCTTCTAATGTTGATTCTCTTCTTTTTATTTTATCTTCTAATAATGATATTTTATTTTGCATTCTATGTGTTTCATCACTTGATCTTCTTAAATCATCATGTATCATATTTAAATTTTTTTCTTTACGTTGTAATTGATTTTCTTTGTTATTTAATTTTTCTTCTAATTGTTTTTTTTGTTCTTTTGTACTTTTAATTATTTCAATATGTTCATTTATTAATATATTTTTATCTTTTAATTCTTGTTCAAGTACAGCAACTTTTGTACGTGAATCATTTAACAATTTATCACGTTCTTGATAATCAATTTCTAATTTTGTATTTATTTTTTGTAATTGTGATAAATCACGTTGTGTTATTATCAATTCATTTTCAATTGTCTGTAAACGTTTTGATTGTTCAGAATTAGTTAATTCTAATGATGTTTGTTTATCACGATATAATATATTTTGTGATTTAATATCAGCCAATTCAATTTGCATTTGTTTTATTGTATCATTATAATGACGTTCCAATTCCAATTTTTCAATTTCATGCGTTCTTTGCCATTCTGATTTTGCTTGTGTTAATCTAAAAATTAAATTATTCCAATTAATATAATTAAATATCATCAATATATTTGTAAATAAAAATTAAATTTACCTGTCTTTTTCAATTTTTAATTGATGAGACGTTTGCATTTCTAACTGATTTTTTTCATTATAATATTTTTGTTCAAATTGATCAAGTTCTTTTACTTTACAATCTAATTCATCAGTGATTGTGTTTAATCTTGTTTCTAGATTTAAGATATCACGATCTTTATTATTAATATTATCAGTTAATTGTTTAATTTTAACAGCCATATGTGTTTTAATATCATCATCACTTGCTGGTGATATTTTTAAATATAAATGACATAAATTTTTTATTGTTTTTGGTTCAACAAAACGACAAAACCATTCACCTCTTTCTTCATATAATTCAAGAAGAAATTTTGATGGTGTTTTTAATGTACTTGTTGATGGAACATGACACTGATCAAGAAGTGATATAAGCTGTGTAGCAAAATTATCGAAATCAACCAATAAATTTTGATCAGCTTTTAAATTTTTAAAATCTTCATCATTTATCATTAATGAGTATAAAAAGCAGGAATCATTATCATCAGATAAACGTAAACACAGACTCTGTAATAAAAATAAACAAATGAGTTGTTTACAAAATTCTTGACACAAATTTAAGGTTATGTTTGACTTTTTTTTTATTTTAATTTTTTAATTTACATACCTTTCGACAAACTGGACTGATACCAGCATGTATTTCAACATTTATTCGTAAATCACGTTGACGTTCTTCTTTACGTTCTGGTTTAATATAAATACGTTGGACTTTTGTATACAAAACATCAACATTATTTAATTGCATACCATTGTCATTTGTTTGTATACTATTACCAGATAAATTATTCATGAAATTCATGATTTTAAAGATTTTTTTTTAATTAAAAAATACAACAATAAATTATAACTGTATATTATTATTCTTTTTTTTTTCAAAAAAACACTACTTATTTTAATTATTATAGAGACAAATTATAAACACAAAGCAATATTTATTTGTCGTTAAATTTTCAAATTGACATACGACGTTTGCACATCATTGAATGCGCATAAAAAAAAAAAAAAAAAAAATAGAGGATGGTAAAATAAATATCGTTTTATCGATTGGGTTCAATATGGCGTCGAAAAAAGAAGACCAATTTAAAGCACATGTCAAATTAATTCTTTTCCCTTGAGGAAGTTCCCAAGTGGCATTATAAAACGTATGTGGTATTTTTATTTATTAAATTAATAATATTTATAAGGCTTTTAATTATTTTGAGTGATCAAAACATAAAATTTAAAATTTTTCTAAACAGTATTGATTAAAAATATATATTATTTTTTATTATAATTAATATAAATGTGTTAGTTTAATATGTGCCTCGTTGTCGTGGTCAATCTAACCTAAAATTTGTTGATATAGCCACACATATTGTATTTTATTTATTAATTTTATATATTCATTTTTCATATTAATCCAGGTTGTATCACGTAACTCAAATTCAACGTCACAATGTCGGGAGGAATCGAGGCTTTGCAATTAAAGGAAGAAGATGTTGTCAAAATGTTGGCTGCCAAGACCCACATTGGTAGTGAAAATGTCAACTACCAAATGGAACAATACGTCTACAAAAGACGTATTGATGGTGCTGGTGTAAGCATTATTAATCTTCGTCGTACATGGGAAAAACTTCAATTAGCTGCTCGTGCTATTGTTGCAATTGAACATCCAGCTGAAGTTTTTGCCATCAGTTCATGGGCTCGTGCTCAACGTGCAGTACTTAAATTTGCTGCTCATACTGGTGCAACAGCAATTGCTGGTCGTTTTACACCTGGTGCATTCACCAATCAAATTCAGGTAAATAAAAATAAACAAATCCTAAATAAAATTCCACTAAAATCATAATAACAATGATGACAAATCATATTCATAATAAATTGTGTTGAATTTTATGGCTTAATCTTTGCTGATATTTTATAATATAAATTTATAAATTAATAATTTGTAAATTAAATTACTTATTTATTGTTTTCCTTTTTTCTTTTTTAGGCTGCATTCAGAGAACCAAGATTGTTGATCATCAATGACCCAGTCACTGATCATCAACCAATCACTGAAGCTAGCTATGTCAACATTCCTGTTATTGCTTTTTGTAATACAGACAGTCCACTTCGTTTTGTTGACATTGCTATTCCATGTAACACAAAATCACATCACAGTCTTGGTTTAATGTGGTGGCTTTTGTCTCGTGAAGTTCTTCGTCTTCGTGGATCAATTCCACGTGAAACTAAATGGAATGTTGTTGTTGATTTGTACTTCTACAGAGACCCAGAAGAGGTTTGTTTTATTTTTTATTTCAAATGATAATAATAATATATTCTAGTTATGATAAAATTAATAATATATTTAATATGATGATACAATTATGTCTAGAATTAAAAAAACTGTTGGTACATATGGCTTAATCTTTTCTGATAAAAACAAATTTAATTAATTTAAATTTAATAATTTATTACAAAAATAATATTTACAAATTTTAATTTTATTTCAGGTTGAAAAAGAAGAAGAAATTAAAGAAATTGCTGCTCCACCAGCAAAAGAATATGTTGCTGAAACAGTTGATCAAGGATGGGGTAATGAAGCTGAAGTTGCAGTTCCAGCAGCTGAAAACTGGGCTGATGGTGCTGCACCAGTTGCACCAGTTGTACCAGCTCCAGTTGTTCCATCAGAAGATTGGTCTGCTCCAGCTACACAAGCTGCTGCACCAACTGCACCAGCCCAAAACTGGGGTGGTTCATCAGCTGAAAAATGGGGTTAAAATAAAAAAAAAAAAACCAATCAATTTTGGCTATACATCATTTAATCTTTATACAAGCATTTAATAAAGCCAGATAAAAAAATTAATAAATATGTTGTTGTTTATTCATCTTTAATTATTATTATTTTCATTTCATTTATAAAAATTGTTCATTTAACATAAGAGAGATGGTAGTTTTATTTTTTTCTAGTTAATCAATGGTGCCGTCCTCTTGTGGTACTTTGACAATTCAACTGCGTGAAAAAAAAAAGAATAAATAAATAATTATAAATTATATTTTCAGCAATTGTTGGCAATTCCCAAATAAAAAAAAAAAAAAAAAAACCGGTGGCGTTTTTCTATGACTCATCACAAGTTCGCATATGTATTTTAAAAATATAAATAATAAACAAATACAATCACAACTCAATAAATAAACACAACAAAATAATTATCACAAGTACAAAATATTCAACCAACAAAAAAAAAAAAAAAGAAAAGACAAATCAGTAAATTAGCGTCTATATATATTTTTTTTTTTCATATGACCAGCAGTTTTTTATAATAAAATACAAATTGACAATACAGGTATGTCAAAATAACAAACAAAAAATAACTAATAAAAAAACAATAATTAAAAATATATTACAATTAAATTGATAAATTTATTATCATTGTTTAACAATTGTTTATAAAAAATATATTAAAAAAGTTTGGTTAGAATATCATGCCCAGGGCCTATTAAATAACAAATACGGTAGTGTGAAAAAAAAAAAGCAAATATTTCCCACTCTCTCTCTCTCTCTCTCTCTTATAAATACGCGCACAACAAACCCCCCCCCACTTAAAAAAAAAAATATTTTTTAGTTAACCATCAACCGCTTTAGCCGCACACTCAACAGATTGAGGTGTGGCCACAGACGGCAGCCATTTTAAAAATTGATCACTGTCGCATAAGATTTTTCAGGTAAATACGCAATTACTTCAATTAAATACAATTGAATTGGAATACGTGAATGTTGTGTCGTGTTGTGTTTTAAATAAACGTAAGCAAAGTTATTATTAATATACATAAAATAAATCCATCGATAAAATATTCATCACATAAATATTTCTCCAAAAAGGCAAGCAAGTTTTTTTTTTTTTTTTTCTTTTTTTATTTTATTTTTTTTTTCTTTCTATCTTTTTCTTGGTTATGATATATACTACACAAGAAGAACAGAGAAAATAAAATAAAATATAGAAAAGTATGTAAAAAACGGTGGGCAGCATTTTTTTTTAATTTTTTTTTTTTTTTTTTTTTTTAATATATTTTTCTGTAATAATCAAACGGAGCAATGAGTTTATTATTTTTTTTAGTGCAAAAAAAAAAGAAAAAAAAGTGCCATGCGTTTGTTTTATAATTGATCAATTATTGATATTAATTATAAATTAACCGGAATTTAATAATAATAAAAACAATAATGAATAACCCCGTTCATCCCCTTATCCTCCCTTTGATAATACAACTAACTAACTCGCTACCCCTACCTCTTGTATCTTCTCAAAAAATATTTCTCGACTCTGAACTCATCCAGTTCTCCTCAATATTTAACGACATATATAACTTTATATTAATTTTTGTTAATAATATATTTATATTATTTGGTAATTTGGTTATTTTATTTATTCAATGTTTTTATTAAAAAAATTAATTAAGTGTTTATTGTAGACGGGTTTTTAAGCTCTGCGTCATCATCCTGACCTCGCTAAAATCATTATCGTTTTAATCAATTTATATTTTTAATAATAATAATATTATTATTATATTTTTAATTTCTTTTTTTATAATTTATTTTTTCATTAAAGTCATCACGTATTTTTTCTCCACGTCTTGTCTTAATAATTTTTTTTTTTTTACATTTCTTTCTCTTTCACTCTCATTTGTATTTAGTTTTATGTATATATCTTTCTCACTCATTCTCGTGTGTTAATCCACCCACAGTGCCATTTGAAAAAAAAAAAAAAAAAATTGTGTTTCCGGTTAATTTTTTATTATTATATTTAACTATTTTTTAATTTAACAATAATTGTTTATCAATTTGGAGAAATATTATGTTTTTTTTTTTTTTTAAATTATTTTTTTTCATGTGACAATTGTTGATTTTATAAACAATATTTGATATAATTTAATTAATCAGGATTAAAAATTTTATTAATTTTTTTTTGTTAATAAAAAATTATAATTTATAAGCATATGAAAATATATTTTTAAAAAAATATATATATTTCTTGGAATAAAGTGACGTAAATGCCAAGATTAATCATGAGTACAACTGTGTTATTGTAACATCAGTGTATAATTATTTATAAAATTATATATTATATATTTAATTAATTTTATTTGTGATAATTTAATTGTCAAAATTAAAAAATACAATATTGGTTATTATTAAAATTGTTTATCACAAAATGCATGTTACTAAAATATTAATTTAAAACAAATATTAAACCAATAAATTTACAATAAAATAATAATATTGTTTATATAAATAAATATTTAATTAATTAATAAATTAAAAAAATTGCATGGTTTTATGCTAATGGGATTAATAATAACTTTAAATAAATATTTATTAAATTTATTTAAATGAGTGTTATAATATAATTGAGGTGTTTTTTTTTTTTTTTTTTGTTAATGCACAATAATAAAACTTTTTGTTTTTAAATATTTTGAAAATGACAATATATATTTGATAAATTAATGTCTTGTGATATTGAATGTATCATCTAGCCCTTCTCCACTTGAATATAACATCAAAAATAATATAGGATACATAATTATATTACAATAAACAACCGCTTCACTCAAAAATAATTACACAGTGAATTTATAAAAAGAAAAAAAGATAAATAAAAGTGTGATATATAAACAATTAAATAAGACGCTGTGATAAACAAAATATATATAAAAAATAATAAAAACTGAGACTTTTAAACGATGGGATGCATATTGGGCAGAGCCCTTGGTTCAGACGATAATGGTTACCCTGGATCAGGTACGACCCAGTTCAAAAACAAAATTTAAAACCAAAAAAAAAAATTGATTAAAAAATATATAATTAATAATTATGAGAAGATAAAATATAAAAGCCAAAAAAAAATAAATAAATAAATAAAAATCAATTGCTTTTATCCTAGTAGAATATCTTGATTAATTATTATTATTTTATTATTATTATTATTTAATATTTATAATAATTATTGTAATTAAATACACACAATCATCAGCAAGTAACAAATATCACAATAAAAAATTTCAAGAAAATTTACAAGCCAAATTTTGACAAAAAAAGAAACAATAAAATCAACAAACAAATAATTTTGTAAAAAGAATTTATATTATTTTCTTTTTGATAATTAAATATTGATTGTTTTTTTGTTTGTTATAAGAATTAATCAAATATTATTTATTATATAAAGTTAAATTAATTAATTTTATTTGTTGATAAATAAAATTTGTATTGAACAATATAATATTTAAATAGATAAATTAAAACACCAATTATTTTGGCATGTTGTATTATTCTTGAAGTTGTGTGTTGGCTTTTTAAAATATTAATAAATTAACAAACTAATATTTAAAATTATTATTTTGTTAATTAATAATATTGCTTATCATTCACTACACAAAATTAACAAATTATTTATATTTTAAATTTACAATACAAAATTTTATTGAGTAATTTTTATAAAATATATTATTATTTATTACATGATAATGTAGATTAATTATTATTATTTTTTTTTTAAATAAATATATTATTTTAGTTGAAAAAATTTCAATTGGGGAGGAAAAAAAATATTCTAAAATGACTGTAATGCATATGAATTATAAACAAAAGAAAAAAAAAAAAAAAAATATATCATAGTCGCATGAGATCATCAAGTGATGCACTCACACAATTATTATTTTTATTTAGTATTATTTATAAATTTATTTTAAATCAATCTGTTTTTTTTTTTTATATTTTATGTAGTCAAAAAATATATTTGTTGCATATTTTGAATAATCATAAATTTTATTTCATTTTTTTATTTTAATGTTATTAATTATTATTGTCAGTATTAATTTATATATTTTTTAATTTAATTTTTTTTGTTTGATATATTATTATTTAAATTTTAGGATTCATGGCGGCGATTAGAAAGAAGCTTGTAATCGTGGGTGATGGTGCTTGTGGTAAAACTTGTCTGCTAATAGTATTTAGTAAAGATCAATTTCCAGAAGTTTATGTACCAACAGTTTTTGAAAATTATGTTGCTGATATTGAAGTTGATGGCAAACAAGTAAGAAAAACAATTGTAAATTAATTAATATTTTTATTATAATTTATAATATTATTGTTTATTTATAAATTAGGTTGAACTTGCACTGTGGGATACAGCTGGACAAGAAGATTACGATAGACTTCGTCCATTGTCATATCCAGACACTGATGTTATATTGATGTGTTTTTCAATTGACAGTCCTGATTCATTAGAGAACATTCCTGAAAAATGGACACCAGAAGTTAAACATTTTTGTCCAAATGTACCAATTATACTTGTTGGAAATAAAAAAGATTTACGTAATGATCCAACAACAATTAAAGAACTTGGAAAAATGAAACAAGAACCAGTTAAACCTGAAGAAGGTAGAGCAATGGCTGAAAAAATTAATGCATTTGCTTATCTTGAATGTTCAGCCAAAAGTAAGGAAGGTGTTCGAGAAGTATTTGAAACAGCAACAAGAGCCGCACTCCAAGTAAGATTATTTATTTTATTCATTTATCTTATTTATCATATTATTATTTTTTTAAAATTAAAAATTATTAATTTTATTTTATTTATTTATTTATTATTATTATTTCAAGGTAAAAAAGAAGAAAAAGGGTAGATGTAGACTGCTTTGAAGTGTTTTGCAAAAATGGGCCCAACAACGACGGGTAGAAGATTTCAAAAAAAAAAAAAGATAAAATAATCATTCAAATAAAATAAAAAATAAAAATAAAAAAAAAAGTAAAAAATATAAATTAATGGAAAGAAAATCATGGAATTGCGGAGATTAAAAGTTTGCTAGCTTTTTCAATAGAGGCTAGTCGTTATGCCGGAGGCCCCTGATGCATAAAGATGATTAAAAAAATGAAAAAAAAAAAAAAAAAAAAAAAAAAAAAAACTATAACATACTTGATATCTTACTTTTAATTACTTTACATAATAAAAACGATCAACAAATTGAAAAAAAAAATAAAAATATATATGTTTTAAAATATGAAAAAAAAAAAAAACAAACGTCCAACTTGGAATAATGCAATGAATGAAAATGAAGGAGAAAAAAAAATAAATAAAAAAATAAAAAAGTGAAAGAAATGATTAGGAATTAAAATGCCTGATGAATTATATAAAAAAAAATTGATAAAATTTTAATTATCAATTTTTTCATTTCATACTAGTAATTATTGCGCATATATTATTTTTTAATTGTATCAAATTAATGTCGAATTTTTGAGTCTGTCAGATTGTGTAAATGTTTTAAAGTTACAATATCTGTACGAATGTTTTATTGATTGTCTGTGTAAAAACTAAAAAAAAAATCTAAATATCTTTGTTTCATTAAATTGTAAACAAAGTTAATTAAATATTATCTTCTATTTCCGGCAGAAGATATTTTTGTCTTTTTTACAATCAAAAAATATCATTTTCTTTTCGTTTTTTTTTTTTTCTCCTTATTTTTCTTTTAATCATTATTATTGTTTGTCACATGATATCCAACTACATTTTTTTTTTTTTATTTATTTTTTATTATAATTATTTCGAGTAAACAATCAGGACCATGTTATCAAATTGATAACATTATGAGCGAATTGAGAAGGCCACGAGCAAATACTGAAGAGAGACGAAATAAATTAACAAAAAAAAAAAACAACATTTCACTATGCACTTTAAAACAAAAAAATATTTATTTAATAATAATAAATATTTTTTTGTAAATAAGCCGCGTTTTCCTCAGTTTAATATATATAATATTAATAATAAATATATAAATATATATATATATTTTTTTTTTCACAACAATGATTTTAATATTGAAAAAAAAATTAAATTAAATAAAAATTGATATAGCTTGAATAAAATATCCAGTCGATTGTTTATTTTTTTTTCTTTTTATTTTTATGATTTATTATTATTTTTTTTTTTATTGATAATTAAGATACCAAGTAGAATAAATGTATTATTATTTTTATCAATTATTATATTAATTATAATTATTATTGTACTGCGATGATACTAACATATTAAATTAACGGTT
The DNA here is from genome assembly GCA_011426435.1 of Lysiphlebus fabarum. Lineage (NCBI taxonomy): Eukaryota > Metazoa > Arthropoda > Insecta > Hymenoptera > Braconidae > Lysiphlebus > Lysiphlebus fabarum. The sequence goes on from WSYQ01001043.1 coordinate 730,838, forward strand.
GTATGTTATTCATGTACTCCGTAAACTAAAAAACAAGATGATAAAAAAAAACAAAAATAATAATGATAAACAATTTTTAAAAAAATGTATAAACAAATTCTCATGAACATCCCTCTTATGTTGATAAAAGAAAAAACAAAATACTATTATAATATTTGTGTGAAGAAAAATTTATTAATTTATTTTATTTATTATTTTTAAATAAGTAATCACACAATTTTTTTTTATCATGAATATGTACTTGAAGCACTCAAATGTCTTATATTAATTTTTTTTTTTTTCGTGAGTTTGTTGTGTGTAATAATGAGTGTAAGAAATAAGACACTTTGTCAATGCTTATTAACAATTCAAATATTTATTTAAAATATTTTTAAAAAAACCATAAAGATATGATTAATTAAAAAAATAATATTTTTATTTTTTTTTGAATAAATTTAATAGTTATTAATTATTTTGTTTTTTTTTTAAATAATTAATTAGTTTGTTTTAAATTTATTTTAAACTGAGAGAACGTGGCATTATTGTTGCATTGTTAAATTTTGTTTAAAATTTGTGATACTCTTTGTAAAAGCCGCTCTGTTAAATTTGCTACACAATAATTATACAATATTATTAGTTATTTATTATTTTCAAATTTAAACAAATTTAATAAACTGTTTTTTAAAATTTTTTTAATTATCCATTGAAATAATATGGATTATTTTTAGACTCTGGATTTGATAAAATTTATTGGAAGGACAACTATTTGTTGCCATCATTATTTGTACATTAAAAAAAAAAAATAATAAATAAATAACGACGTGATCTGGCGCAATTAATTATCAATTGATTAATAAAATTACCAAGTAATTTTTAAAATAAAAAAAAAAAAAATATCAAAATATTAATTAAAAAACAATGCTTATATTGCACGATGAATTTGATTTATAAATTTAAACTATTTTCTGCCTTTTAACGCTTGATATGCGTTTAAATACAATTAAGATATTAATTAATGTATTTTTTTTAAAGTTTTTTTTTTTTTTTCTTAAAATTATATATAGGTTTATAAAGAAAAATGAAAATAATATGTAAAAAAAATAATGGTTTTGTTTTTGTTTTTTTTTTTTTTTTTTATTTATAATTTAAATGATTTTTTTTTTTTAAATATATTTTTGACAATTATTTTTTTTTTTTCTCAAATATTACACTGATTTTTTAAATTATTTTTTAGTACATTTAAACTAGAACACGAAATCACTGGTATAATAATAACATTAAAATATTTCATAACACTCATTTGAAATAATCTTAAATAGATTGAAAAGTTCGCCTGCGATCTTGGTGTTCTGCATTATTTATTTTAAATTTATTTAAATTGTTTTTTTAAATATAATAATCTAACAACATATTTTGCGACGACTCGATAAAATTTTCTTCACTGCCGTCGTGTTAATTAATTAACAAATTAAACAGTTAAAAAAAAAAATGCAGACTATAAAGAAATTATTGTACCGATATTTATTTTAAACGTAAATAATTTTTATATGCGTTTTAAATTGATAATAAAATTATATCCGTCTTCCTTGGATATTAATAATGAAAAATAAAAGCAAAAAAATGATAATATAATTTTGCAATTATAAAATTTATGCACCGACGATTATAATAATACTCATACGGTAAATAAAATGAGAATTTAAAAAAATAAATTTTTAATAATTTTGGTGCTAATATTACAATATTAAATGAATGTTTTTTTATTTATTTTGTTTTCTTTTTTAGTTATTTAGCAATATTAAATTCATCACATATTTGTGCTGATTTATTTTTCAGTACCCAATAAATATATATACATATATATAAATAATATATATTATTTTATTTTTCATAGACCGCACGACTGGGATCAATTTTTATCATTTAAAATTATAAAAAATAATAATAATAAAGCTAATTAACTAAGAATCTTAACAACAATATTTTTACTTGATTAAAAATAAATAAATAAATAGAAAAAAAATAAAATAATTAAAATTTCCAAATAAACTTTGGTACGAAAAAAAAAAAAAAAATCAAAAAATTAAATTATAATTAAAAAAAAAGAAAATATTAATTAACTATTTTCATGAATTTTTAAATATATACTTATTAAAAAAATAATTTAAATATATTTATATATTTTTTTTCTTTTCTTTTCTTGGAATGAATAAAAAATAAATAATAATAATAAAAAATTGATAGATATAAATTTAAATAATTTTTTTAGTAATTACAATGATGATTTTCTTCGATATTGTGTGTAGGAATCTTGTTTTGTCATTTTAATGTGGACGGTGCTGAATGATACTGTATGTGTGTGTTACACTTGCTGGTATTTTTCAATAAATATAATTTTCTGTATTATCAATATAAATTGATTAATTTTTTTAAGTATAATTCCACTTATTTATAATCACAATGAATTTATTTATTTATTTATTTTTCTGATGATTAATATATACCTATATTTGTTTTTATTGATGATAGTTAGGTTTGTGAATTATTATTTTTTCCACTTGTCATTGTTGTCCTTGATAATAAAAATAAAATAAATTAAAAACGAAAATTATAATTATTAAATTATATTAAATTTTATTAAACTTACTCTTTTGTTGTATCAATTGATGAATAATTTTTAATTTTATTTGATAAACTATTTTTATTATTATCATTTTTTTTATCATTATCTGATGATAAATCATTATTTATATTTGTATCACAATCTTCATTTGGAAGACACATTTCAACCATTGCTTCTAAACAATTAACAAATAATTCAGCACTTTCAGCAGTACGATTACATTTTGCAAATGGTCCAGCAAATCTCCATAATCCACCAAAACCAAAACTTTGTAAATAATGTAATTGTTGACCAGTATCTTCACATGCAATCATATTTTGTATAATTGTTTGTACTGAACCAACAATTGCTTGATCATGACTTGTTGATAATACACTACTTATTTTAGCATATAATAAATTTTTTATAACTGGAAATACTTTTGGAAATACAATAGATGCTTCAACAAGATATTCATAAAGTATTCTTGTTTCACTTTCATCTGTTGAATATTTAACAAGTGTTGCTAGTATTGTTAAAACAAGTGTTTGAGTTGAAAAATCAGTTAATATATCTGGATCAAGTAATATATTATTTTCATTACTAACACTGACTCTTGTACTACGATTCTTTGATTCACAATCATCAGTTGTTGTTGTTGTTGTTGTTGTTGTTGTTGTTGTTGTTGTTGTTGTTGTTGTTGGTGTTTTAGCTTCTTTTGTTGTTGGTACAGAAAATGAACGTTGTGTTTTAAATAATATACGTCCAGATTGAGTTGGTGGATTTGTTTTTTGTTGTCTTGCTAATGATATAGCTGTTTGATCAAGTAAATCCCAAGATTTTTGTTTTCTATTTGTTGGATTATTACTATTATTATTATTATTATTATTACTATTATTTAATATTGTTGTATCATTAGAACTAGTTAATGTACAATTTGGTAATAATACATCTAAAAAATCATTACTATTTGATTCAGATAAATTTTTACCAAATGAATGTTTAACATGACAACGACTTCTAACTTCTTCTGAAACATGTACAAGTGCAGCAAGATATGCAACACTTTCTGGTGTAACTTCAAATTTATCACGTTTTGTTGGTTTAGCAATAATAGCTAATAACATTGTTAATACTCTTGATGTTCTTGTAACAGTTGTTGGTGTTGGATGTCTATAACCTTTTAATAAATGTCCAACAAGTGCAAAATGAAAATTTGATTTAAATGATAAACCAACAGCATGATCAAGTTGTTTAAAATGCCATTCAAGTGGTTCTCTTGTTGTCATCATAACTTTTTCAAGTGTATTATCATCAAATATACCTTGTGAATTTAATGTATGAAGATTTTGTTCAAGTAATGCTAAACCAGTTGCATATAATGGTGCTTCATCAAGTTGTAATATTGATGTTGCAATCCAAAATAAATAACGATGTATTAATGATTCTGGTCTTAATAATGGTTGTAATCTTGTTAAACACATAACAATTGCTTCAAGTAATGTTATGTCATTAAATGATTCTAATGCTTTAACAAGTATTCTTAATAATTGTTTAATTTCATAATCAGTTATTGTTTTTGATATACAACCAAATACAATTAATGCACGTGGTTGTAATGCTGGATTATATGCAATTGCAAATTTTTTAGCATATGATATCCATATTTTTAACCAATCACATTTTGGTATATCAATCATACATGCTTCCATTATTTCTAATAATGCATCTGTTATAACTTCTAAACTAATTAATGATAATTTTTCACGATCATTATTATTAAAATAATTTGCATTTGTTGTTGTTGTTGTTGAATTTGAATTAATATTTGTTGTTTTATCATTTATAAACCATCTACTATCATTTGTATGTCTATAACTTGATCTAAATGCTGTAACAGCTGCTGATTTAACTTTACTAATACCAAATAATAAATAAAATTTTGATAATGAAAATTCATCAAGACTCATACGTAATACACGATGTGTATTTTCATTAAATGATGGTGAACTACATGTACATAATGAATGTATAATATTAATAACAAGACCATGTGTTGATGCACGCATTGATAAACTACCAGAACATACTAAAAATGTAACAATATGAAATAAATATGGTAAATGATTACCAACATCAAGACAATTATTAAATGATAACATTAATAAATATCTTGCTAGAATTGCAATTTCATCCCATAGTGTATGTGTTTCAAGTAATTGTGTTGGTGATGTACATGTTTTATCAATAACACGACATAAACGTCCAATAATTTTTTTAGCAACAAGTTGTACATTACCAGATGCAAGTGCAACAGCAGTATCAGCCATTATTTCAACCATTGGTGAACCTAAACCATAACCAACACTTTTATGTATAAAATTATCTAATACAATATCAATTAATTCTGGTAATTGTCCAATAGTACTCCATATTTTAGCTTGTATTGATGGATACATTTCAACTTCTTCAATTGTTAATAATATTAATTTTTCTAATATTTGTATAACTTGTTTTTGTCTTTTATCATTTTCATTATTTGGTTTATAAAATTTAACAAGATTTTTTAACCATGGTGTCATATATTCTAAACATAAATGTTTTAATTCAATTGTTGATAATTTAAAACCTTGCATACATTCTTCTAAAAATTCAAGTGTTAAATGTGGATCATTTGATGCTAATGTTTCACTTAAATGTTTTATAAATATTGTATTATTTGATGGTATACATAAACCAGATGTTTCAAGTAGTTGTCCTTCAATTTTTAAATCAAATGTTGTTGTTAATGCACATAATTGATTATATGCTGCTGTACGTAAATTTGGATCACAACTACCAAGATTTAATAATGCCATATTTAATAATGTACCTGGTACATCTTTTGGACGTATTTTTGGATGTACAGACATTGTATCTGGTTGTGATAATTCCCAACGATTTCTAATATGATATATTGATTGTACAATACTATCACAATCATTATGTATAAATGATAATGGACCAGATTCATTTGATATTGTTAATGTAAATTGATTATCATCAACAAGACATACTTCTTCAATTTCAGATGCATAATAAACATCATTTAATAATACAGAATGTGATAATACTTTACATTTTTCAGCAGATGTTATTTGTATTGCTGATGGACCAATTTTAATTGATACTTTTGTATCTTTATGTGATAATTTTAATGCACCAGTAAATACTTTTAAATCTTCATCAAGTGTTAATGTTGCACCTGGTAATTTTTGTTGTTCTTGTTCAATAACTTCATTTAAACGATTTTGACAATCAATAAATATAACTTTTCTATTACCTTTTAATGGTGCTAATATTCTATCATGAAATTTTGTATATTCTCTAACCCAATTATTACAATTATAAATATATGATAAATGTATATTTAAATATGCAACTTTTGGTAATACATAAAACCATTTTTGTAAAAATTCAGTACGAAAACGATTATCAGAACATGTATGTGTAAAATCAATAACAACTTCAAATGGTGAATGACAAAATGGTTTTAATGTTAATATAACATGATATATTAATAAATCACCATTTGTTTCACCAATTTTATAACGTCTTGCAATATAATAAAATATTGGATAACCATGACGACTTGTACCAGCTTGATAAAATATATTTAAATTTTTAATACTTTTAAATTCTTCTTTTTCATGCATATTATGTTTAACCATTATTTCTTCAAAATTTGTTGATGACATATCAATATTTGACCATCTTGCATATGAAAATAATAAATGTGAATCAATTGGTTTATGTTCTGGTGGACCAAGATATGCTAATAAAGTTGCCATTTTATCAAATGGACGTCTACCAACAGCTTTATGATCACGACTACTACTTAAATAATCACCAATTCTTTCTTGATGATTCCATAATAAACGATGTAATGCTAATACATTTGTATCTGATACAAATGACATTGGTGAATTTGTTTGATCAACTGTTTCACAATCAGATGCTATTTGAATAAAAAATCTACGTCCAATTTCAAAATGTAAACGTAAAAAATCATTAAATTGTAACATATATTGTTCTTTACTAAATTCAACATGATTTGCAATATTTTGTAATATTTTTGACATTAACATTAATCCACGTTTAACATTATGTGGTATTTGTTTATTAATAATACCCATTTCTTGTGGTGATACTATTGCTGGATTTATAAAACGTAAAAATATAACAGTACCAACAGCACCAATATTATTTTGTGGACATTGAGGAAATCTTTTACTTAATACTTGATATAAACAATGGCACATTGAACGTAATTGTGATGGAAATTTATCTGCTGATGATACTATTGCATCAAATACTTTTTGTGTTAATGATATTAAATTTTTACCATTTATTATAACTGATTCATTATTAATATCAATTCTTGATGTATCAACTTCAAAATTTAATTTTGAATTATTAATATCATCAATTAATGGTAATAATAATGGTTCAAGTAAATTTTGTAAATAACTTGCACCATATATTTTAAAACAAAATGCCATTATTTTACTACCAAGACTATTACCACGAAATAATGTTTGCATACAATCTGATACTTCAACTTCACGATAAAACATATTCCATAATAATGGTGATAATAAATGTTTTGCATCAAATAATGTTACAAATACACGTGCAAGTTCATCCATTTGATTTGATGTTATAACATTAGCAAGTGCCATTGCTATTGGTAATTCACCTTTATCACTAATCATTGTAACAAGTTGTACTAATTGTTCAAAACGATCAGCTAATACTGTTTCAGCAAGTGTATCAAATTCAGTACCTTGTTGTAATATTTTTGTTAATACTTCCATAAATGCTGCACGTGTTTGTAAATCACGATTATAACCAAGATCAATTGAATGCATAAGACCACTATCAATATTAGCACTTAATAAATTACTCATTGCTTGTATTGTTGCATTACGTAAACATGATAATTTATTATCACTTGTTATTCTTTGACGTGTTAATAATTGTTTTTCTTCATTAACAGCATCATTACAATCATTCAATGAATTCATAAATAATGTAAAATATTTTAAAAATAATTGTGATTTAGCTTCCATTAAATCACCACGATCTGATTCTTCTGGTTGTAATGGTAAACCACGTAATAATGAACCAACAGCTTCCATACATGCTTGTTCAAGATCACGTGTTATAACTGTTACATCATTACCACCACCACCACCACCACCACCACCAATACCAACACCATGTTGTGTTATTGTTGATGCTGATGCTGCTGCTGTTGTTGAAGATGATGATGATGATGATGATGATGTTGCTGCTGCTGCTGCTCCTGCTGTTCCTGTTACTGATGATGATGATAATAATAATGATGATGATGATGATAATGATGATGATGATGTTAATGATGCTGTTGCAGTTGCTGTTGTTGATGCTGCTGCTGCTGCTGCAGCTGCAGCTGATGATGATGATGATATTGATGATGATAATATTGTACCAGTTGATGTTGTTAATGTTGATGTTGATGTTACTGCTGATGTTCCTATTGATGTTTGTGATGGTACTATTGGATGTGTTGTATCCATAATCCAATCAGTTAAATATTCAACTAATTTATTACGAAATTTCATTTCTTGACGAAATGCTAAATCATCACGTCTTTTCATCATTGTTTCAATCAATTGACATAATTTTGTTTTAATATGTATTGTATATATAACTGTATCTAAATGTCGTACATAACGTACAATAGCTAATGTCATTGATTCAATACTGGTTATACCTAAATATTCTGATGGTTGATCAATTTTAGTTTCTAATACATTTTTCATAATATATATTGTATGTTCAATAAATTGTGTATTAACATCAAGTACAATAACTTGTCCTTGTTGATCAAAAAATTTTTCAACAATACTTTTAATTTGATCAAATAATATTGGATATAATGCTGGTGACATTTCTTGTCCAACAAGTTCTTTAACATTTTTTTGTATTTGTGGACCAAATTTTTCATTATTACATATTAATAAACGTAATAAATTAAATATAAATTGTGTTACTGGACAATATAAATTTTCATGATTTGTATTATTAACAATATTTGATGATGATGATGATGATGAATCTTGATTTTTAATTATATTTTTTTTTTGTTCTTGATTTGTTAATGTAGATGATGTTAATTGTCTATTTGGTAATTTTTTTTGTAAACAAACACCACCAAGTGCACATAAAAAACCAGTCATATTTGCCCATTCATTAATTTGTTCTTCAAGTTCATGTTCAGTACTTTGATTTGATGCACGTCTTTTACTTGTACTACGATGAAATGATTCAACTTGTCCATCTTCTAATTTATTTTTTGGATAATTAATTAATTGACGACATGTTGATTCCCAATTTATAAATGTTTCTTCCCATGCTGGTTGTACACCATTAACACAATGTTCAATTTTTCTTAATAATGCCATTATTCTTTTTTGTAATGCTACTCTTTCTGTAAATATAAATTAAATATTTAATAATTAAATAATATAAATAAATAATCAATTTTTTCTTACCATGATTATTTTGATGATACAATGTTCTACTTTCTCTTGCAGCTGTTTAATTAAATTAAATTAAATTAATTGATTAAATAAATATAAAATAATATATAAAATTTACTCACCAGTTGTTAGACCAGTTGATGCTTGTGCAAGTTCCATATAAATATGATAATTTGGTAATAAACATGTTACAGCAACTTCATCACTACCACATCTAATATCAGCTTCTTCACATAATAATGAAAAACATGATAATGATACTAATACAGCTTCTATATCAATACTCCATAAATACATAAAAAAAACAACTTCAAGTTTAATATGTGCTTGTTTACATATTGCAATTTGACTTCCAATATTAGCATTATCTTTATTTTCCATTAAAAATTCATTTCTTCTAACAAGTATTTGTCTTAACCATTTTAATATATCAGTATAATTAATAATTTGATGTTGTATTAATTTTTGTGATATTGAAAATAATATTTGTGAACTAAAATCCCAAAATGTTTTAATTGGTGATTCTGGATTCCATGATTTAATTTTATCTGGATGATGTAATACAAGTAATGCTTCCATAGCTTCATTAGCAATATCTGTCATTGTTGGTTGATGTACAAGTGATACTAAACCATTTATTAATTCTAATGTTGATGATTGTATTTCATGTCCAGCTTTACCATAATTATAAAGCATTAACATTGGATCAGTATGTATTAATTTAACCATCCATAATAATAAATTTTTAAAACTAGATATATCATCACCACCATAACGTTCTTTATATTTTGATTGTTCTTTATTTTTCATAGTTAAACTTTGTATCATTCTTAATGGTGTATGTGATATATAATTTTGTGTAACTTTATTTAATATATCAGTAAACATATTACGTAAATCATAACTATGTATATATATTATATCAATTTTTGGCCACCATAATAATCTTGGTTGTGTTATTATTTTATATAATGAACTTATTAATACAAATTGATATATTGTTGTTTGTGATGAATTTAAATTTAAACATATTTTTAATATATCATCATTATATGGTTTAATACGATAACAACTAACAAAACAATCAATTAATAAATCAATATCTTGTGTTATTGTTGTTTGTGAACGTATAAATGGTTTTGATGAATTAAATAATAATGTTATTAAATCATTCATAATACTATTAGCAAGTATTATTATAACATTATTATTTGATTCTAAATTATTAATATATGTTGATGATTTACATAATTTAACACATGCAACTGCTGCTGATTCAGTTGCATGACGATTTGATGTACTATGTATACATATATTTTTTTTAATACAATCAATAAATTGTTTTTTTTTTAATAATTTTTGTCCATATTGTAATGTATTATTATTATCATTATTATTATTATTATTTATAATTATTATTTCTTGTATTATTTTTGGTGATAATATTAATAACATTATTTGTAATGGCCATAATAATGTTATTTTATTATAATTTTTTTTATTATTATCAATTGTACTATCAAGTATATCAAATAATTCACAACATAATTTTGATAATTTATCATTTGGATTTTTTTGTATATCTGCAAATTCATTTGGATATATATCCATCCAATTACTAATTGCACGTTCAAGTGAATTTATTAATACAATATGTGCTTGTTTTTTTAATAAACGATATTTTAATATTATTTCTTCAAGTAATTTTATTAAATTATTTAAATCAATATTGATATGTTGTATTAATTCAATATCACTTAAATCTTGATTTTCTTCATTACATACTGATAATTCTTGTAAATGATCAGATATACGATTAAATACTGTACGTGGAAAATTTAAACTCAATGCAAATAATACTTTACTTGCTAATAATTTTATATTTGGTTGTTGTATATTTTCATTTGTTATATTTATAAATTGGCATATTTCACGTAATAATAATTTTACATTCATTGTTTCATCTTTATTTTCTTTATAATCTTTTGGTTGTATTGCTAAACATTTTTCTAATGTATCCAATACAATTATTATTGATTCATAATAATTTTTTTCTTGTTCAATACAATGTAATGATTTTAACATTGTTGTAATACGTTCAAGTATTCTTGTTAAACCAGATATAACTAATGAAAAACGATGACGTGATATTTTTATGAGGTATTTACGGTTTTTTTCTTCATTTAAACGTGAATTTGTTGATTGTTGACCAGCACGACAGGGTAACTATATATTTTTTTTTTTTTTAAATTAACAAAAAACAATTATTATTTATTTATTTTTTTATAATTATTATAACTATATTTATTTACCTGATCTTCAAATCTTGTTATAAGCAAATTTGCCCATTCTTCTGGTTTTTGTGTACCCATTTTTTATTTATTTATTTAATTAATTAATAATTATCCATTAAACAAATCAAACAATAAATGATCTACCTCACCCCCTCAATCAGTCAATCAGTCACTCAATCACAATCACAATAATAATAATAATAATAAATATCATAAATTTAAATGAAAAATATAAAAAAATTAATAATAAATAGATAAATTGATATTATCATAAACATAACACACCCCACCCCACGTTTTTCTTTTTTTTTTTCTTTCATTTAAATATAACACATGATAACGCGAGTATGCCGTCATCTGGATGAGGTGAAAAAAAAAGATTTTTGGACACTGTCGTTGTTTTATTATTTTTTTTGTTAATATATTATTGTTATTATAAAATGTCTAAAATGTCAATGCATAAGTGTATTTGTGACAGTTTATTATGCTCACATTGTATATGTATACAACTGTATTAATAATAGTATTGGTGAAAATTCATTCGGGGGATGAAAATGTGTGTGTCAGTCGGCCAACTATGCTAAGAACCAACAGCTAAGCACCACACCGGTTTTGCTGGAAGACGAGCCAAAAAAGAAGGATGTATATAAAAAAAAATAAAAAAAATATATTGCAATTCAAGGAAAATAGCAAGTGCAAAAGAGATACCAAATATATATATATATCTCTTATATATATGTGTGTGTGTGTAAAAATGGCGCTTCAATCGCATTGGGCGGGGTGAACAATAACAAATATAAAAAAAAAATGATATAATTAATTAAAGAAAATATATTAAATTATTAAGTATATTATCATGATGAATTTATAAAATGATAATTAAATAAATTAATTTTTTTTTTTTAAATTTATTAAATATATATTTGAATGGATTATTTGTTTAAAAAAATTGTTATTACTTTTGTTTAATATTGTAAAAAATAAAAGGGTAGATTAAAATAGGGGAAGTTTGTATTTCGTTCAAGAATACTGGGGCCATTCATAAAGTCGATATGATAAGGTCTCTCTCATCTCCTACCATACACTACCCCAACACCCCAACATTTTTATATGATACCTCTATATCTATATGTGTATATGCAAACAACATTATCGATTTTATTATTATTGTTGTTGTTGTTTTTATTCAATGCTGCAAAAACTATGAATGATCATAAGTATTTGAAGGTCAATAATACATATACCTATAAACATCAAGAGTATTATAAATTTTATTTAATATATTTATTATTATTATACACAAAAATAAATAAACAGTAAATTATTATAATTATATATTGTTAATTTATTATGTTGATGGCATTGATTGAATTTATTATTTGTTGATGATGTTTTTTAATACAATCAAGGTTTTTTGGATCCAAATCTGTAACCCCAATGTTAAAAACAAAATGATGACTTTGGTCTTGACTTGATATTATATTTGATTCTGGATATTTTTTTAAATCACAACTGTAAAATAAAAATTTATATTTATTATTATTATGATAATATAATTTTTAATGATTTAATTAATTATGAAAAACTTACATATTTACTTTACGAAATGACAAAAGTATTGAACAATCTCTTGCTGTTGAAAATAATAAATAATTTTTTAACATAATAATATCATTATTATTTATATTATTAAAATATAAATTTTCATTATTAATATTATTATTAAATTTTTGATAAATATTATAAATATCATGTAAATTTGTACAATGTAATTTTTGTAATTTATATAATTTATCTAAAACACAACCATCTGGTAAATAATTAAATTTAAAATTACATTTATTATTATTTATAAAATTATTTAATTTTATTATATTAATATTATAATAATTTAATATATTATTTTCATTATAATTATTATTATTATTATTATTATTTAATGAATTATCATTGTTTAAAATAATTGAAGGTTTTGAAAGAGGTCGTAGTAATGCCTTGATTATTAAATTACTCAGTATGTCCTCGACTTTATCGTCTGTTGAAAAACATTCGGTCAATAACCGTTTTAAATCATCATGATGGTAATCATCACCCCAAATACGTGTACCATCTTTAAATAATATAAAATTATTTTGAGGTGAATTAACAAGGTTAAATATTGCTTTTTTCATACGTTTTTCATCACCCGAAAATAAATCACATGGACAATATTTACTTATTTTTATTATTTTTTTTTCAGCCAACTGTAAAAATAAAATTATATTTTAATATTTTTATTATTATTTATTATTTTAATTTAGCCTATACCTTGTTAAATTGAGTAAGACAATATGGACATTTTTGAATAAATCTATCTCCTTCAGGTACATATCCTTGTTTTGGTTTAATTTCAATGCAATAATTAAATTTCCTTATTAAATTATCATCAAGGTACTCAGGAAGTAGTGCATAATCTGGTAATTTAATTGCAATATTTTCATAAATATATTTATTTTTTCTTTTATCTAAAATAAAAAATATATAAATTATTAAAGCTATTATTATAAAATTATATAAAACTAAATAATTTATTTTACCTGGTCTTAATTTTTCAACTTTATCATTCCAATTATTAATAATATTTATTGGACAATAAATTAATTCATATTTATCAACAAATCCATTCATATGTTTTTTAATAAATTTATTATAAAATTTCATTTCAAAATTAATTCTTTTTTTATAATTATCATCATTATTATTTTCATTATTATCCAATGTTTTTTTGCGAAATCTCAATACACTCCTTGTCTGTAACAAAAAAAATTTAATAATAAAAAAATTATTGTAAATATATATTTTCTCTTTTTGTATTCTTACAACGAAATTATTTCAAGTACGTTAGTTGAAACACAATGAAGAAAAATAAAATAAAAAAAATAAAATACAATTGGCTATAAGAATTGTCTTCTTGCTTATTTTTTTTTATTTTTCAACTCTAATCTGATTTTAGCACAACAAATGTGTAAAGAAACAAATCAATAAAATAAACGTTGACGTGGTGCGACTAGAAAAATATAAAAAAAAAGTGTTTCTTTAAACTCAAATAATACGTCATGTTATTCATACAGATAAAAATAATAAAATATATATTTAACAAATATAAATTAAAGATATATAGATAAAAACTACCAATGACAATATAAGGTCAATTATATTATTTAAAAATACATAATAATAAAAATAATAATATATATTCAAACCGGATATTATTAAATAAATAAATTTTTATTATTTATAAGAGGACTCACTGATGGTAATGATATGACGAGATTGGCGTTGCCTTCCCCTCGATAAACATATCCATCAAGTTCATTCTGATTGATTTGACGATGCTCCAATTGATTCAAGCTGTTATCATCATCATCATCACCATCATCATCATTGCAGCAACCTCGAGTATCAATAATCACAACAGCATCATCATTCTTCATTTTTTAATTAAAAAAATAATAATTTTTTCTTCTTTACATTGATCATCATCATCATCATCATCATCATCATGAACAATAAACTGTAAATAATATTTAAAAGCATTTTATAAGTAAATATATACTAACGTAACAGAAAAATATATAAATATAATTTATATAAAGAAAAAAAATAAAAATCATAGGTGTTAATTACAATTGTTTAAATATTTATTTATATATTTTGTTTGATTGAGGCAAATATCATATTTATTTTATGATAAGATATTATGTATATTTTTTTTTTCGTTTTGTTAATTTTTAAGAAATTTATATTGAACATTATTATTTATGAATAATAGACATGATGTTTTTTAGCGAGGCCAAAGGGGTATATAGAAAGACAGCCAGGGCAACAACCGATGATGACCTCCTCACACAACACGTTGACTACCAAATGTATATATAAGTGTGTTATTGTTGGTGGTACCATGTAGATGATGATTTCTGCGTGCGCTTGTAGGTCGTCCGAATGTTGGCTCCAATCGATCCCCAGCCCGGTTCGTTGTTCTTTATCTTTTCACATATATATTTAAATATATTTTTGCAAAAAAAAAAAAAAAAATGATGATAATCATAAAGATTTATGGTAATTTTGATGACACAGTGGAAGATGAGGAGTGGTAATGGTATTTTTGATTATTTAAGACAAATTTTTGTATATATTTTATAAATTAAATTCCATAAGCACAAGGTCTTTGTATATTTATTTTTTTTAATATTTTTTATTTATTTATTTCTGTACAAAAAACAGTCGAAAAAATTATAGATTTTTTTTAATATTTTTTTTTTGTTCTTCATCATTTGACGTTGACATTGTTTTTTTTTTTTTAAAAGATTTTTCATTATTTTTTCGAGCTCACGGTTTATATGTACAAGCGGGAAATTATAGTTTTTATTATTCTTTATTAAATTGTTTCTTACGATTTTATTTATCATTTTCTTCATTCGTAACTTATCGACTAATATAATTATACACTGATATATATATATATATATATATATTTATATATATATTTATTTTTTTTTATATATAATAATATAATATAATTATAGTGAACCTACATGTCTAAGGGATTTCGAGTGTTTCCTCGTAGAAGTCTGCTGCATGTGTGTATATTTTTAAATTTTTTTAAATTGATTTTAAATATGTGCGTGGTTTTATTCCACGTCTGTACGTTTTTATATGTATATATATATTTTTTTTAATATATAATTTATAATTATTTTTAGTTTAAAAAAAACATTTACGGATTTATTATAAATTTTTTTTAAATAAAAATTGAGTCATGTATATTTTTTGTTTTTAATATTGTAATTATTATAAATATTTAATCTTTGTATTGAAATGATATTTTATCATTGAAATCAATTGGATCATCTAATAATTAAAATTATAATTTTTAATGACATGAAAAAAAATTATGCTTTTAACAACAAAGCTACCTTGGATTTATTTATTTATTTATTTTTTATATATATATCAGACACACATCTCTCAAACACTCATGATTTTAATTAAAAAATAAAAAAAATAATAATTATTTCATCACCTGGTTGAATCAACTTATCAAATTTTACTGATTTAATATATATCACCTTTTTTTTTTTTTGAAAAAAAAAAAAAAAACAAAAAATAAATTTAATTGTCATAATGACATTATTAAAAAGTATAAAATTAAATTTTTTTTCAGACCAGATTTGTTTTTAAATAATTTTTTTTTTAAATGAAATTTTAATTATATTTGTTCTTTTTTTGTATTTTTTTTTTTTTTTTTTTTTTTTTTAATAAAAAAAATATAATAATTTACAAATTGAATGAAATATAAAATAATTATGCAACATTTGCAAAAAATTATTATACAAAAAAAAATTATATAAATATATTTACTGTATATATCACGCGATTAAAAGATCAAATTGATCAGAAATTAGAAAATAATAAAAAAAAAATATTAAAATAAATTAAATGTACAATTGGGGTTTAGCATTCATAATTGCCATTGACATGATTGCTATTTGGAAATGCATCAACAATATTATCATCAATATTACATCACGACTATCGTTGTTGTTATTTTCATTAATTTTTTTAATAAACCCCGCCAAATTTGTCACAATATCACGTTTTAAAATCACACCCATTAATAATCCCTCGTCAGTAATATATATATATATTTATTTTTTTGTTTTTATTAATCATTCAAATCATTCAAACACAATATATTCTCTTTCTCATTCATCTACAAATATTCGTTCGCAATTTTGTAATTAATCAATTACATCGTTTCGATTTTGTCTTGTTATTATTATTTTAATTTTTTTTCTTTGTTAATTACATTTATATTTTATATATAAGTATATCATTTTCTTTTTTTTTTTTTTTTATTTTTTATTATTTTTCTCATATTTTAAACTTTTTTTTATTTTTCTTTATTTAAAAAAATACTGAATTAACCAAGCTAAAATCACAGACTTGCTGGACCAATATTTTTTAGCCAGCTTTATTTTTTTTTTTTTGTACAAATTCTTCCTGAAGGACTCAATGTATAATTACAATTTTTTTCGTGAAGATAATGTTTTTTTTTTTTTTTTTTTTTTTTTTATATGTATATATAGATAATTACAATTTATTCGTGGAATAATTATCATATCAAAGTACAATATATTAAATTAAATTGCAGATAAATGCCACGTTATTATTTTTTTTAAATTTGTTAATAAATAGTTTATGAGTTTTTAGTCACTTTGAATAAATTGTACATATTTATATATAATATATATATTGTTTTTTTTAAAATGATTAATAATAATCTACTATTATGTGAAATTATATCAAAGAAATAATATAATTAAAATAAAGAAAAATAAAAAATACTTGAAGCGTGTATATATACCTATATATCAATACAGTACAATATTTCTTTTTTTTTTTTTTTTTCATTATTTGATATATATTTTATACAAATTAATAAAATTGTAATTTTAATTTAATTTAAAAAAATAATAATAAAATTATATTAACAAAACTTTGATAATACATAAATTCTGTTGTATTTTATTTTTTAAATTATTTTTTTATCGACGCATAATATCCGGCGAAAAATAGGACGAATTTAAATTTCATATTTTTTTGTTCTTAAAATTTCTATATACGTGCTCAATTGTACCATCATGTTTGACAATATAATATATATATATATATTTTTTTTTTTAATTACAAATATGAATATACAAATTTTTTTTTTTTTTTGAGAATAAATATATTCATGTTGAGATGTTTTGTTTTTTTTTTTTTAAGACTCGATTTAACGTACAGAGATTAACATTATTTAATTTTCATATATATATATTTTTTAATATTGTCCTTTTTGCATAAAATTGTTTAATCTATTATTATCTCTATACGATTATGATAATCACAGTGATTTAACTAGTTGCTACGTACACAGAGCCTTCGTCCAACCACCGAATAACGACGACTAATCAATACTCTCTCTTTTTGTTTTTAATTTTTAATTTTCAAATTTATTAAATAGACTTTTTTAATAAATCGGAACGATTAATCTGCGAACGGTACAATGGTATGATTTTTCCATTTTAAATATTTATAATCATTTAAACTTTCATACATTCATCATCAACATTTATACGATGTGTCAGTCGAAATTAAAAGAAAAAAAAAAACAAATTAATAATTAATAATTGCAGTGAGAATAAAAAATATTTATAAAAAAAAAAAAAAATACTTTTTCATAACTAAAAACTATTGAATTTAAATGACAAGATTTGAGGAACTTGATTAATAATTAAAATAAAAATTATTAATGTTTTTTTATATTTAAAAAAAAAAATAATATATTCTCAATGGCATTGCAATGTGTCTGAGGTCAATATTTATATATTATATTTTATCAATATATTTTTATTTATTTGATAAATAATTTTTTTATTTTAATTCTCAGCAAAAAATAAAAACAATCAATGTTTTAATTTATTATCTTGAAAATGACGCAGATTGACATACATAAAAAAAAAAAAAAAAAATAAAATAAATAAATTTTCATTCAAATCATCATATATACTTTCTCAATTTTACTCACTCATGTAATATCATTTGTTTTTTTTTTTTTGTTTTTATATATTTTTTTTTGCATTAAACATTATATTTTTTTTTTACGAAGAAAAATCACAGCTGTTTCACAGGATGTAATATACAATAAAACGTCACAAGGACAATCTACATACACTATGTGTCTATATACATTTACACATAAAGGTGTATTATTTATTATTTAATTTATTTTATTTAATTTTTTATATTTTTAAATAATTTAGAGCGATTTGATGTTAATATATGACGGTGGTACGATTGACGTGATAATTATTTGTTATTTTTCCGGCACAATCTCAATGTTTATTATAATTATTTGTTGTTTGTTTTTTTTTTTCTGATAAAGACAATGATTCTACTTGATTCTATCAATAATTTAATTTTAAATTAGTAGATCTTGATGCAGCTCAGCTGAACGCATATGAATTGTCTCTCCTCAAACTGAGAAGAATAAAAATAATTGACAGAAATAAATAATAATAATAATAATCATTAAAACCGGTGAATCATAACAGTAAATGAATAATAATAATAATAATAATAATAAATAAATTATTATTATGTTGAAATAAATGATGATGTTGATCGCATGATGCCTTTTTGTCCAGGTAGCTTTTTTTTTTTTATTTTTCAACTTTGTAGATGATGAAAGATGCTGATGTGTATATATAATTATTATTTTAAATAAAAATAATATAAATGCCATGGTGTGTTGAGTCAGGTGGACAAACTTGGTATCTCAGCATTTTTGATGTTATTTTTTTCTTGTACTGATGAAGATGGTAGTGGTGGTGGTGATGATGACGATTAAACAAGAAGCGTCCAACATGGCGACTATTTTGTATCCAAGTTGATCCAACTCCATGAGATACACAAGTCTCAATTTGTCGAAAAAAAAAAAATAAATAAATAAATATTTTAATGCCAATGACCAAGAAGGCAGAATAATTATTTGTTGTTTGTTTTTTTTTTTTAAATTAAATATGCAGAATAACTAGTACGATTTTTTTGCACAATTTTTCATTTTAAAAAATACAATAATTATCATATCATTATATTAATTGATTGATAATTAATATACAAATAAATTAATAATAATTTTGGGCGAAACAACACGAGGAAACACAAGTATCATAAAATTGTGTAATGGTATTAATATTATTATAATAAATTTGTTGATTGATTATTATTAATATAGTTGTAATAATATTATTAAAAACTATATGATAAATCATTCAACTTGATACAAATGCAGCAATTTGCTCATTAAATTGTGCATGTTCAAGTATCAATGAATCTTTACAACTTTCAAATTGTTGTTGTTGCTGTTGTTGTTGTTGATGTTGATGTATTAAATGTGATCCAGGTAATGGTGAACCACCAGATGACATTGATGATGAATTTGAAAAATTTGATGATGTTGATGATGATGATGATGATGGTCTTTGTGTTAATTCATCATCAATTGGTTCTGTTCTTTCATAAAGTACACATATTGAACCATTTTCACCAATACGATATGATACTTCAGCTGGATCAATCCACATTGTAAGCTCTGATGGAAATAAATGATGTAATACTGCTGGTAATAAACCAACATTAGCACCAGCTTGTGCAATTACTGGATCCATTTTACCATTAATACGTATACAACGATATCCAGAACCACGATTTGGTTTATCAGGAAACCAATGATCATGATAACGTCTACGTAATACATCACTTAATGATGCTTTAAATAATTCAAGTTGACGTTCAGTCAATTGACCAGCTTGTAAACGTAATAAATGAACAAGAAAATCAGCCGCTGACACTATTTCTAGCCTCATGATGATGCTGTTGTTTATCAATTGTTATTTTAATTAAAATTTTATTAATTTTATAAAAACTTGTGTGTGTGTGTGTTTTTTTTTCTCTTGTTGTTTGCCTTTATTATTATTATTATTTTAGCCCAGGGGTCACGATGCGCAACGGACTCAAACTTTCCAAATGGCCACGGTTTTATCAAAATGGCGTCTCCCAACAAATTTATTTATTTATTTATTTATTTTTTCCAATAACGCTAATGATTTATTTTGCGTTTAGAAAAAAAAATAAAGAAAAAACTATATATTGATTATTATTATTTAATAACACACTTAACACTTGATGCACAAAATGATATAAAAAAAAAAAATTGAAAAAGTCAAACAATTAACTCGAGTGAAATAATTGAAAATGGAATACTCCAGAAAATTAAAAAAAAAAAACTAACTTTTTTATAAGTAAAAATTTATTAATTAAATTTTAAATTATATAAATTATTTTTTTAATAATAAATGCAAATATTATTATTATTATTATTATATTTTTGTTTGATATAAAAGAAAATAATAATAATAAATAAGCACGACACGGGGCTTACAACATCCGAGGACTTTCTAATGGCTTACAAAAATCGACGAGTTTGAAGCAAGTTATATCTTGTATTCTTTGTCTCCATGTTAACATAGAGGTGGTAAAAAAAATTTCATAAACCAATCAAATACATGTATGATACTCCCACTTTGATATTATATTTAATCACGTGACATAATATTTGTTGATTCTGCGCAATAAACATGGCGCACATAAAATTAGTACATATAAAAAACAAGCAGCTGTGACCGAGCTCGGATAATGCCTTATGCGAATAAAGAGGGGAAGACACCCTATAGCTTTATTATGTATATTTTTGTCTCTTTTTATCAATAGAAAAAAAAAAATAAATAAATACATGTCTGCAGGGGACAAAGCATCTTTCTCTCTTTTTTTTTTTATTTTTATTCTGTATTTTTAAGAAGTCTTTCAAAAATTTAAATACACAAAAAATACTCCAAAAAGTAACAAAATAACTAGCATACATATTATGAAAATTACAGAGCTCCAAAAAAAAAAAAATAAAATATGTTTTGAATTTATACATTATATTAACTGTTTTTTTTAGTGTAAATCATCATGATGATGATATATTTTTTTTCTTAATTAATTTTATTTAAAAAAATATATATTTATTTATTTATTTCATTGAATTTATTATTATATTATTATAAATATAATAATTTTTGTTGATTTTTTGATAATAAATAATTTAATTTTCAACGTCACAGTAATAACAAGATAATTTTTTATGAGAAAAAATAATAATAATAAAAACATTCAAACCCACACACGAAATTTAACATCGTGAATATAAGTTGGCGTATTTTCTTTGTGTATATATAATATATATATCTAATGGTAATGTCAAGTTGTTTTTTTTTTTTATGAGAAAATAGGGAGAATTATATGTCTAATGTATATATCTATTCTATATAGTAATAGTTGTAAATTTTAAATGAAAAATTTACAGTATTATTCTCATCTAAATGCCAATGCTGGTTTTATATATATTTTTTTTAAATTTCACATTGTACATACACCCCTTTACCCGTCACATTAAATATCAATGTTGTTAGAAACCCGCATATTTAATGGGATACAGACGAGACATGGGCATTGGGGAAATATATACGAGAATATTCTCAAACAATTTTGAAACGCCCATATATATTTTTAAATTTATTTTTAACAAATTATATTATTTTTTTATCCAAGAGTTGATATAATTATTTCGTAATCATATAATATTCTGATAATTTTATTTATTTTTAGTAAAATTATATTTGTCTTGTTTTTTTTTATTTTTTGGAGTAACTTGTAGATTATTTATTTATGTAAAATATATATTTGTTTAAATTATTTTTTGAATATAATTATTTCATCTTTCACAAAATTTTTAATACAGCTATGTATATTTAATTATTAATGCAATAAAATATCGTCTTGTAACCTTCAATAATAATTTTAATATAAAAAAGATTAAAAATATATATATTCAGTATTTTTTTTTTTTTTTCAATTTGATTATTTCCTGTATGAATTTTGAAATATAATTTTATATTTAAATTACATTATATATTTATTCAGATAAATATAAAAAGTAGAAGGCAAACGACCCGATGTCAATGTTCTCTGTTAAAAAAAAAATCGACAGTATTTTAAAAATATATATACTTATATAAAATATTGATTTAAAACTGTAAATTTATGAAAGAGTGTTGTTGTTGTGCTCATTGTATTTATTGCAATTTATATTTATTCATTTATTTATTTATAATAATAAATATATACAAGAGATAGTAAAGAATGACCCAAGGATCTCGTTCACAACATCGACACCGTTAACTAACAAACTTGAGAAAGAAAAGTCAACCAAGTGACGACCTTAATAACCGTAAACCAAACTAAGAAAAACTACATCAAGTACTAAAAAATATACCTATATATATATTACTTTGAACTTTTTAAACTTGCTATGATAATATCATACAATCATTAAAAATAAATATCATAATAATACATACAATATTGTATGTTACAGTTTCATATACAAGCAAGTATAAATAATATTTTTTTTATTTTTTTTTTGAGACTTTTATACTGAAATATAGCTGTAAAAATTTTATCATAATACAAAATAAATTCATTTTATAAACAGTTATATTATCTTTTCTAATAATTATAAATAAAAAAAAATAAAAAAATTTATATTAATAATTGTTTTTTTTTTTTTTTTTCTTTAAAATGATTTTGTTTAAAAAACAATTTTATTTTTATCTTTGAAGGCAAAATAATATACGTTAATGATAAAATAAATAATAATAACATTATATTTATTTATAAAACAAAGGTAATATTATTTATTTTTTTATGTATAAATATTTTTTATATTTTTCAAGTTTGTATAATATTAAGGATAAGAAAGTATAATATACATCAGAGAAAGCGTCTGCAGTGTTGCGAGTTCAAATCCTTTCCAAAATAAAATCGAGTATTGCGATATATATATAAATAAATATATAAATAAATGTTTTATATTTTTTATTTATTTTTATTTTTTTAACACGTATGTTTTCACTGGATATAGCTATTAAAATTTATTTATTTTTTATTTATTTGATGGCATCATCGAATACACCTCATCAACATCAATACAAGCATTAATAAATAAGTACATACATAATCTGACTCATACTTGAGAGAAAAATATATATATAAATTTTTTTTTTATAAAATATAAAAAAAAAAAAATATATAAAAAACAAATTAAATTTATTCAGTAAAACTGCGAGTCATAAGTCCAAAAGAAAATCAACCCGTTGCTTACGTGATCGTTGTCACGAAGTTGAGAGAGAAATATATATCTTGAAAAATAATAAAAAAAAAAAAAACAAATTATCAAACGTAACTTGGGATAAATAAAACCAAACGACCATTTTAGTTTGGAACCTGACAAATAATAATTATAAAAAAATATTGTGCGCAGTTTTATAGATAAAAAAATACAACATATTATTCAATAATATTTTTTAAATTTACTTTCATTAATCATCACGAATTTAAATTTATCAAAAAAAAAAAAACAAGTAAATGATAAAAAAGAAAATTTTTAAACAACACAAAAATATTTGTAATATATTTAATTTTAATAAAAAAAAAAAAAAGAGTAGATAGATTTTCATGACATTGGAATGTCATGAGATGGAGTAAAAATAATTTTGTAATTTTTTTTTTTTATAAATTTATTTATTTTTTTTATATAAAAAGTAAATATGTATCTATTTTTATGTTATATACTCAAACACATACACAAATAAATGATATAAGATAAAATTAAAATAGTAATGATGATAATAATAATATATTCATCATGAGAAAATATATTTTCCACATGCTGAGAATTAACAACGTGATCTTGATGTAAATGAATGAGTACAAGGGGAATTAGAAAAAAATATATTTAAAAATATAACAAAAGACAGGTTTCAACTCTCAGCTGTTGTAAAATAATAAAATACATACATAAAAAGTAATTTTAAGAAAAAAAAAAAAGGACTATAGTGACAGCAGGTAGCTAAGGAAAAGGATCTTATTATTTATTTTGATTTTTTTTTCTACATTTCCTTTTTTTCCCTACTCAGATTTTCTATTCTACACTTTTGATTTTTTACTTACGAAATTTTCTACCTGCTGTCAAGTGAATAGAAAAAAAAAATCCTCTAAAGACAGGCTTTTCCAGTTTAGAATTTTTTTTTTTTTACATTGACGTATATTGACAAATACATAACGCAGGATAACTAAATGTGTATATTTTATTTTTTTTTTGTTAAAAGTTGTTAAAAGTAATGGAAAAATAATAATAATAAATAAATCCACCTATACGATATGAAAATTGGGCACAGTTGAGTTGATACATTGGTTTTGACAAAAACAGGATATACGGGTAGAAAAATTAAATAAAAAAAAAAAAAAAAAATTAATGTAGCAGCTGGTGGAAGTACTCAAGTTATATTTGAAAAAAAAATCCACATAATATTCAATTTCGATTGGACAAAGACAAGCAAAGCTCCAAAATATTAATCGAAAAAAAATAAAATAAAATAATATACAAAAATTAATTTAAAAAACAATAAAGATTATTATTTATAAATTTTAAATTAAAAAATTATTATTAAAAATTTGTTAGATTTGGAGCATTGAAGCTGTTGGTGTTTTGAAACCATAAAATTTTTTTTAAACTGGATGGGAACCTATGGCATTTTTTGTTCAAGTGGCAGATGTGATGAAAAACAGCAGCTGGAAACAGTGCAACTCAGCCTACTTTTTATATATTTATTTGCAATTTAAATAAATAAAAAAAAAAACAAAAGTTATTAATGAATATTAATAATGCAAAAAAAAAATAAACAATATAAATAAATTAATATGTTAATATATATTTATTGAGTATTAAATGATGTTGAATTGAAAGTTATTTGTTTTATTTATTTTTTATAATTTTAAAACAATTTCAAAATAATATTTATTTAAATTTTATTAATAAAAATAATAATAATATATATTTAGCTAATTGATTTTAATTTTTAAAATATAAAAATAAATATGATTATTATTATTTTTATTATATTTGTATATTTTTTTAATTTAAAAAGATAACTTGAATCATTTTTAAATCACTGATGATGATGATGATAAAACAAATATATATATATATATATTTATAAACAAAGAGTAAAATAATAACAATATTTATATATATAAATAAAAAAATATATATCCAAGACCCCAAATGAAAAAATAAAAAAACTGACGGAAATGTGCTGATCGTCATGGTAGACAGAATAAAAACACCATCGAAAGCTGACAAAGATTCATGGGAGCGTGATCATCAACAGGAAAGCCACGTCCGTTAATATTATTATTATTAATTTTTATTTCAATAAATACAAAGAAAATTTTATTCTGAACTTTTGTATCAATATGAATTCTAGAAATTATTATATATTTTCATTGAAATTATTTATGAAAAATACCAAAGGCTAATAGAAAAAATAAAAATAAAAAGAAGAAGAAGAAAATTATTATTATTACACTAAAAAAGTATAATAAATTTATTTATTTATTTATTTATTAAAAAATAGATATACTGAGAAAATATTTAAGGGTTTCTTGATAGGTTTCAGACATTTACTAAAAAAAGTAGTGTAAATCATATTTAGGATCCAATTGTATCACGAATCACGATATGCTGAGCTGGAAAAAAGCCTCCAGACAAAAAATAAAAAAATTGAGGAAATAAAGGGGCTGAGTGTTCTGAGACTTGAGTGTTGTATACATATAACTTGAATACACTTGGTGCTGCTTCCAAACGAGTCAGCATCACATCGTGTTGTTTTTGAGCTCAAAAAAATGATAAAAAAATAATAAAAAACAACTATATTGCACTGTTGCCAAGCGGATATTTCTAAAGTGTAATGATGTACTGGTAAAAAGACCCAGACATACATTTTTTTTTTTTTATATTTTTGATCTATTATTCTATTTTTTATAATCAAAATAATAATATATATTCAATCTGAATTCTACAAACATACATTTACTCCAAAAAAAAAAATAGAAAATATATTTATTTAAAATAATAAATAAATATTAATTTTAAATTATTTATAAATAATTATAAATAAATTAAAAATATGGTAAAATATAATAAAATCAAATTATTCTCACGCTCTGGAAGTCTTCATTGTTTTGCAATTTAAAAAGTTTTTTTTTTTTTTCTATGAAATTTTTTTATTAATACAATAAACAAAGTATTTAATTGTTTATATATATGTAATTGGTTTTTATATATTTTTATATATAAGATGAGCTATTGTATCATCAGTTTAATGAATTTTTTTTTTTTTTATTGTATAATAAATTATATTTTTATTATTCGAGGCCAATTAATGATGGTTATCATAAAAAATAAAAAAAATTAATTCAAATTTTAATGAATTTAAAGTTGATCTAACATGGTTTACACTGTTGCCATGATAATTTATTATTTTTTAATTTATTATTTTAATTAATATTAAAGTTTTTCTATTTTTTTAATTTTTCTTTTTCTTTGTTATATTATTAATTTATATTTGTTCTATGTAGGGGATATTTATGTTTAATTTTATGATTATATTATTTTATTTTATCAGCGTTGGTCTAGGATTATTAAAGTGAGATATGAGAATATCTTCTTTAAAATACTTGGACTGGCAAATAGCTCCAATGAAAATATATTAATTTTTCAATATTTCAATTAAAATTTATTATAAAAATCAAAATAATAATTTTAAAAAAAAATAAAAAATAGTTTTATAGTTATTTGTTTATATAAGTACTTGTAATGTTTTTATTTATGATTTTTTTTAAATCATAATATTTTTGTTTTGACTTGAAACTTATCAAGTGAGATTTCAGAAATTTTTTTAACTACCAGATGGTAGCACCTGATGGAGCAAACTTGATGTGTGTGCAACAGTTTTTTTATTTATCATTGTTTATCACACACAAATAGAAAAAAAAAAAAAAAAAACTCATGTGACCTCAAATGATTTATCATTCAATAAAATTATTATTTTTAATTATTGTATTGTTATTAAATTTTAAATAAATTATTGCCTCAATCAAACATATTTTTGTAATTTTTTTCTTTTTCTTGTCAAAAATATAAATAACTTTTGTATTTACCTATTTTTTTTTTTGTTATTCCATAATATTATATCCAAATTGCACAATATACACAAATTATCACATTACACTTGTTAATAATTCACTTGATATATGAAAACGCCCGTTGAACTTTTTTTTTTCCTGATGTGGAATTTCACAATTTTTATTTCAATTTTTTTACACTTTTTTATAGCACGATGTAACTTTTAATAATTAAAAATATAAAAATAATAACTATTAAAATATTTGACAATTAATTTGATAATAAAGTGGTTTATTTATTTGTAAATAATAGAATAAATTATTGTAGATATAAAAATAATGTGACTGCAATTGTCAACGAGCAATGTACACATACAGCCGGTTGGACCAGTTGGCACTTGCGCAGGCATTATCCCGCGAAAATCCGCCATTTTTGACAAAGCGCCATCTGGTGATTTGTTTATATTTATTTATGTTTTTTTAAATTTTAAAATAATTATTTTATAAACAATATAGTTAATTAATTAAACAAAAGTATTTTGATAATATTTTATAATTTTACAATGTTGTATAAACTATTACAAGTAATTATTTTTGATGATTAATATCGTTGACATTTTTTATTTGACAATAAAATATATTTAAAGCAATTACATATAAATGATCAAGAGGCACAGTAGTCCCTCGTGTCAAGTATCATATGAGAAAAAAAATATATTCAATTAAAAAATAAAATTTTAATTTTTGTTTTTTGTTAGATAATATATATTATTGAAATATCAAGGATTGTTTAAAATGAAAAAATAAAATAAATAACTGACAATGAATACACACTTTAAATACAAATAAACATTTTATTTTCATGTATTTTATTATTATTTTGTTAATTATTAATTAATTAATGTAATTGTTCATTATTTTATTACATATATATATTCTTCAAATATTAAGTATTGTTTAAAATAAAACAATAAAAAAACAAAAATAAATAAATAAGTGATAATGCATATACACTTTTGATGCATCGAAATATTGAATTTTTCATATATTTTATTATTATTTTATTAATTATTAATTAATTAATGTAATTATCTATCAATTTATTTTATAAAACAATAGTATAGATTCTCAAAATATCAAGTACTGTTTAAAATAAAAAAATAAAATAACAAAATTAAATAAATAACTGACAATAAATATACACTTTAAATACAAATAAATATTTTATTTTCATGTATTTTATTATTATTTTGTTAATTATTAATTAATTAATGTAATTGGTCATTATTTTATTATATAATAAAATATTAATATATATTCTTTAAATATTAAGTATTGTTTAAAATAAAAAAATAAAATAACAAAAATAAATTTATAAAATAGTCACTTTGAGCGATTCGGGTTTAAAATTGAATGGAAAAAATCAGCCGATTGTATTAGGCGAATAGAATATGCGAGGAGTATTTACAGTTACTCCTCACTTATTCTGTTCGCCTGGTAGAATCGGCTGATTTTTTCCATTAAATTTCAAAGTTAAATAGCTCAAGTGGCCATTTTTATAATTTATTTTTGTTATTTTATTTTTTTATTTTAAACAATACTTGATATTTTAATAATATATATTATCATTTTATATAATAAAATGATAGATAATTACATTAATTAATTAATAGTAAATAAAATAATATTAAAATAAGTGAAAATTAAATATTTATTTGTATTTAAAAAAATATATTTATTGTCAGTTATTTATTTTATTTTGTTATTTTATTTTTTATTTTAAACAATCCTTGATATATTAATAATATATATTATTATTTTACATAGACAAATGATAGATAATCACATTGATTAATTAATAATTCATAAAATAATAATAAGTATTGAAAAATTTGATATTTATTTGCATTAATAATAATTATATATTCATTGTCACTTATTTAATATTTTTGTTTTTTTTATTTTTTAATTTTAAACATGCTTGATATTTTGAGAATATATATTATTATTCTATTCTATAATAAAATGATGCATAATTACATTAATTAATTAATAATTAAAAAAATAATAAAATAATAATAAAATACGTGAAAATTAAATATTTATTTGTATAGTGAAATTGTAGATTCATTGTCAGTCCTCATTTTTTACACTTTAATACAATGATATAATACAACAAAATAAATTATCAAAAATGTATTGTACAAAGTAATGATGATACCTAGGTTTATTATTGTTTTGCAGCTTCTTGTAATTATTTCTTGATCTTTAATTTGCCTTATATAATATAAGAAAAAAATAAATAAATAAAAAAAATTAAACGAAAAATTAACTTTTGGATTTAAATAATTTCATTCATTTTTATATTAATTCAATACAGATACTTGAAAAAATATAACAATAATCAAGATTATTCTATTTCAATCAACTTATAATTTTATGTATTTGTTTCTATACTATTTTGTTGATTATCATATGATTAAAAAATTTTTTTTTATCCACTGATAACAAACTTTTATAAAAATGTGTACAAGATGTTTTTTTTTTTTTTAATTTTTTTTCTCAAAGCATACGTTATATATTTAAATGTAAAATATTTCAACGTTAATGAATATTTAAAATTTAATTATAATACTGTTATATTTAATTATTTATAATTAATTTTTATTCTCAATATTTATTTTTAATAATAAAAAAATTATAAGACTGACAATAAATATTTGATTCTCAATAGTATTTTGTTATTATTTTATTTATTATTAATTAAATAACATAATTAATGTAATTATCCATTAAATTATAATATGATAAAATAATAATATATATTCTTGAAATATCAAGTATTGTTTAAAACAAAAAAATAAAACAAAAAAAATAAAATAACAAAAATATATTTATAAAATGGTCATTTTGAGCAATTCGGGTTTAAAATTGAATGGAAAAAATCAGCCGATTGTACCAGGCGAGTAGAATATGTGAGGAGTATCTGCAGTTACTCCCTACTTATTGCTCAAAATGGCCGATTTATAAATTTATTTTTGTTATTTAATTTTTTTGTTTTAAACAATACTTGATATTTTATTAATATATATTATTATTTTATATAATAAAATGATAGATAATTACATTAATTAATTAATAATTAATAAAATAATGATAAAATATATGAAAATTAAATATTTATTTGTATTTAAAGTGTATATTCATTGTCACTTATTTATTTAATTTTGTTTTGTTATGAAATATTATGACCTTACTCTAATTAAATGAACATTTAAATTTTAATTATAATACTGTTGTGTTTATTTATATTCATAATTAATTTTTATCCTCAAAATTTATTTTTAATAATAAAAAAATTATAAAATTGACAAAAAGTGTATTAAATATACACTTTTAATGCAAATAAATATATAATTTTTCAGTATTTATCATTATTTTATAAATTATTAATTAATTAATGTCATTAATCATCATTTTATTATAGAATAGAGTAATAATATATACTCTCAAAATATCAAGCATGTTTAAAATTAAAAAATAAAAAAAACAAAAAAAATTGTGAGCCATTCTAGACTCGCGGGTTAATTATGTGTAAACATCTTTGCGGCGTGTTGATGGAATTTAACAAAATGATAATAATACATACACATTTAACACGGTTTTTTTAATTTATTTATTAAAATATTTTTTTTTTTATTTTATTATTCTTTTTCTATTCTATTTTCATACAATTATTGTTGATCAGTAAAAAAAAAAAAAACATAAATGCTTAGGAATATAATTGCGGGTAATTTTTTATTACCCATGCATAATGGTTGGTAGATCTTGCTAAGGTACATGTAATTGCTAAGTATATATATTTGCTGATAGTATATATAATTGCTAAGTATATATATTTGCTAAGGATATATATTTGCTAATAGTATATAAAATTGCTAAGTATATATATTTGCTAAGTATATATAATTGCAAAGGTACATGTAATTGCTAAGGTATATATAATCGCAAAGGTATATATAATTGCTAAGTATATATATTTGCTATAAGTATATATAATCGCTAAGTATATATAATTGCTAAGTATATATATTTGCTAAGTATATATAATTGCTAAGTATATATATTTGCTAAGTATATATGATTGCTAAGGTATATGTAATTGCAAAGGTATATATAATTGCAAAGGTACATGTAATTGCTAAGGTATATATAATTGCAAAGGTATATATAATTGCTAAGAATATATATTTGCTATAAGTATATATAATTGCTAAGTATATATAATTGCTAAGTATATATAATTGCTAAGTATATATATAATTGCTAAGAAAATATATAATTGCTAAGTATATATAATTGCCAAGTATAGATATGATTGCTAAGTATATATAATTGCTAAGTATATATAATTGCTAATAGTAAATATAATTGCTTAGTGTATACATTTGATAAGCATATATAATTGCTAAGTATATGTATTTGCTAAGCATAAATATTTGCTAATAGTATATATAATTGCTAAGTGTATATATTTGCTAAGTATATATAATTGCTGAGGTATATGTAATTGCAAAGGTATATATAATTGCAAAAGTATACGTAAATAATTAGGAATATAATTGTGGGTAATTTTTTATTACCCATGCATGGGTGGTAGATCCTGCTTAGGTAAATAATTTTTTATTATGGAAATATGGAAATTCAATAATATGTATATAATTTTTTTTTTTTTACTCAACAATAATTCTGACAGCTTATAACCTTATATATATAACTCTCACTATATAAGTATACAATAATAAAAGCGACATTACAGAACGCTTGATGGTAACATTTATCGACGGTTGACTGACGGTTACCACGGCGCCTCTTATATATATTAAAAAGTAATGGATATATTTTTAGAGAAGGACGGCGAATAACGGAAATGACGTCTTTTTCTACTTTTTTTACTTTTACTCTCTATCAACCCGCGCCTAAAGATGTTTACACATCAAAAATATTAAATAAGTGACAATGAATATATAATTATCATTAATGCAAATAAATATTAAATTTTTCAATATTTATTATTATTTTATGAATTATTAATTAATCAATATGATTATCTATCATTTTTCTATATAAAATATTAATATATATTATTAAAATATCAAGTATTGTTTAAAATAAAAAAAACAAAATTAAATAAATAAGTGACATAAATATACACTCTAAATCCAAATAAATATTTAGTTTTCATGTATTTTATAATTATTTTGTTAATTATTAATTAATTAATGTAATTATCTATCATTTTATTATATAAAATAATAATATATATTAATAAAATATCAAGTATTGTTAAAAATAAAAAAATAAAATAACAAAAATAAATTTATAAAATGGTCATTTTGAGCAATTCGGGTTTAAAAGTGAATGGAAAAAATCAGCCGATTGTACCAGGCGAGTAGAATATGTGAGGAGTATCTGCAGTTACTCCCTACTTATTGCTCAAAATGGCCGATTTATAAATTTATTTTTGTTATTTAATTTTTTTGTTTTAAACAATACTTGATATTTTATTAATATATATTATTATTTTATATAATAAAATGATAGATAATTACATTAATTAATTAATAATTAATAAAATAATGATAAAATATATGAAAATTAAATATTTATTTGTATTTAAAGTGTATATTCATTGTCACTTATTTATTTAATTTTGTTTTGTTATGAAATATTATGACCTTACTCTAATTAAATGAACATTTAAATTTTAATTATAATACTGTTGTGTTTATTTATTTATAATTAATTTTTATCCTGAAAATTTATTTTTAATAATAAAAGAATTATAAAATTGACAAAAAGTGTATTAAATATACACTTTTAATGCAAATAAATATTAAATTTTTCAATATTTATCATTATTTCATTAATTATTAATTAATTAATGTGATTTCCTATCATTTTTCTATATAAAATATTATTATATATTATTAATATTCCAAGGATTGTTTAAAATAAAAAAAAAAACAAAAGAAAATTAAATAAATAAGTGACATAAATATACACTCTAAATCCAAATAAATATTTAATTTTCATATATTTTATTATTATTTTATTAATTATTAATTAATTAATGTAATTATCTATCAATTTATTTTATAAAACAATAGTATGGATTCTCAAAATATCAAGTATTGTTTAAAATAAAAAAATAAAATAACAAAAGAAATTTATAAAATGGTCATTTTCAGCGATTCGGGTTTAAAATTGAATGGAAAAAATCAGCCGATTCTACCAGGCGAGTAGAATATGCGAGGAGTATTTGCAGTTACTCCTCACTTATTCTGTTCGCCTGGTAGAATCGGATGAATTTTTTCAATAAATTTAAAACCCGAATTGCTCAAAATGACCATTTTATAAATATATTTTTGTTATTTTATTTTTTTTGTTTTATTTTTTTGTTTTAAACAATACTTGATATTTCAAGAATATATATTATTATTTTATCATATTATAATTTAATGGATAATTACATTAATTACGTTATTTAATTAATAATAAATAAAATAATAACAAAATACTATTGAGAATCAAATATTTATTGTCAGTCTTATAATTTTTTTATTATTAAAAATAAATATTGAGAATAAAAATTAATTATAAATAAATAAACATAACAGTATTATAATTAAATTTTAAATATTCATTAACGTTGAAATATTTTACATTTAAATATATAACGTATGCTTTGAGAAAAAAAATTAAAAAAAAAAAAAAACATCTTGTACACATTTTCATAAAAGTTTCAATTCAGTTTTATTCATTTTTTTGTAGAATATTAGCCATACATTTATTGTTTTGTTTTTTTACAATTACATATTTTTTTACTTTCGATATTATTACATTACATTTTTAATTTTAAATTAAAGAAAAAAAATTAATCTTTTGTTTAGTATAAAAAAATATTATTTAATTACAAAAACGAAAAAAAAAAAAATAAGTAATGATATTAAATGTTATATTTTAACGAATGAATGATTTATTATTTACTTTTTTTTTCATAATATTATTTAAAAATGTATAATTAAATTTTGAATACATTAAATCTTTTTTATGAATTATTAGTTTTATTGACCAGGATTGTTTGGTCCATTTCCACCACCCATTTGTCTTCGTAAATTATCAAAAAGTTCTGGACTTGCTGATTGTACTTGTGATGCAAATTGTTGACCTCTGTAAAAAAAAAATAATAATTTTATAAATTAATAGTGTAAAAATTAATAAATCTATTTAAAACAAAAAAAAAAAAAAAAAAAACAACTTACGCTTCCATAATGGCTTCCATAACACCACCACGTTCAGTATTTCCACTCATTAAATCTCTCAATAAATTTTGTATTTCTGGATTAGCCATTGTTTCAGCAATAAGTGTTGGATTACTGAGTAATGCTGCTGGATCAACATTTGGTAAACCAGGTATACTTATACCAGTACCACCAATACCAGAAGCATTAGCACCACCATTAATACCCATATTACCAACACCTTGTTGTGCTAATTTTTCTTCAGCTAATTCTAAATTATTTTTATGACTTTCATTATCTGGTTCAAGTTCTAATGCTTTTTTATAACAATCCTTGGCATCTTTATGTTTATCCATACTTGAAAATGCAAGACCCATACGTCCATATGCTTTACCATATGTTGGATCAATTTGTAATGTTGTTTCACAATCTTTTATTGCACGACGATAATTACCAATTCTATTGTATGCTGCAGCACGATTACAATAATATACAGCATTACGTCTATCCAATTCAATAGCACTAAAAAACAAAATTAATTAATTAATTTTATTTTATTATTAAAAAAAAAAAAAACAAATCATTTAATTATACATACTTGGAGTACTGAGTAATAGCTTCATGAGTTTTTCCTTCTTGCATTAAATCATTTCCTTTATTTTTTAATAATTCAGCTTGTGCTTTTTCTTCAGGTGTTGCTTCACGAGCTGATAATGGTCCAGCAATATCAATTGCATTTTCATATATTTTAAGTAAATCAATATTAACTGGTGCATCTGCAGCACGTACTGAATAAACACTCTCTAAACATTGTATAACAACTTCGAGACTTTCACGTGAATCATCTGTTATTCCACCTTCTTCAAGTTGTTGAGTCAAAAATTTGATCATACTTGATACTAATCCTTTTACTGCCATTTTTAGTTTTATTATTTAAACTGGTATATTCTAAAAATTTAAATAACAATTATATTATTATTATTTTGATAATAAATTTTATATTATTAAATATGCTAGATCATTGTGGAATTTTTATAAAAAAACACATTAAAGTAATTACAACATAACCTCAAATATATTACTATTAAAAAACAAACAAATTATTTTATTTTTAAAAAATTATACAACGAAAATTTATTATAAAAAAAAATTAAAAAAATTCTTTTTTATATTCAAATTTTTTTTTAAATATAGAAATTATAGTCAATTGTTTAATAATATTTATAAATTTTATTGTAAAAAACATACCAAAAGCTTTGACGTGATAAAAAATTTATTTTCAATTTTTTATGTAAATTTTTTATAGTTTTTAGAAATATAAATTGAATACAAGGTAGACAATATATATTGTTTAATTATAATTGATAATTTATTAATTTTTTATCAATACGTATTTTTGATGAACCGGTTGCTAAAAATATATTTTATTTTTTTTTTCATCAACATTCACCAACACATAAAAAATATATATATTACAAGGATACTGGACACATGAGCATGCGCCACGTTAACAAATACATCCCCACACAAAAAATATTTATTAAACAAATACAATAAATAAATAAATAAACAATTATTTTTAACAATAAAAATTTTTAAATATAAACAAAAAAAAATCTTTATTTTAATATTATCAAATTTATATTTGAATCGTTTTAATTGTGGAATTATATAAAATATATTTTTTTGCATTTATAATATTGTAATTAAATTTTTACAATTTGATAAAGTTATAATCATCGACAACTTTGTATCTGTCTTTTCGATAATTTGATAAATCTTCATGGAATCTTTTACCACTATCAGCATGCATTTTACCAAGTACAGGTGGAAGTTGTTCAATACCAGCTGTTTTAGCTAAATCCTCATAATAAATTGACTGTGCTGGACCCATTCTATGAAAATGTCGTTTTGATAAACCTTCATTTAATTTTTTTTCAAGTTCTTTAGCTTCTTCTGATAGCATAATTTCTTTTGATGGAAATTCTTTATCACCAGTCCAATATTTAATAACAAATCTAACTTGTAAATCACACATATTAAATGCACAAACATAAAATGGTACACCAATAATAGCAAGTGTTGGATTTTCAATTGATAACATATGTTTCCAAAGTGGTGTAACCATATTGTCATCTACCTTGATACCACATTTGTCTGATAAAAATGGAAAACTATATTTATATCCTGAAAAATAAATAAATGTACATTATTAATAATAATTATATAAATTTTTTTTAATAACGATAATATTAAATTAATTATGAATTATTATTACCAGTACACCAAAAAATAACATCAACATTTTCTCTTTGTCCATTTGTAAATATAACTTCAGTTTCATTGATTTCAACAATATCTTGTACTTGAGTAATATTGTTTGGAAATATTGTGTTGATGACCTTGTTATTATGATGACTCAAAAATACTTTACTAGCTTTACTTGCAATTTCAACAGCTATATCAATACCAGATCTTCCAGCTCCCATAACAACAACTTTTTTTCCTTCATATGTTTCTGGTACACGATAATCATGACTATGTACTTGTTGTCCTTTAAATTTATCTTGTCCTTTAATTATAGGAATTCTTGGCTCAAAATAATGACCATTGCATATCATAACAGCATCAAAATATTCATTTTTTTCTACTCCATCAGATAAATTTTTAACTTTTATCAACCATTTTTTATTATTTTCATCGTCAGATGGTTCAACCATTTCTACATTATGCAAAAACTAAAAATAAAATAAACAAATTAATTAATTATTTTATTTATTTTTTAAAAACAATAACAAATTGATACTAACTTTGATGTATTGATGAAGATTAAAATGATTACAATAGCTGTCTAAATAATCCAAAATTGCTGCACGAGTTACATAACTTTCATCTGGATCTATTTCATTTTTAAAATCTGGATAACCCATAACTTCTTTTGGTAAATTAGTTCTAAATATAAAATAAAAATATTAAATTAATATACAAATTTAAAAAAAAATAATAATAAAACAAAATGACAAATACCTCAAATTTTTATACATGCTTGAATGAACTGGTAATCCATATTTATCAACTCCAGTTTCATCAGTATATACCCAAATACCTCCAGCTTCATTATTTTTTTCATAACAAACAACTTCTGTTATTTTATTACTTGTTGATTGTGAATTTTTGTTTTCTACACATCTTTTTAATGCACTCAAGCCTGCAACACCAGCTCCAATAATAGCAACTCTCATTTTTATTTAAATAAGTATACCAATAATAATAATAATTTGAAATTTAAACAAATTTTCTTTGCTTACGTCAACAAGACAACACAAAATTTATAATTATTTTAATTAATGGTGATACCTGATGATTGAATAAGTATTTAGAGAGTGGTAACTTGTGGTAACTGGTGGTAACCAAACTGGCTGATCAAGGCTGACTGAGCTGAATCAATGCATCACATCCATATACACCAACACCAAACTCATTGATAAAAATTGTGAAAGTAGTTGTGCAATGACGTGACTGTGGTAAATACTGTTTAATTTTAAATATAATAATCACAGTTTTTTATGATAAAAAAAAGAAATCTTTTTAAAAAACAGATAACTTGTATTATTATCATAAAAAAAAAAAACAAAATAAATTATAATTGTGTAAACATTTAAAAAAATAATCTTTTATTAATTAAAATATATTTTAGATTATTATTATTATTAAAATGATAACAATAAGTATTTTTATTTTTTAAAATATATCACTGTCTGAAAAAATATAATTTTATCATTTAAATTTTAATTTAACATTTGACTTGTTCATCTGAAAAATTTATTTAAATTAAATTTAAATAATGATGAAATATTGTTTAAATGATCTTGAATAATAATAACAATTTGAAATAAATATTTATATTATTTTATCAATTATTTTTTATTATAAAAAATTGTGTATAATTATATTTTTATTTTGTTAAAAAATTTTCTTTTAGATATTAATTTTTATAATTATAATTTAACATAATTAAAATCATCAATTATTTTGTAACGATCATCACGATAATGAACCAAATCATCTAAAAATCTCATGCTACTTTCATTGTGTAATTTAGTTAAAACTGGAGGAAGATGTTCAAGTCCAGCAGTGTTTGATAAATCATCATAATAGTCACCTTGTTCTGGACCCATCATATGAAAATGTCGTTTACCAAAACCTTGTTTTTTTTTTCTATCAAATTCATCAGTTTCTTCTGATAGCATAATATTTTTAGCTGGAACTTTTTTATTACCAAGCCAATATTTAAAAATAAATCTTACTTGTAGATCAAACATACTGAAAGCACAAACATAAAAAGGCAAACCAACAAGTGCCAGTGTTGGATTTTCAATTGATAATAAATGTTTCCAAAGTGGTGTTACCATATTATCATCTACCTTGACACCACATTTGTCTGATAAAAATGGAAAACTATATTTGTATCCTAAGAAAAAAAATAAATAAATTTTATTAAATAAAAATATAAAATTGATGTAGTGTATTGTTTCAATGTGATTATATTTATTATTACCAGTACAATAAAATATAACATCAATTTTTTCTTGTCTACCATCAGAAAATATAGCTTCATTTTCATTAAATTTTTTTACATCTGGTACCTGAATGACATGTTCTGGAAAAACTGTATGTATTGGATCTCTGTTGTGATGACTTAAAAATACTTTTTTAGCTTTACTTGAAATTTCAAGTGCTAAATCCATTCCTGATGGTCCTGCTCCAATAACAACAACTGTTTTACCTTCAAATATTTCTGGTACACGATAATCATGACTGTGTAATTGTTGTCCTTTAAATTTATCTTGTCCATCAATAATTGGCATACTTGGCTCAAAGTAATGTCCATTGCATATCATAACAGCATCAAAATATTCATTTGTTTCTACTCCATCAGATAAATTTTTAACTTTAATTAACCATTTTTTATTATTTTTATCATCAGCAGGTTCAATCATCTCAACATTATGTAAAAACTAAAATTTAATATACAATTCAATAATTATTGTTAATATTTATTTAAATAATAAATTTTAATATTATTTAAAATATAAAATACTTACATTGATGTATTTACGAAGATTAAAATGATCACAATAGCTATTTAAAAAATTTAAAATTTCTGTACGAGTTAAATAACTTTTTGGTGTATCAATATTAATTTGATAATCAGGATAACCCATTACTTCTTTTGGTAAATTAGTTCTGCAATAAAAAAAAAAGTAAATAAATTTAATTTAATAATTAATTTTTAAAAAATTTATAATTGTAATGAAAATTTAAATTAAATTATTACCTTAAATTTTTATACATACTGGAATGTATTTTAAGTCCATATTGATTTGTTCCAGTTTCTTCAGTAAAAACCCATGTACCTCCAATATCATTAGTTTTTTCATAACAAATAACTTCACTTATTTTATTATTATTTATATTATTTAAATTAAAATATTCAACACTGTGTCTGAGAGCTGCTAAACCAGCACTACCAGCACCAACAATAGCAATTTTCATTTTATTTTTTGTATTAAAAAAAAAATATAAAATTACCTATAAAATAGATATAAATATAGATATAAAATTAGAATATTTTAGCAGATGTATTTGTGTATTCAAAAAAAAGAGATAGAGAGAAAGGAATTTGCTTTCGTTGGCAAAAAACGACTCAACTGATTGCCAGATATCACGAGTTTGATCACGAGGCAACTGTTCAACAGCCGGACCACAATTTACAATCTCCTTATATATTTTCACTTATAATATTATTTCGCAATAACTTGGTAAAACTTAAAATATATTAAACAAAGAATTTATCAGTGAGAAAAATATTCTATAATGACAGTTTATATATGCGAGTATATACTGCATGCACTCTGATAAATCGTGACCACTATGATAAATTTTATTGAAAATAAAAAAAAATGATTAATTAATTAATAAAAATAAACATTTAATTGTAAATGGAATAATGTAATTAATCAATTGCTTGTATTGATATATTATTATTTTTTTTAATGACTATTGTGACCTTGATAAAATCAGGGTCAAGCTGATTAATATTTATAAAATCAATTAAAAAATGTTTAAGGTAAAATAAATAGACCTTCAAAAAAAAAAAAAAAATTAAAATTAAATTTTTTTCACAATAGTTGTTAATAACAATGATTAATTTGTAAACTATATTATTATTTACTACTAGAGGTAGCTAAGGAAAAGGATGGTTAGTATTACATTGATATACATATTTAATCATCAAAATAATATTATAGGAGTTAAGCAGTATGGTGAAGACGAGCTTATTACTGATAAATATCAGTAAGTATCAATACAATATAGCTTTAAAGTTTATTAATATTATAATAATTATAGTATTAATATTATCAATAAAATTAGTTGTTATAAACTGACTTATTAATATTATTTTTATATATTTTTAGAGTTGAAAAATTTTTAAATTCAATTTTTGATTTAAACACAATGGATGAAACTACTACTGATACTACTACTACCTATAAAAATGAATAATGAATAAATAATTAAAATTTATTGTATGTATTACCTATTAGTTATTTATTAGAGATTACTAAAATTAAATTAATTCGAAGCATAATATCATATTTAAGTTGATTAGAAATATTTTTTCTATGATCCAGATGACGATGGAAAATTCTTCCTACAACTTTTATTCACTTAAATTTGGCTCTTTTTTGGCCCTCTATGAAAATAAAAAAAATATATTATATACACACCATCAGCTGGCAACTTTGACAGCTGAGCATATTACATATAGATATATATAATTTGTATATAATATATTGATAATAATAATATAAAATAAATAAAAAAAGATAAACATTGAATTTGTTGACAATCTAATAATTTGTGTAACTATTTTGTTTATTTTTGTATGTTATTACTTGTATAATAAAACAGTGTAAGTAAATTACAATAGATAAAAAATATTATTATTTTTTTCATTATTTTATTTTATCTATTAATTTAAAATTATTTAAATAAAATTATACTTAAAGCTAACCTTAAATAATCAAGTAATTTAATAATATTTATATATAGCTTTATTATTTATTAATAAATATTTAATATCAATTATCAATTATTACAGATAAAAATGAGTAGCTATAGAAAAAGAGAATCATCATCAAATGATGATAGTAATAGTGATGAAGAACGTCGTAAAAAAGATATAAAAGAACGTGATGAATTTGCTAAACGTTTAAAAACTAAAGATGATTCAAAAATAAAAAAAATAGGTGATCCAGGTGTAGCTGAAGCCGCCAAAAGGATAAAATTGATAGAAAGTGAAAATCGTGATAAAATGATGCCAAAATTAAGAATTGAATCAAGACGTCAATATCTTGAAAAGCGTAAAGAAGATAAAGTTGCTGAATTAGAAGCTGATATACGTGATGATGAAGCACTTTGGGATGAAGAAATATTAACTGAAAAAGAAAAATTAGATAGAGAACATAAAAAAAAAATACTTCAATTAGCTGTAGAGCATGGAAAAGCTGGTGAACTTGAAAAAATTCAACGTTATAGTATGCCATCTGAAAGTAAAAAAGTTGAAACAGATTTAATACAAAATGAAGCACCACAATCAGAACAAACACAATGGGAATCACGTCAAATGAGTTCAGCTGTATTTAAATTTGGTGCAAAAGATAGAAAAAATCAAGAAGAATATGATTTACTTATTGACGATATGATTATGTTTACTGAAACACCATTAAAAATGTCAGGTTCAAAAGATCATGATGATGATGATAATAATAAATCATTATTAAATGAAAAAAAAAAAAAATTATTAACAACAATTGAAGAAACTCAAAAAAGTTTACCAATATATCCATTTAAAAAAGATTTAATAAATGCAATAAAAGAACATCAAATATTAATAATTGAAGGTGAAACTGGTTCTGGTAAAACAACACAAATACCACAATATTTATATGAAGCTGGTTTTGCAAATGATGATAAAATAATTGGTTGTACACAACCAAGAAGAGTTGCAGCAATGTCAGTTGCAGCACGTGTTGCACATGAAATGGGTGTTAAACTTGGTAATGAAGTTGGATATGCAATACGTTTTGAAGATTGTACATCAGCAAGAACAAGAATAAAATATATGACTGATGGTACATTACATCGTGAATTTTTAAGTCAACCAGATCTTGAATCATATAGTGTTATGATTATTGATGAAGCACATGAAAGAACATTACATACTGATATATTGTTTGGTCTTGTTAAAGATATCACACGTTTTCGTCCAGAATTAAAATTATTAATATCATCAGCAACACTTGATGCTACAAAATTTAGTGAATTTTTTGATGATGCACCAATATTTCGTATACCTGGACGTAGATATCCAGTTGATATTTATTATACAACAGCACCAGAAGCTGATTATATTGATGCATGTGTTGTAACAATATTACAAATTCATGCAACTCAAGGTAATGGTGATATACTTGTATTTTTACCTGGACAAGAAGAAATTGAATCTTGT
This sequence comes from Lysiphlebus fabarum, assembly GCA_011426435.1. Taxonomy (NCBI): domain Eukaryota; kingdom Metazoa; phylum Arthropoda; class Insecta; order Hymenoptera; family Braconidae; genus Lysiphlebus; species Lysiphlebus fabarum. The sequence goes on from WSYQ01001043.1 coordinate 774,871, forward strand.
CAAGAAATATTACAAGAACGTACACGTAGATTAGGTACAAAATTACGTGAATTATTAATACTTCCAGTATATGCAAATTTACCAAGTGATATGCAAGCTAAAATATTTCAACCAACACCAAAAGGTGCTAGAAAAGTTGTATTAGCAACAAATATTGCTGAAACATCATTAACAATTGATAATATTGTATTTGTTATTGATCCTGGTTATGCTAAACAAAATCATTTTAATGCTAAAACTGGAATGGAAAGTTTAATGGTTGTACCAATAAGTAAAGCATCAGCAAATCAAAGAGCTGGTAGAGCTGGACGTGTTAGTGCTGGTTCATGTTTTAGAATATATACACAAGATATATATCATCTTGAAATGGAAGATAATACAATACCAGAAATACAAAGAATTAATCTTGGTAATGCTGTATTAACATTAAAAGCACTTGGTATTAATGATTTAATACATTTTGATTTTCTTGATCCACCACCACCACAAACACTTGTATTAGCATTAGAACAATTATATGCACTTGGTGCATTAAATCATCATGGTGAATTAACAAAACTTGGAAGAAGAATGGCTGAATTTCCTCTTGATCCAATGATGGCTAAAATGCTTATTGCTAGTGAAAAATATCGTTGTTCTGATGAAATTGCATCAATAGCATCAATGTTATCTGTTAATGGTGCAATATTTTATCGTCCAAAAGATAAAATAATACATGCTGATACTGCTAAAAAAAATTTTCATGAACCTGGTAGTGATCATTTAACATTATTAAATGTATTTAATCAATGGAAAATGAGTGATTTTAGTACACAATGGTGTTATGAAAATTTTATTCAACATAGATCAATGAAAAGAGCTAGAGATGTTAGAGAACAATTAATTGGTTTAATGGAAAGAGTTGAAATGGATATTGTATCTGGTATATCTGAACCAATTAATATTAAAAAATCTATAACATCTGGTTATTTTTATCATGTTGCTAGATTATCAAAAGCTGGAAATTATAAAACAGCTAAACACAATCAAACAGTATCAATTCATCCAAACAGTTCATTGTTTCAAGAATTACCAAGATGGGTTATTTATCATGAATTATTATATACAACTAAAGAATATATGAGACAAATTACTGAAATTGAAAGTAAATGGTTACTTGAAGTTGCACCACATTATTATAAGCCAAAAGAACTTGAAGATTCAACAAATAAAAAAATGCCCAAAGTTGTTGGACGAGCTAAACCTGATGGTACCAATTAATTTATCAACTAATTAATTATGTATATATTTAATTAATTTTGTTTTTTGTACAGTTACAAATAAATAATAGATAATTCATTAATTAATTTTATGAATTTTATTATTTTTCATATAAAAAGTTTGTTTTTTTTTTTTAATAAAAAAATATTATTTTTTTATATTTAATTTGTTTTAATTACAAATTTACAATCTTTCAAAGATTTATTAAATTCTAAATAAATAACACAATAAATTATCATGAAAAATAAAAAAAAATTATTTATTTTTATTTTAAATGAACAAATTAAATTATATTTCAAGTATTATTATTATTATTATTATTAATTTAAGTCATAATGATTGAACAAATAGAAAGAAAAGAAAAAAAAAAAAGAAAAAGTATTTTTTTTTTTTCCTATTTATGAATATCACTTTCCCATCTATTTTTATATAAAACATATAAATGCATTGCTGTTCTTGCATCTTCAACAGAATTATGTTCACCAGTTTGAATATCAATACCAAGTAATTCAGTAGCTAATTTTTTTAAACTAGGTGTATTACCTTTTGATACTTTTCTAAATAAACTATAACGTGATGTATCACGTAAATGTCTTCTTGGATGTGATAAATATAATACATTTAAATCATGTTTAAGTGCATGACCAATAAGTAAACGTCCTTTTAATATTTCAGCAACTTCTGATTGTACAATTTTAAAATCTTCACCATTACGTATATCTTCTGGTCTAATACCACTAACAAGTGTACGATAATCAGTTACTTTTTCACGTGGTTTAACGTATTTATCATAAATACATGCACCATGACGATTAACAAGTGATACACGTGCAACCATACTTTCAGTACCATCACCAATACCAACCATTTCACAATCAATTGCAATTTGTTTTGTTAGTTCTTGATTTTCTAAATCCATTTTGACATTTATATTTTTCTTATTTAATCCTTTTTCATTATTCTGTTGAATTAAATATTTATTATTATTATTATCACTGGTAAATAAAAATAAAGTAAAATAGATAATAATAATTACTTACTGTATTTTTTGGATTACATGCTTTTCTTTTGTTATTTGTTATTGTTGAATTTGAATTTGTTAATTGACGTTTTGGTGCTGATTTTTGTCCTTGTGTATCATCTTTTGTTCCAGTAACAATATGTTTAAATTTATCCCAATTACTTGATCCAGTTTTTATATTTTTTTTATTACAACAATCATCAGTATTAATTTTAGTATCTTTCATTGCTGTTGATAATGATTTTTCATTTTTTTTTAATTTACATTTATCTGAATAAAGTGTACTTTTATAAAAAGTTGCTTCATCAGGAAGCATCATTTTTGAAAGCATTGATTTCTGTAAATTTAATAATAATTATTGTTATTAATATATAGGTAAGTATATATTTTTTTTATAATAAATGTAAACAAATAATCAAACCAGATGTTAAACTAACCTCAATATATCTCTCATGAAAATATTTCACAATTGCATTAAATATATTGTTAATAAAGCAACAATATACATATGATAATAAATAAATTATTTGTTTAATCATTAATTTATATTCTTATCAATTTAGCTTTTATATTATTTAGTTAAATATTTTTTTAGGATTTTTATATTTTTTTGTGTTTCGTATGTTTGTCTAACACACGAGCTGTACCTTTTTTTTTTTTTTTTTTTTTTATCTTTTGTCTTTTATTAACATTACCCAGTACTCACATACACAGACCCATCATTCTCTCTTTTTCCTTCTCTTACACATGTACATCATCAGGGAAATAAAAAAAAAAAAAAAAAAAAAAACTATTTGTTAAATTTTTAAAAGATGTGTGTATTCATGTGACGTTAGTTGGAGGTCATCAACATCAACACACAACAATCAAATAATCATTCCTCTCCCCCCAAAAAAAAAAAAAAATATTATCATCATAAGCTCCAAAATTAAGAATTTTTATCTATTCATTTCATTCCATTTTTAAATCAAATAACCCAACAGTTTAATTTAATAAAGACACAAAACTATATTGTGAATAATTTAAAAAGGTAAATTTTAAATAATTATTATCGACATAAAAACTGTGTGTGTTGGAGAAATAAAAAACAAACGTATAAAGCAGTTATTGGTTGAGTGAAAAAAATAACAAAACAAATATAAAAAAAATATATTGTTGATAAAAATAATATTATACCTATAAAAATTTAATATTTAAAAAAAAATTCCAATTGTATATTGTCATGGGAAAAAAAATATAAATTATATTAAATGTAAGTTTGAAGTTATAAATTTTACAAGAAACAAATACTCAATTTATTGTTAAACAACAAAAACATGGTGTTTGTTTTTTTTTTTTTTTTTCAAAGGTAATTTCACTTTCATTATTATTATTATTATAGTGAGTCATAAACTCATGTTGAATTTAAAAATAAAAATTAACAAATTTATTATTTTTTTTTATAAATTTTATATTTTAAAAATGTTTAAAAAATTATTTTTATTATATAATTATATAACCTTAATTATTGATATTAATAATAATATTTATAACTATTACATTACAGATAATTAAAAGGTTAATAATGACATAAACAAATGATGCAATATGCCAAAATTGATAAGGTTTTTTAAAAAAAGAAAAAACGACAACGTGGTGCAACGTGTTCAACATAATCATCACAATAATATTATAAATATAAATAGAAATAATTAATTAATAATGATAGATAATTATTTTATGCTGATTAAGTATTTAAACAAAAAACCACGTAGAAAAATATTAACCTAGATTTTTATTATCAGTTTGTTTTTTTTTTTTTTTATCTATCTTCAAATAATAATGATTATAAAATTTAAAAATATGTTTAAAAAATATTTTTTATTATTGGCTGTATTTGGCTGTGTCTTGGGTAAAAATACTGTTGAGGTAAATAAAGATAAAAAATATAAAATTAAATTAAATTATAAATTAAAAATGTTATTTTATATATATTTTTTTGTTTTTCATCAGGATCGTAGTACAGAATTAATAGCAGAACAAGATGATCCACTTTTATTATTTTCAACATTGAGTGGTTCATTTTTTGGTGTTGGTCAAAAAGGTGGTGATGTACGTTGGCGTCAAGATAATGAACCAGCAGTTAAAGTACCACATGATATAACACAAACATCATCACCAATGTTTTTACCAGATCCAAAAGATGGATCATTATATTTATATGGTGCTGAATTTGAAGTATTAAAAAAATTACCATTTACAATACCTCAACTTGTTGCTAGAAGTCCATGTCGTAGTAGTGATGGTATATTATATACTGGACGTAAAATTGATACATGGTTTAGTATTGATCCATTAACTGGTGAACGTCAACAATTACTTGGTTTTGAAACTGCTGAAAGTACATGTCCACTTGATATACAAAATGCAATATTTGTTGGACGTACTGAATATAATATTATAATGGTTGATAGTAAAAAAAAAGAACGTAAATGGAATGTAACATTTTATGATTATTCATCAACTAAAATTGATGAAAAAATTGATGATTATCAATATACACATTTTACAACAAGTTCAACTGGACGTATTATAACACTTGATAAAACATTATCTAAAAAATTATGGGAACTTGATCTTGATAGTCCAATAATAGCTATTTATAAAATAAGTAAAGATGGTTTAATAACAGTACCATTTACAAGTGTTGCTGATTGTGCACTTGATAATTTAATTGAAAAATTTAAACTTAAACCAATTGATATTGATTTTTCACCAGCATTATATATTGGTGAACATATACATGGTTTATATGCATTACCATCAATTGTTGATTCATCAACACCAACAATAACAAATAAAGCTGATTATTTAATGCTTGAGGGTCCAAATATTGCATCAAAAAATATTAAAACAAATAATATATTTGATTATAAACAAAATGATAATATTGTTGATGTTAATGTTGATGATGATGATGATGATGATGATGATGATAAAAATAATGTTAAAAATAATAAATCAAAAAATAATTTTATTGTACTTGGTCATTATATTGTACCAACAGAGTATAAAATACAAAATCAACCATTATTAATAACTGGTAAATCTGATCCAATAATACAATCATCTATTGATATTAATAATAATAATAATAAAGATAAAATTAATAATATTAATAATAAAACTGATGAAAAAAAAACAATCGATAATAATATTAATGATAATATATCATGGTTTACAATAAAAAATTTAAAAAATTGGTTAAATAAACGAGAAAATACGGCTTTAAAATGTGCATTATGTATTGCTGTTTCTTGTATAATATTTTTATTGTGTTATTTTAATTGTTCATCAAATAAATTAAAATGTTCACAATTATCACGTGATAATTCACGTACAAGTAGTAATGGTAGTAGTTCACGTAATTTTATAAATTTTCCAGAAGAAATAAGTGAAGGTACTGTTAAAATTGGTAAAATAATATTTAATATGGATGAAATATTAGGTAAAGGTTGTGAGGGTACATTTGTATATAAAGGTGAATTTGATGGACGTTCTGTTGCTGTTAAACGTATATTACCAAGTTGTTTTGATTTTGCTGATCGTGAAGTTGCATTATTACGTGAATCAGATGCACATGCAAATGTTGTACGTTATTATTGTACTGAAGATGATAGAATGTTTCGTTATATTGCATTAGAATTAGCTGATACAACATTACAAGATTATGTTATTGGTAATTATAATCGTAAAACAATATCAGTTAAAAGTATACTTGAACAAGCAACATCTGGTTTAGCACATTTACATTCATTAGATATTGTACATCGTGATATTAAACCACATAATGTATTATTATCAATGCCTGGACCACGTGGTGAAGTACGTGCAATGATATCAGATTTTGGTTTATGTAAAAAATTACAAAGTGGTAAAATGTCATTTTCAAAAAGATCTGGTGTAACTGGTACTGATGGTTGGATTGCACCTGAAATGTTAAATCAAGAAAGAACAACATGTGCTGTTGATATATTTTCACTTGGTTGTGTATTTTATTATGTATTATCAAATGGACAACATCCATTTGGTGAATCATTAAAACGTCAAGCAAATATATTAAATGAAACATGTAATTTATCATCACTTGATAATATACATGAATATGATAAAGAATTAGCATTAATATTAATTAAATCAATGATTGATGGTAATCCCAAAAATCGTCCACCAGCAAGTGCTGTTGAAAAATTTCCATTTTTTTGGAATTCAAGTAAAATATTAAATTTTTTTCAAGATGTTAGTGATAGAGTTGAAAAAGATGATCCAGATAGTCCAGCATTAATGTCATTAGAAAGTGGTGGTAATAAAGTAACACGTTGTGATTGGCGTATTTGTATTGATCATGAAGTTGCTAGTGATCTTAGAAGATATAGAAGTTATAGAGGTGAAAGTGTTAGAGATTTATTACGTGCATTAAGAAATAAAAAACATCATTATCGTGAATTATCAATTGAAGCACAAGCAAGTCTTGGTAGTGTACCTGTTGAATTTACAAATTATTGGCTAACAAGATTTCCATGTTTATTATCACACACTTGGTGTGTTATGCAAAAATTTAGAAAAGAACCAACATTACAAGAATATTATCATAATGATTATGAATTTACAACATATTTTGCATACAATGATATTATTCATTTATCAACTAATACTAATAATAATCAAAATCAAAATGAATCAACTGAACAATCACCAAAACGTTTTAATCATAATAAAACATCATCAACAACAACAACCAATTGGAGATACAGAGAACCAGTTGATTGGAGTCCAAATAGAACAAGATTTCGTGGTAATAGAAAAAAACCACATGAAAAACGAAAAACAGAAGCCCAAGTAACATGGACTCTCCCACCAGCAAGTTAAATTTACCTTCCAAATAAATTTTTTATTATTATTTTGTATTTTTCCTTTTATTCAATTTTATCTTAAGACAATTTTTTGTTTTTTTTTTTCTTTGTCATTTAAAAATTAAATTTTATAGATATATATATTAAGTATTTGTTATCTAGACGTTGTTAAATTTTGTTTTTTTTTTTTTTTTTTTTTTAAAATAAAACACAATTCTTGTGTTTACCCACGTTAAAAAATAATAATAAAAAAAAAAATTTATTGCCTTAACTTTTTGTAGCACACAGTGTTTTATGAATATTTTATTTTATTTTATTTTATTTTATTTTTTTTCTATTTTATTATGTACTTTATCTTGTGTCAGCAAACAACGAAAAAATCATATTTAAAAAATTTTTTTTTTATTGTGAGTATATGAATTAGCACGCCACAAATTTTAATATATATTTATTTATACAAAAAAAATAAAATAAAATAAAATAAAATAAAATAAAAAAAACAAATAAAAATAATCTTTTTTCCTCGACACTAGTTTGTCATTTTGTTGTAAATAATATTAATTGTGAATATTATGATATATATTTCTGTATATTTTACATAACTACTTATTACAATAATAATAATAATTATTATATCGACTGGTAAATTAAAAATTGTGATTAAATAATAAATTTAATAAAAAGTATAAAAATTTTAACAAATAATTATTTTTAAAATATAGGATATAAAAAAAAAAAAAACAACAATAACATCTTGTAATAAACTAATAATTTTTTAATATTTTTAAAATATCAAGAAATGTTTGTGATGAAAATTTATATTGATTAATAATATCATGTACTTGTTCAATAACATTAAAACCTTTATAATTACGTAAAAAAATATCAACATCATGTCTTAATAATAATTCAACAATTTTAATAAAACCATTTTTAGCAGCAATATGAAGTGGAGTATCACCAAGATAATCAATACTATTTATATTTATTGTTTGACAATTTAATAATAATTGTACAATTTTAATATTACCATGATAACAAGCAATATGTAATGATGTACGTTTATCAATCAATGTTTTTGCATTAATATTTGCACCAGCATCAATTAATATTTCAATTAAATCATCAAGACCATTTAGGCAAGCAACATGAAGTGGTGTTTCACCACGTAAATTTAAAATATTTAAATTAATTGATGATTTATCACGATTATTATTATCATCATCATCATCAAATATTATCTCATCAATATGACAATTATTACAATTACACAATGGATGACATAAATTTGAATAAATTTTTATTTCATTTGATGTTTTATGTTGATGTTGATGTCCTTCAAGACCCAAATAATAACATGCCAATCTAACATCACCTTCATTTATTGATTTCATTAATTTATCAACTTTATCTAATTTTTTTGGTAAAATACTATTATTATTATTATTAATATTATTATTTAATTTATTACAATTATTATTTATATCTAATTTACAATTTAAATCAATTTTATTAACTGTATTATTAATAATATTTATAATTTTTTTATTATGTGCAATTGATAACGGTGTATATCCTCGACGATTTTTAATATATTTATTTGCTCCATGTTGAATAAGTATATTAACAATATTTTTATATCCCCATTTTGATGCAAAATGTAATGGTGTATCACCATTATTATTTTGACAATTAATATTAATATTTTTATTATAATATAATATATTTTTTAAACATAATTCATGACCATTATCAGCACAATAATGTAATAAACAATTACCATTATTATCATTAATATTAATATTACAATTATTATGTAATAATAATAATAATAATGCATTTTGATGACCTCGTATTGTTGCATAATGAATTGGTGTTTGACCATTATTATCTGGTTCATTAATTATTGCATTATTAACAATTAAATAATTAATAATTTTATAATTACCACAGTAACATGCAATATGTAATGCTGTTCTTCCTTTTTCATCTTTAATATTTATTATATTATTATTATTATTATTATTTTCACATTTTTTACATTTTTCACATCTACATAGTGGATGACATAATTTTTCATAATTTAATAATTCATCATTATTATTATTATTATTATTGTTAATTAATAAATTATGAATATTTTTAATATCATTATTTTTAATAAAATTAAATAATTGATTAATTATAATATTATCATTTTGTAATTTTAATAATTTATTATTATTATTTATATTTATTAATTTTGTTTTAATATATTCAATTGATGCTTCAAATGATGTTATTAAATATGATATTTCATTTTTATTATTATTATAATCATTTGAAAAATTATAATATTTCAAATATTCTAATTGTACATTCCAATTTGATAAACCAGTTTTAATTATTATAAATATTAATATTGGTAATAAATTATCATTATTAAAATTAATATTATTTTTTGTTATATAATATATTGTACGTTTTAAACATTTAATTTTACCAAGTATTGTGATAAAATTATTTAATTTTGATAATTCAATTTTACTGCATTGTATATTATCAAATGTATTTATATCATATTTAATATCTAAATCATCTAATTCTATTTCATATCTTATATTTTGTATAATTTTATTTAATTCAGAATCACTAGAAGCATTATTTATTGACAATATATTATTAATAATGTTATGTAATTTATATAAAACATAACTTTCAATTGATATTTTAATTAATTTTTTATAATATAAATTATTAATTGATTTTTTTTTAATATTATCATCATTTAATAATTTATTTAAACAATCATTGTATAAATTTTTAATTAAATTACATTGTATTATTGATTTTAAATTTTCAATATTATTATTTTTTATTATAAAATTATTTATATGATTATTTAGTTCATTGAAAATTTTTTTATTATTTAATTGTGAAAATATAAATTTATTACAGTCTGATAGTGTTGTTACTGTTAGAAGGTCATTTTCAAGGTACATAATATTATTATGAATCAGTGGTCGTTCAATGCACCTGAAAAATTAAAATATTTAAATATTAACATAGGTATATTGTTGTACAAGTTTTTTTATAATATAAAAAAAAAAAAAATCTTAAAAATAATTTATATTTTATTCCAAGAAATAATAAATAATAATTATATTCTTGGGGAAAAAAAAAACAAAAAAATCTTACCAAACAGTATATTTTAATGAATTATCATTATAAAAAATTTCTTCAAATAATAATTTAACTGTATTTTTTTCATTATTAATATCAATTGTTAATAATCCATTATTAACTTCAACATTATGTCCATCAAGTGTTGAATAACAACTTGTTTTATCATGAAAATTATTTAATATTAATACATGACATTTAATATAATTTTCATCAATGAATTCATTAATCCAACTATCACGTCTTGGTATACAAATAATATATGATTTTTTAACAGCTGTATTAAATATATCTGTATAATCATTACAAAGTAATTTTAAAAAATTATTATCCAATAAATTTTCATCATAATTTGTATCCATTTTGTTTTTTTAATTATTATATTGTTTATTTATTAAATTATAAAATCTGTAATTAAATAATAAATATATATATTAGAATTTTGTTTTTTTAATTATAAATTAAATTATTAAAAAATACACAAACTTGTTGAATGACATTTATATATATTTATTTATTTATATTTTTGTTATTTTTATTTTTTTTTGTTTATTTATTATGACATTGAATATTGTTATCATTTTTTCAAACAGATGGCAGGATCATCGCAAAAAAAAATTCCGCGCGGTAAGAAGACAAGAATTTTTAAATTGATTAAACTTGATTTTTTTTTTTTTTAATTATTTATATTTATTATTATTGTTTAATGTTGTTTATAAATATACACGTGTATCCAGAATATATTTAAGATTATAAAAAAATTTATCATGAAATATTTAAAATTTTTTAAAATTGATAAAATTACAAAAAATAAATAAATGATATTTATAAAATTAATAATATTATCACATAATAATCACAATAAATTCATTAAAAATATAATATTTAATATATTTAATTATTTCAAATACAATTTAGAATTTAATTGAGAAATAAAATTTTATAAATGATAAAAGTTTAAAGTATAATCTTCTAATAAAATGACAATTCATTTATTTATTTATATTTTTTTTCTGTGAGTTTAAACACTTGTGATTAAAAAAAAAAAAAAAAATCTATATAATAAATTATGATTAAAATCAAATAACACGAATAAATTATATTTTGTATTCAATATAAAATATGATAAGATAAAAATATAAAAATAAAATGATTTAAATAATTAAAAAAAAAAACATAACATTTATTTAATAATTTTTTTATTTTTCATATAATTATAATTTTATTTACATAAATTAAAATTCCAGGTATTATTTTTCTTAAATGTCATACAGTATTACATAATTTAATTCATTGTCGTTTGAACGAAAAAAAATAATAATAATTTATTAAAAAAATCACTTTTACTATGAAGTTGAAGTGATGAAAAAAAAAATAAAATTTATAATTATAATATTTAATAACTGACATTCCATACTAAATTAATTGTTAAAAATTTCATCAGTTTATGTATAAATATAATGAAAAAAAAAAAAATAAAAAAATGTCAGTAAAACGATAAAAAATATAATAATAAAAAGTAAATCTCAGCAAATGATTTAAACTGATAAGTAAAATATTAAATGGTATGTTCAAATAGAGACATAAATATTATACTTGAGTAATGAAGAAATATACATAAAAATATACAAATTATTGAGTAGGAATTTCAAAAGATCATTAATAATAATAAGAGAAAAAAAATAAAATAAAATGACACTAATGTAGCTGAGAAAATTATCTAGTTAAAAATGAAAATAATAATCAATATGATTATTATATTAATATATACATATTTAGGTTGTACACCAGAGGATTACACAATCAATCATAATATATATTTGTTATCAATAAAGATTTATATAATTTATATATGAAAATTATTAAAACTGATATGATTGATTGTTATCCAGTACAGTCAGTCAGATCATCTTGCGATCCCTGTGATTATTTTTGTTCTTTGCTTTTTTTTTTAATTTAAAAAAAAAAAAGCAACAAAAGAAAGATAACAAAACAAGATATGGATGAAAAAAAAAAATTAAATTTAATAATTTGTTCTTATAATAAATATACTAATAATCATCAAGGTAATCTAACATCACCTTGTGCTTCTCTCATTTTATCATTTTTTCTTTTTTCTCTGTCATCATTAACAAATTCTGGATCATTCCAGTATTGTACTTCACCACTAGCCCATATTACAAATATAATATTTGTTATAAAAAATACACAAAGTACAATCCAAAATACAAGACGCCATTGTGAATTAGTACTATCTGGTGCAAGTTCACCAACAATAATTGGTGTTATAATACCAGTTAATGCACCAATACCATTAACAACAGCCATTAATGAACCAGAATAATTGGGACTTAAATCAAGTGCATTTACTTTCATACCAGGATAAAATGTACCCATTAATGTCATACCAATTGTAAACATTGTTACAACTAAAAATTTATTATCACCAACATATGATGCACCAACAATAAATATTGCTGGTCCAACAGATGCTATTGTTGTACCAATTTTACGTACATTTGTACGTGATATTAAATTAATTGTTATAACCCAATCAGCAAACCATGATGATACAATACTACATATCCACATACATAAATATGGTAATGATGTTAAATAACCATTATCTTTTATTGAAAATTTTAAAACACTACTCATATATTTTGGTAAATCAGTAACCATTGTAAAAAAACCCCAATCATGACCAATTTGTGCAGCAATAAGTGCCCATACTGGTGCTGATGTAAATAAATGTCTCCATGGTACTGATGGTGGTTTTTTATGTGTATGATTACTCATTCTTTCATGTAAAAATTTAATTTCATATTCACTTATAAATGGATGTTCACTTGGATTATTATAACATAATAATGACCACATTATAAACCAAATAACACCAATTGTACCAAATACATAAAATACTGCTGACCAACCAGTTGTTGAATTATGTAATATTAAACCAGATATTGTTGATGTAAATACTGTACCAAGTTGTGCACCAGCAAATACCATTGAACCAATTTTAGAACGTTCTTCTGGTGGTGTCCATTGTGATAACATTGTATTTAATGCGGGAAATGTAAAACCTTCACCAAGACCCATTAATATTCTAAGTATTATTAAAGCTGTTGAACCACCAGCATCAACAGCAATTGGTGTTAATAATGTAAATATTGCTGTTGATAATATACCAAGACCAAGTGACCATTTACCACCAAATTTTTCTGATAATAAACCACCTGGTAAATGTGTTATAACATATCCCCAATAAAATGATGATAATATTAAACCTTGAGTTGATTCATCCCATGCATATGTACCACTTTGTATATTTGTTTGATTTAATGGTGCAACCATTTCAGTTATTGTTATTGATAAACAAACACGCATTGTATATGCATTAAATAATGCTAAAAAACCCATTATTGCAAATACCCATCTTTGTTGTATCTTCATACCTGTTTTAACAAATACAATATTTAATAAACAAATATATAATTTATTTTATTTTATTTTATTTTATTTTATTTTATTATTTTCAATTTATGAATTGCTAATTTATTTTTTGTTTATTTTTATAATAAACTTACAACAACTTGGTGATTTAATCTTCATAATTTAAAATAAATTAAATTATTTATTTATTTAAAACAAAAACTATTATAATCCCAAAAAAATAGAAAAAAAAAAAATGTATTTTATTAAAATTTTTGGGGAGTATTCACCAACTTGAAACACGATTTGAAGCTGAACGAACACTGGGACCTAATGATAATTATTTAGCTTTTATATATAATGATGCTGCTGATGTGTATCGAATAATGCTGGCCCCACTTTTTATTTTTTTTATTCCAATATTACGAACCAATGACGATAAGAAACTCGCGCTTTGACTTGATTAGACTACAATTGTATACAAATGATATCAGTGAAAAATCTTCAGTGTATTTATGACACAAATTTTCCCACTTTGTTATATTACACTTGAAAATATTTATCATCACAATGCTCAGTTAAAAAAATAAATAAACAATAAATATATATTTATAAAATTAATAAATAACACAATAAAATTTTAAAAAGTATAATTATACTTTGATATTGTTTACAATAATAATCATCAACAATCATTGATTAATTCAAAGCTATATTTATTTTTCTATCATATAAATTTATATTTATTCTTTAATAAATGTAATTTAATTTTTTTTAAAGATATTTTTTAGTCAATCAATAAATGATCCAAATAAACAAAATACCTGTCTAGAATATATATATTTTTTTTTTATCTGTACTTTGTACTTGAGAGGATAAATAGAAATAAAAAGAATAATATAATTAAAAACAATAACAAATAATTAAAAAAAATAAAATACAAAAAAAAAAAAAGAAAAAAGATCATTTTTTTTTTTATCACAATATCAATTAATAATTTATTATCAAAAAATAATAATATAATGTCAAAATTTTGTTATTATTAATAATATAATACGTATTAATAAAAATATATTCTAAAAATAGATTAATTAAATTAAGTTTAAATAAAATTTATATTCTTATAATTATTTATATTAATTTTTTATTTACCATTGTGACGTGATAATCCAGATGATAAATTGTCTGTGTCATTATTTCTTGATGTATAATTCCATTTTGGTAAAAGTGGTATTATTTCTGATTTCCAATTCATCACTATTTTATAACTATTATTAATTAATTTAATATTAATCAATTATCATTTTATATTAATCTAGTTATTATTTATTTAACAAATAAAAAATTAATTTAATATTTTATCAACGAGTGACCCGATGTCTTCGAGGTAAAATAAACTTGTGTTGTTTTATTTTATTGCAAGAGTATTTATCTATTTTCTTTAAAAGCATGTATTGAACATCAATGTGGTTTATCATCAACTCAAAAATATATTATTCATATGATATTAGTTATCAATTAATAAATTATTTAAATTTATATTTATTTTTAATTAAATATATATAAATGTATATTGTATTTTAGTAATTTTCATTTATAAAATTTCGATTGTATGATTTTATATTTAATCTTATAATTTCGATTTTTAATAGATAATTATTTTAACTGATTAAAATTTTATCATACTGAAATATTTTATACCTGAAATATAATTTAAAATATTATATTTAATTTTTTTCATTTATACATTTTAATTTTCCATAAAAATAAAAAAGATTTAAAAAAAAATAAATAAATAATGGAAAATATTGAGTGGCAAGGTTCAAACAATGTTCATTCATACTGCTTTTTTTATCACAGTATTAAAAAAAATAATCATTAATTTGAATTATTGCATGAGTGTACAATTTATCATGTTATCAGTTTCTTTTTTTTTTTTTTGCATCTTTTTTTAGCAGTCTCATTTATTTTATCAAATTAAATAAAAATAAGAATATGATATAAATTAATTCTGGTATGCGTATTAAAATACTGACGTATTGATACTTATTGATATCAAGATTTTATCAATTTTATGTTTTTTTATCAGCATTGTATTTAATGGAAAAAAAAAACATGACAAAGAATTTATTTTTAATTTTTAAATAACTATTATTTTAATATAAATTAAGTATACAATTGATAAAAAGTGATAATTATTAAAATAAGTATTTTTAGTAAAAAAAAAATCTTATTTATTAAAATGTTATTATATATAAAAAATTTATAAAATTATTTTCTTTTTACTGCTTTTGATTTAGCATATGCTTTTGGTATTAATTTACCTTGTTCTGTAATTCCTTTTTCAACTTCTTTAAGTATTTCATCTTTTTTTTTAGTCTAAAAATAAAATATAAAAAAAAAATTTATAAATAATTTAATAATGTAAATATGATTATTAATTAATTTATTGAATTAAATCTTTATTTTGAGGAAAAAATTGATCAAAATAATTAAAATTTGAACGAGTAATGATAAAAGATTTAGATATAAAATTAAATAATTGCGATGTAATTTAATAATGACTTGACAATTAATTTATGATTTAATAAATAAAATATGATTAATAAAAATTTTTATAATAATTTGATAAATATAATTATAAAACTTACCAATTCTTTGACATAATAAACTTTAAGTAAACCATAAATTTCATCAATTGTTAATTTAAATTGATCTTTTTTTCCCAATAAAATAAATGGACAATTTGATTGATGTTTTTTATGTTCTTCCCATGGATCATCATCTTCTTCCCATCCATCTAATTGTTTTGAACATATAAAACATTCAACATGATCAGCATCAACTCCATTACCAACTGATATAAAACCAGCTTCAGCCATGGCACGTTTATTACATGGTTTATCATCATCAAATGGCCAATAATTATATGTATTATATCTTCCATCAAAGAAAAATGTTGGATCAACATCACTGTAATTAATACAATAATATAAATATATATTTTATAATAATATTATTTAAAGGTTATATCAATAAAATTAATAAAATATTTAAATAAAAATTCATCAGAATATATTTAACTACGTATATTTTATGACGTACTGATGAAAATACAATAAATTATTATTAAATTATTATTATTTACATACCTGAATAAATCCATTTTAATTGTTGTTTATTGAATTATTGTTTATTTTTGTTTAATTTTTATTTTGGCGGTTTATCAATCATTCACTGACACCTGGTGTATTTTTTTTATTTATTTATTTTTTTTTCTTTTTTATATACAGTGCTACCAATGTTATGTATAAAATTTATCTGGTGAATCTTTTTTTGTACACTAGAAACTGTTTGAAAAATAATTATTTTTTATTTCGAAAAATTTCGAATTTGTATTAGGCGAATATAATGACCAAAGAGGTATTCGAATATTTTTTTTCAACTTTTGAATTTTTATTAGGCAAATATCATGATTCATGATTCAAGAGGTATTCGACTGATAGAAAATTATTATCAAAATACTTTGAGTAAAATTAGAGTATATTGAAATTCAATAATGATAAACAAAAATTATTTAACGATCGGTATAATTTTTTACCTGTTCTATTATCCTGTTATAATTCAAACAGTTTCTAAAAAATAACTTATTGTTTATTTTTAATTATTATAATATTTTTTTTTATTTAATAAAGGTTTACTAAAAAAATTTTAAATTGTAATTGATAAAACAAATATACATCAACAATAAATAATGAAAAAATGTTTTTTTTATTATTTTATTATCAATTATAGCTATTCTTATATCAAATTCACAAGTAGGTATATATGTATACAATGGGTATTATTAATTATTAAATTTAATTAATTATAATAACTTATATTTAAAAAAAAATAACTAATTATTCTAGTTAACTGGTAACTAACTTGATATTGTTTATTTTTTTCGAAACTTACATCATAAAATATTAAATTTCAGATGTATAATTTTATTATCATCTATCACAAATTCACAGTAAATGTTTCGTTTTGTTAATTTATGGAATTAAATGTAGTCAATACATTAAATTTTCTAATGGTTTGCATCAGCAAAAACAGTGTAAACATCTGGATCATTATAAGCATATTATCAGCAATTTCAGCCATTATATGCTTGAATCGAAAATTGAGTTTATAATTTTTTCCACCCTATAAAAATCAAATAAAATGTTATTTTTAAAAATTAAATAATAATTATAATAAATAAGTAATAAGTAAATGAATAAAGATATCGATAGTTTTATATAAACTTACTTGTTATTATCAGTTATAATGTCGACTAAAGCATGCTGCTCTTTCAATGAACCACCTGTACATATAATTTTAATAAATAATAAATAATAATGATTATCAAATTGCTATATTTCTATATAAGTATAATAATGTAATTGGGGCCAATATTTTTATTAAATAAATAATATACAAACCTTTGTTAGGAACAGGAGTAAAGCATATAACAAAAAATCCTTTATGGTGGTTGTCGAGAGCAATATAAATATTTTTTCCAGTTGTTATGTTTTTTTGAGAACAGTACACTCGGTCATTAAGCTTTTCGATGAAACTAGTACGATATACTATCTGTAATTATATTTAAAAAAATTAAATTTTGTATCTAATAATATTATTAATATATTTATAAGTTAAAATTAAAATTTTGTATACCTGCATGTCTACAGATTGACCATCTACTTTATCAACGTTAACTGATAAAATTGATCTACCATTCTCTGGATGAATACGCATACCACACGGGCTAATAAAATTATCATCAGAATAAATCTTTACTTTAACTGGATCATCCCAAAATAATACTGCTCCTAATAAGAATGTATCCAAAAAATTCATGATATGTGATATTTATTTTTTTTACTAAACTTTGTATTATAAAATTAATAATTATTAAGTAAAATTAATATATATGTTGGTTATGTTAGACTGATGCAGACTGATGTAGATGAAAACTGATGAAAATATAATTAAAAAATGCACGTGTGCAGCATCCAACTCTGTTGTGTTTCTATTGGTTTCTATATGTTTCTATATTGTATCTATATACATATACTGAATTTTCGAGCCGTATTCTTGATTCGCTATAGTATAGTTATCCCGAAAAAATGAGATAACTATATTTTGTTGCAAAAATATGAAAATTTGGCCTGATTTTCTCATTATAAATAACAAAAAATTTTAATAACAAAATAATACATACATGTATGTATTATGTACCTATACCGATATGCAAACAGTTGTAAAATTTTATTGACCGTAATATAGACTATTAAATATCGATATAAAGATTCCTCAATGTATATTGTAATTAAGCGATTATTTTATTAAATATTGTAACAACATTTATTTTATTTTTATGCATTAAATTAAAAGTACCAGTGTGATTTACAAAGACAGCTCTAATAGTGATTTATTATATATATATATATATATACATATGTATACAATAAATAATTTTTTTTTTGTTAATCAGAAATTATAATTATGGTTATATGTATATTATAATTAACATACATGATGGTAAATAACAAGAACAGTATGAAAATCTTGATCTTTATGAGTATTATTATCAGCAATTTCGGCCATTATATGTTTGAATCGAAAATTGAGTTGATCACTTTTTCCACTCTATACAAAAAAAAAATGAAATTTTGAATTAACAAATTGAATAATAATTATGACAATAGTCAATATAATGAATAAAGATATTGTATAGTTTTATATAAACTTACTTGTTATTATCAGTTATAATGTCGACTAAAGCATACTGCTCTTTCAATGAACCACCTATACATATAATTTTAATAAATAATAAATAATAATGATTATCAAATTGCTATATTTCTATATAAGTATAATAATGTAATTGGGGCAAATATTTTTATTAAATAAATAATATACAAACCTTTGTTAGAAACAGGAGTAAAGCATATGAGAAAGAATCCCTTATGGTGGTTGTCGAGAGCAATATAAATATTTTTTCCAGTTGTTATGTTTTTTTGAGAATAGTTGACTCGGTCATTAAACTTTGCGACGAAACTAGTACGATATACTATCTGTAATTATATTTAAAAAAATTAAATTTTGTATCTAATAATATTATTAATATATTTATAAGTTAAAATTAAAATTTTGTATACCTCCATATCTACAGATTGACCATCTACTTTATCAACGTTAACTGATAAAATTGATCTACCATTCTCTGGATGAATACGCATACCACACTGGTTAACAAAATTATCATTAGGATAAATCTTTACTTTAACTGGATCATCCCAAAATAATACTGCTCCCAATAATAATGTATCCAAAAAATTCATGATATGTGATATTTATTTTTTTTACTCAACTTGGTAATATAAAATTAATAATTATTAAACTACTTAAATTAATATTATATATGTTGGTTATATCAGACTGATGAATGTACATGTGCAGCAACCAACTCTGTTGCTATTCATACCAGTTATGCTTACGCATGGTCATGATCAGTCATGAAAAAAAATAAAAAATGCATTTTTAACTGCTGCATTCTGGTGGTGAAAAGCTGCTAGCTTTTCCTTATTAAATCCCTAAATTTAAAATTTTTCATTTGAGTTTTCAATGCTGAGTAACGATGTCATCATAGTTAAATCATTACGAAAAAATCATTATATTGTTGTCAAGGTAACCACTTGTTATAATATTTGTTTACAAACAAAAAAAAAATAAAATTTAATAATAAATAAAAACGTATAAAATTTTATTGATTCTTATCAGTATATAAAGAATTAAAATCATTTTAATATCACAAATACAACATAAGAGATAAAAATTTATTTTTAAATATATAATGACAGAAGATTTAGATATACTTGGAATTGTTGGTTTTAATGGTGTAACAAAGCATGGATTACAAATACATCCAGATCAACGACATATTATTTATTCAATGGGAAATAAAATAACAATAAAATATCTTGATGATGAAAATAGACAAGATTTTCTCAATGGTCATACAAATATTGTAACAACACTTTGTATATCATCTTGTGGTAAATTTATTGCATCTGGACAATTAACACATCCTGGTTTCAAAGTAATATTTATATATTTATATATTTTTATATTTTTATATTTTTATATTTTTATCAATTAAATTTATACATTAAAATAGGCTGCTGTTATTATATGGGATTTTAAAAGTAAGAAATCACGAGGAAGTTATGAAATACATAAAGTAAAAGTTGAAGATATTTGTTTTACATCAAATGGAAATTATTTAATAAGTCTAGGTGGTAAAGATGATGGAAATATAATTGTTTATGATGTTTTTAATAATTTAGCATTATGTGGTGCATATGGAAGTACTGAAATATCAGGTAATGCATTGACAATATCAACAATGAATTTACATAATAATTATTTTTTATCTGGTGGTGAATGTACATTAAAATTATGGCAATTTAATCATGAAAAAAGAAAATTAACAAGTACAAATGTTAAAGTTGGTAAATTACGTAGAACAATAAATTGTTTGACAATTGATGATAAAGATAATGAAGCATATTGTGGTACATCAACTGGTGATATTATTAGAATTAAAATTTATTTTAATAATGATAATTCAACTGTGACAAATAATGAAACAGTACCATTACAACCACCAGTTATGATTGGTTGTTATTCAAAAATATCAAATGATCCTAAAAAACAAAAATGTGGTGATGGTGATTTATATACTGGTGGTATATCAAAAATATTAATATTAAATTATAAAAAAATTATTGTTGCTACTGGTGATGGAACGATTGAACTTGTTGATGTTCTTGAAACTCCAAGTGTTGTATCAAAATCACCAGTTAAATTACCAACAACACCACAACTTAAAATGGTACTGTGTTTATTAATTTAATTTTTTTTATTAATATATCATTTTGAATTAATTATTATTAATTTTTAGATTAAAAGTACAAATGTACGTGGTGCAGTAACATCATTAATTAAATATGAAAAAAATTGTTTTATTGTTGGTACATCATTTTGTGAAATTTATAAAATTGGAATAAATTATTTTGATGCTCATGTTGTTATAACTTGTCATATTGATGCTATTTATGATATTGCATTTCCTCAGTATGTTATATACTTAAATAGATTTAATTTATTTCTATTAAAATATATTTTTTAATTTTATATACTAATTTTTAGCAATTATCCAGAAATATTTGCAACAGGAAGTAAAAATGATATACGTCTTTGGCAATTAAAATCACATAAAGAATTATTACGTATAACTGTACCAAATTTTTCTTGTACAAGTTTATGTTTTTCTTATGATGGTAAATTAATATTATCAGCATGGAATGATGGTATTGTTAGAGCATTTAAACCACAAAGTGGTCAAATGTTTTTTTCAATAGAAAATTGTCATGTTAAAGCTGTATCAGCAATTTGTGTAACAAAAGATTGTAAAACACTTGTTACTGGTGGTTGTGATGGACAAATTAGAATGTGGCAAATATCAAGAGATGTTCAACGTCTTAAAGCATTTTTTAAAGAACAAAGAGGACCAATAACATCATTACATGCATCAGTTAATGATGATGAAGTTGTTAGTGCTAGTACTGATGGTACTTGTATTATTTGGGATATTAAGTAAGTTTTATTAAAAATCATTTATTTAATTTTTTTTTTTTCTTATCAAAATTATAAATTCATTATAGTGAGTGTGTTAGAAAACAAATATTTATGGGAAATACACAAAATATGGATGTAAAATTTTCTCCAAATGGTCTTCAAATATTAAGTTGTGGTACTGACAGAAAAGTAACATATTGGGAAATTTTTGATGGTTCACTTTTACGTGAAGTTGAAGGCTCAAAAGTTGGTTCAATAAATTGTCTAGATATTAGTCCAGATGGTCAATCATTTGTAACTGGTTCCAGTGATTGTTTAATAAGATTTTGGAATTATAATACAGCTGATATAACACATGTTGGAAATGGACATGCTGCAATTGTAACATCATGTAAATTTAGTCCAGATTCAAATTACATTGTTACTGCAAGTGCTGATGGTGCTGTTATTATATGGAAAAATCCAATAATCTTACAAATTAATTCAGCAAAAAGTTCAAAGAGTTCTATACAAAATGATGTCAAGTCAAATAGAACAATTGTAAATGAAGAAAATATTGAAAATATCAGTAAAAGATCAAATGACGAGGAGAGTGTTAAAACAGTTCATACAAGTAATAAAAATAATAATTAATATTATTTAAATTTATTAATTATTTACTTAAATTATTTCATTTTTTATATTAATATTTCCAGGTAATAAATGTCCAGAGGATTGTGGTTATGATCCAATAAAATCAGCACAAAATAGTTGTCGTATACAAAAAAATAAAGAGTTATTATCATCAATTAATAATCAAAATACAAATTGTCAAGAAAAAAAAATTGTTCAATCATCAAGATCATCTATTATTAATTTACCAGTTAAAAAACAATCTCCAAAAAAAGAGACAGTTCTTGCGACAACATCACAAATATAAAAAAAAAAAAAACAATTTTGACTTGTAATAATAAATAATTAATAATAATAATGAGTATGTCAACCCCATGCTTGACTTTTACAATAATGAATTATTAATTTTCCATCTGATCCATAACAATCATAAAGATTTTTGACTGTTTGATCTGGTGCTGGAGCAAATGTCTGATTAATATATAAAAACTAAAACAAAAATAAATTAATTTTATTACTATTTAATATTGAAAATTAATTATTATAATTATTATATATTTTTGTCATACCAAACGTTCATTTGCTTCTAATTTAAGATATTTTTTAATAAATTCTGATATCCATCCTATATGCTGATCATGACCAACAGCCCATTTTTTTTTTTTCATAATTGGTGCATTTGCTGTTGCTTTTAAAAGAATGTCAACTGAAAAAAAAAAAAATAAATAAAGTAATGTATTGTTGGTGATTTGAATAAATAATAAATAATAAATAATAAATAATAACTTACTTTTTGTTTTGTCTTTGACAACAGTTTGTTGACCTTCGTTAACTTCCAAATTTGTATCAGATGTTGGCTTATCTGGGTTTTCTTGTTCAACTTCAACTTCCAAATTTGTATCAGATGTTGGCTTATCTGGGTTTTCTTGTTCAACTTCAACTTCTGGAGTAACTTTATTTATTACTTCTGTTGTCACTTCAACCTGAACATCATCTTGCTCGTTATCAGCCATTTTTATTCTTTATGCTTAATTTTTTATTTATTTATTTACACTTTAAGCATATATATTTGAACCATACTTTATTATTGTTTTGTTTTGACAGATGCACTCATCACTCATCAGCTGTTATTGTTGATATTTTTTTTTTTTTTATTTTTTGTAACGATAAATTTTATTGATATACCTATTACAGAAGTTTTTGTTTATATATAATGTATACCTATATTATTTTTTTATTATTTATTTACATCTAGTGTAATTTAATTGTTGTTTATTTTATCATTAACAAATAACAAAAGTTTTATTCAGTTTTTTTGCGCATGTGTGATTGTGTATGAATTATGATGATGTCAAGTTGTCCTTGTCTAATAAAATGAGTGAAAAATAGTAATTAATGCATAAAAATTCCTACTTTATTCATTATTTAAAATTAATAAGTAAATTGCTCAATTTAATTAAAGTTTTTTTTCTATGATAAAATGGGGGTAAAAGATTTTTGTTAAAGTGTAACTTTATCAATGTCAATTGAAAAATTAACTATCTTGATTTGTAATAATTATTATATCTATCAGGGCTATCCCATAAACTTTGTTTATTATTTAAATTATTAATTATAGTATTATATTTTTTTTTATTAATAATAATAGGTTTACATTTTACTAGGTATACAATAAATAAAACAAAACAGTTCAATTCCAATTTTTATATGTATTTATTATTAAATTATTCATTTTCTTCTGAACGAAGACGTGCATTTGCATTTGTTACACGAATTGATAATTGTTGTGCACGTTCGACAATTGTCTTACGTTTTTTACTGCTAACACCATGAGCAATTTCAGCACAGAATTTACGATTTTGCATCATGAGAACTTCGAGTTCCTGTAACAATGTCAAAAGAAAAAAAAACAATAAATTAGTATATTTTTCTACACAATTAACTCATTTATATTTTAAAAAAAAAGAATTAAATTGAATTGAATTTTACCTTGACATTGTGGACGAGGACCTTGCGGAAACCAGTTGGAAGCATATGTCTGGTTTTTTTGTTGCTACCATAACCAATGTTTGGCATCAAAAATTGACCCTTGAAACGTCTTCTGACTCTGTTGTCAATACCTTTTGGCTTACGCCAGCTTCTCTGTTAATAATAAAAAAATAAAATTTAAATTAATAAAATGCCAACTATCAAATGATAATAATAATAATAACAATAATATTTAAATGATGATTAAACATACCTTGATTTTATCATAACGATCAGATTGATGACGAACAAATGGCTTTGTTCTCTTCTTGACGATTGTTGGTCGATATAATGGACGAATCGACATGATGATTTAGTTGGACCTTTAATATTAAACAACACAATCCAGATTAATAAAATAATATATATTTTAAAAGTAAAAAAAATAATATCCGGCTATTGATAAAAAAATTAGGTTAGAATGACCACGACAACGAGGTACATATAAAAAGTATCATATTTATATGAATTTTAATGGAAAATAATATGTATTTTATATTGAGAATATTTAAAAAAATTTATAGATTTTATATTTTAATAAATCAAAGTTATTAAATACCTTATAAATATTAATAATTTAATAAATAAAGATATTGCTTACGTTAAAAAAAACGTGACAGGAGCTTCCCAGAGCCTCCTTTTAGAAAAAAGAAATAAAAAACAAAATGGATGCATCTTTATAATTTTTTTAACTTTTTTTTTTTAATTTCTAGAGCAGCTTTGTTTTTTCATCACCAGAGAGAGACTTGTGTTATTTTCTTACTCAAATTATAAGCATTTTAATAATTAAATATTTATTTAATTATTAATATTAATAATCAAATAAATATAATATATTGTTGTATTGAATATACAACAATTGAATATACAACAATATATATAATAAACACTTGAAATTATTAAAAAAATGTGTAAACACAGTTACCATGTGATGATAAAAAAGTTTATATAAAGCTAATCTAGCTATGAATTTGTTTTATGGCTATAGTTTGTCTTGTTGACTTGTTGTTTCCTCAAATTTTTCTACTGTCATCATCCATCAGTCAATTTATTATTGTGTGTTATTACTTTTGGTATGTATCAATAATAAATATCAATAATTAAAAATATATACATGTATATATGCCAAATTAAAAAATTTCAATTAAATAATAATATTTAAATATTTAAATTTCATGTTGATATTAAAATTTGTTTGTCTCAATGTCGGCGTCAATTTACATGTCTCTAACCTTTAAATATCTAATCAAACATTTATTTATTATTAAAAAAAAAAAACAAAGTAAATTAAAAATAGTTTTATTAATTAAATATCATATTTATTGACTTTTTTTGTTGACATTTTATATTATTTGCAAAAAAAAAATATTTTTGTTTTTATAAAAAAATTGTAAAAGTGCATTGTAATGTTTTCCAAACATGGCTACAATGATAAATACAAATACAAATAATTTTGTCAACAATAGAAAAAAATTAATAAAATAAATTATTTTTAGGTGAATAATTGAAAAAAAAAAAAATAAACATACATATTTACATAATGGCAGATATAAATGCAACAGAAAGTGGTAAAATAATCAAAATGGAAGTTGATTATAGCAGTAATTGTGATACAAAAATACCAGAATGTAAAAAACTTGCTGCTGATGGCAAAATTCATGATGCACTTGATCAATTATTGGCACTTGAAAAATTAACAAGAACTGGAGCTGATATGATATCAACATCTCGTGTACTTGTTGCAATCGTTGAAATATGTTTTGAAGCTAAAAATTGGTCAGCATTAAATGAACATATTGTTATATTATCAAAAAGACGTTCACAATTAAAACAAGCTGTTACTAAAATGGTACAAGAATGTTGTAATTATATTGATAAAACACCAAATCGTGAAATAATGATAAAACTTATTGAAACATTAAGATCAGTTACTGAAGGTAAAATATATGTTGAAGTTGAACGTGCACGTTTAACTCATCGTCTTGCTAAATTAAAAGAAGAAGATGGTGATATGAGTGAAGCAGCATCAATAATGCTTGAATTACAAGTTGAAACATATGGAAGTATGACACGTAGAGAAAAAGCATCATTAATACTTGAACAAATGCGTCTTTGTTTAGCTAAACAAGATTTTGTACGTACTCAAATAATTGCTAAAAAAATTAATGTTAAATTTTTTGAAGATGAAAAAGATGATGAAACACAAACACTTAAATTGAAATATTATGATTTAATGATGGAACTTGCTAAACATGAAGGTTGGCATTTACAATTATGTCGTCATAATCGTGCTGTACTTGATACACCATCAATTAAAGATGATGAAACAAAACGTAAAGCTTGTTTATCAAGAGCTGTACTTTATTTAGTACTTGCACCACATGAGCCAGAACAAGCTGATATGACACACAGACTTCTTGGTGATAAATTAATTGATGAAGTACCAACTTACAAGTTAGTTTAATTTTTTTATAAATATTATAATTAAATATATATATTTTTATTTATTATTATTATTATCTAGAGAATTGCTGAGACTCTTTGTTAATCCAGAACTTATCAAGTGGTCAGGCTTATGTGAAATTTATGAAACTGAATTAAGATCAACTGAAGTATTTACTGCATCAACTGAAGATGGACGTAAACGATGGGATGATTTGAAAAATCGTGTAGTTGAACATGTAAGAATTAATTAATTGTAAAAAAAAAATTTAAATATGTTTTTTTTTTATAAAATAATATGATAATTTTTGTTTTGTTGAATTATTTGTTTAATATAGAATATCAGAATAATGGCCAAGTATTATACCAATATAACAATCACAAGAATGGCAGAATTACTTGATTTATCTGTTGAAGAAACAGAAGCTTGTTTATGTAAACTTGTTGAAACTGGTATTGTCAGTGCACGTACTGATAGACTTGCTGGTGTTGTACGTTTTACTAGTACACAAGAACCAGCAGCAGTACTTGATTCATGGGCAGCATCATTATCAAAATTAATGGCACTTGTTAATAATACAACACATCTTATTCATCAAGAAGAAATGCTTGCTGTTGCAAATGCGTAAATATCTCTTTATAAAAATTTTTTTTACGAAAATAATGCAATATTTTTTTTAATTTTGTTTTTTTTTAAATATTTTTTTAGAAAAACAAACGCCTAAGACTTTGATCAAAAAAAGAAGCAACATTGATAAAAATCAGCAATTTTCCTTCATTGAAAAAATTAAAACAGAAATAAAAAATCTTTTTACTTATAACTATTTAATGATTTAAAAAATAAAATGAATAAAATATAAATTAATATTGGTCTTTATTTTTTTTGGGTAATTAATTATTTTCCTATTTTTATTTATGTATTTATTTATTTAATTAATTAATATTTTAAGGCATATTACAGTTTTACATAAAAATTTCTTGAATTATTATTTTTCATTATTATTCAAGATTATAGTTAAATTTAATCTTTGTTTGTAATCTTTATGTAAATACTTGGAATAAAAATTTTTATTATTATTATTAATAATAATTTATAATATAAAATATTAACAATAATAATAACATTAGGCTGACTTTAAAAAACAAATTGCCAGTATATACGACTTTTTTTTTATAAATAAATAATAATAATAATCTTATTATTCAAAAACAGAAACTAAGCACCCAATTAATAGGTCTTGACAGAGTGGTGTTTCCTCTTCTAAAAAATCTTGTTGGTCAGCTGTAACCTGTATTGGAATATTTTCAGGTGTTGTTACAATAATTTCTGGGAGCATAATATTTTCAGAAGTAATTTCTTCTTCGTCATGTTCCAAAAACATTCGAGCTCCAGGAACTAATTCCATTAACCGTCTGACTTGTCTGTTGGTATGCTCATTAACTTCTTTGTCATATAAATATTTTAATCCTGCTCTAGATGTAATATTTGAGAACAGGATTGCTCCTGCCCATCTCATAATCGTTAAATACCAGTGATCACCAATCTTCATTTTTTTTAAACTAGATACGGTTTCAAAATTTTCCAAGTAAAGCCATGTTGCACCAGATGTGGCAATTAAGAAATATGTGGCCCACCACATATATACTCCTTTGTTCTGAAAATCAATTAAGTTTAAATATTCGTTTAAACGATCATTTAAATATCCAACCCCCCCCCCCCCCCCTCCCGAAAAAGCACTTGACTAGGTCATAAATGGAAAATGAAATTTAAAAACATTTAAAAAAGTCATATTTTTCTTACCATTTTAAATGCTACAAATACTGCAATTCCATTAAATGCTCCTAAAACGCACAAGGTTCGTTCCAATAGCTTAGCTTTTAATGGTACATTAGGGTCACTCGTTTCCAACAAAAAATAAATCCTTGATCCTAGGATGAGTAGAGATGCCAAAATCACCATGAAGTTGATAAATATCATTGATTTCTGAAAATAAAATATAAAAGGCAATTGAGTTTTATTATTGAATTATTTTGTTACTATTAAATCCATAGCAAAAGTTTTATCAACACATGCATTTTTAATTTCAGATTATCACCATCATCATTAAGCAATACTTAATTCATGGGTAGCATTATTATTAAAATTAATGGTACTTGTTAATAAAACAACACATCTTATTCATGATGCAAATGCGTAAAGTAACTATGATATCAATATTTTTATAAATATATTTATGTTATTTCTCTTTATAATAATTTTTTTAACATAAATTATGCAGTATTTTAATTTTGCATTATAACTACTATGATATGGACTTCTAGCAACAAGTTTTAATATTGTTAGTGATAATAAACTATTGGATCTTGTAAAAATATTGATGATGTACCAGCTTATATTAAACCAGATCACATACAACAACATCATATTTATCTAAATAATATTTTCATCATCATCATCATTATTGATGCAACTGCTGTTGTTGCTGCTGGTGTTATTGATGATGTTGGTGTATCAACTTGAAAAGTAAATCTTGGTAAAAGATTTTATTGAACTAATAATAATTATGTTATTAATAAGTACAACTGAATCTTCATCACTTTACATCACCTATTATATTATTTAAACTATTTTATCACCAGCAAAACCAAATAGATTATCTTAATCATCAATCTACTAATTACTCACAGGGATCGGTGCATACAAGACATGTATTTACACACATTGATGCACCATAAATTTAACTCGTTCACATTTTTTAAAACTAATCAATATAAATAAGATTGCTTTTATTATTTTTGAATAATTGAGTTAAATAATTATGAGAAACACTTACTTTTGTTTTTTTTTTTTTACGCTGGTGATTATTTATCACTTGAGGCATCATTTTCAATTAATTTTGAATTAACAACTTTTTTATTTATTTATGTCCGCACCTGTTGATAAATTTATATTGAATGACCACGAAGCCCCGGTTGATGGTTTAAGGTCTATACCGAGTTCATATTGATGTTTCAAAGACTCCATGGAGTTTGGTGATGACTAAGTCACCTGATAACACTTATTTTTGTTTTTTTTTTTTCTATTCAAAATTTTTTTGATGACAATAGATATGATTATGCATCATTACATTGAAAATATAAAAATTTTTTTTTTTTGCCTATTTGGTTTTTTTTTTTTTTTTTAAATTATGATTGTCATAGAAAATAAATTCGTTTTAAAGATAAAAAAAAATAAAAAAAACTTAATAATTATTATTAATATTTAATAATATTAAATTTTTACTTTTGTATGGTCAAAAGAGTATTTGTATGGTCAAATGAATAAAATATAAATTAACAATGAACTTTATTTATTGCGTGCAATATTTATTTATCTATTTTTTTTACTTATTTATTTATTTTTTAATTTTAATTGATATTTTAAGGCATATTACAGTCTCACGTTTGAGATCATTTATTTATCATTTTATAAATTTTATATAAAAATATTTTAAATAACTGTTTTTAATTATTATTCAAGTTAAAATAGCTTGATTATAATATTATAAATTAATTTTTTTTTGTTTTGAGTTTTAAGATATTTGTGCAAAAATAAAATCAAATACATAAATTATCACAATTATTTTTTTTAAAACGTGTATAAAAAATTAATCAGTTATTTAAATTTTGAAATATAATAAGTTATTTTTAAATTTTTAAACTGACAAAAACATTTAATAAAAATAATAAATTTTTTGTTTTCAAATGCATTATTTGCATTTTACTTGTGAGACTTTATAAATAATAAAATACATTTAATTTATTATATTAACAATTAACCCATGTAGTCTTTCGGTAAATTGACATCAGTCATATTGATTTTAAATAAATTTAAATGATAATTATATTAAATATTAATTTTTTAAATATAAAAAAGAAAAAAAAAATTATTTAATTAGAGTACTTGGAAGTTTTATTCAGGGTTTGACTTCTGTTGTTCCAACTGTTGGATGATTATTATCATCTTGTTGTAAGTCACATGGTTTAGTACCTTTGATAAATACAAAGAAAATAAATAAATAATAAATAACTAGGTATATTTATAAAATATTAATTTAAAATGATAATATAATTATTTATTATAATTACCATTAATTTCATTGTGGTGAAGTAATGCAACAGCTTCAGCATATGTTGGTGGTGGTAATTCACTTGGTCCTTGAGTTTGTGTGATTGAATCATATGCTGGTGGACCAGGTGTACATGTACCAGAACCACTGACACCTTGGGCACCAGCTAAATCTTGCAAGTGCTTTAAAAAAAACATAAAATACACAATTAGTAATTTATTTTGATATAATATTACAGCATTATAATTTAATATAATTTAATACCCTGAATAATCTTTGATGTACAATCATTTGAATGATAGATTTCCTTCTCAAATAAAGAATACATTTAACTGCAACCATTAAACCAGAACACATAAATATTGGTCCAATAAGCCACATATGTCCAAGACTTATAAATATTTTTCCATGTGGTGCATCATTAAGTGCTAATATTGTTATTGCTGTACCAATTGTAAACAATGATATACTTAAACAAAAATAACTGTAACTTGTACAATCACATTTACCAAATGATCTTGGTTCTTGAAAATTTTCTTCAATTTGTCTTAATCTGTTGGTTAAAAAAGGACTCTCAAAAACAGTGGCCATGATTTGGCCAATTATTAATACGAAACATAACACACTTTGTTATTATTTAATTAAAAAAAAAAAATCCAAGTTTTTTAGCTCACTTTTTTTCTTTTTTTTTTCTATCAACTGTAATATAATATTGCTTCTTTTATTTTCCTTTCAACAAGTCCAAGTGCCTTCAATGAGATCAAAAGAAAAAAATAAATGTAATATATATTTAACACTTTTTTTTTCTTTTTAATCTTGTCAATTACGTTTATTTTCTGTTGCAAATTGACCTTGCTCCAAAAACATTTTGTCTTACCATCATTAAGACTTATTTGACACTTTTGGTTGATTAATTAGACACAACATTGTGTATTTTTTTTTTTTTTTTGTATTATAATTTAAATTATTTAATCAATGATTATCTTTTGATGATTTATATTTTTTTTTTGCGCAATTAAATACTGAATAATTGTCATACGATGTGCTGAGTAAATTACAATTACCAGTATGATTTATAAAGACAACAACAAATAAAAAAAATAATAATAACTGTCTATATGTATACCTATATATTTATATGTCTAATGAATATATAAATAAAAATATTGTTGGTCTATCATTTCTCCCCTTGTTCCTCATGACCACCAAGTGTCATCAAGACCAACAAGTACTTGTATAGTTGTATGTACTTGATTTCTTGTTGATATTTAATGTAATGGTAGCCATATTTTATTGCCAATTTGATGACGAAAAATAGTACCAGTTTGTAATACGCAAAATCGCGCGGCGAAACTTTGAATTTCATTTATGATATTTTTATATAAATTAACATGTTTTATATATATTTTTGTTTACTAATTTTGTATTAATTTGAAAAACATATTTAAACTTATACTGTTAACAAAATTTTATTATTTAAAAATTGCAAGTTTAAAAAAATTCAAATTGCATCAATAGCAGAGAGAAATTTCTCCAACATTCGGAGAAATAAATCTGTCAACGGAGAAATTTCTTTACAAAAAGGGCCAAAAAACAGAGAGAGACTTTGAATCATTATTGTCTTAAATTATTATTAAAATTTTTTATTTTATAATAATGATATTTATTTGATCAACAAATAAATATAAATATTTAAATTTTTTAAAACTAAATAAATAATTTTTTTTTAAATTAATTATTATACAAATCAATTTGAATGATATTTATATTTTTATTATTATATTTAAAATATATATATTTTATTTTACTGTATAAATATAAATCTTTAAATAAAAAATTAAAAAATAATTATCCCCTCTTTGTAAATCATTCACCTACCCTCCCACTTGTTTAAAATATGCAGCTATCATATATTTATCTACAAAACTTATCGTGACTATGCGCGTGAGTTTTATTATTTAACAGAAAAAAAAAATCATTCGATTTTATATTTATACTTTTTAATCTTTTTTTTTTATAAATGTGTGTATTAAAAAAAAAAAAAAAATAGACATTCAAATACAACTTATTATCACTAAATGACTATACAACTCAATATGCTGTTGAATGTCGTCTATACTATATTTTAGTTTCTTATCGTTTTTTATTTTTTAACATAAAAAATCCACGTGTTTAATTTATTGACACGTTTTATTAATAATTATACAGTCCTGAGTTTTATTTGTTTATTCAATTTTTATAAAATAATTAGCTATTCATTGTTGAAATTTAAATCATAATAATTCATTTTAAAAAATGATTTTCAAACATTTTTATTTATTAATTTTAATTGGTAAGAATTTATTTATTTATTTATTTATATTAATTTGAGTAAATTATATTTTTTTTTAATATTTATTTTTTTATTTAGTTAATATCTTGTCTTTCAATGTTGAGGCAAATATTTTCTCAGATGCAATAATGTCATACTGTGCTTTATTTGATAATAATCCTGAGTATGATCCAAATCCAATGGTAAATTTTGCATTGTACACTTCTTCAAATCCAATAAATGAAACAATAATTGACATTAATAATACAGAAAATATAAGAAAATCATTTGATATTAATAAAATAATAAAAATAATTATTCATGGTTTTAATTACAAGCATTTTGGTGTTACCTATTGGATGGAAAATATGAAAAATAATTACTTAACTAATAATTATAATGATACAAATGTTATTATTGTTAATTGGAATTCAATTGGTGATACATGCAGATACGTTGATACAATTGTACCAAGAGTTAAACTTGTAAGAATAATATTATTATTTATTATAAATAAATTTAATCAACATGTTTATATTAACTTTTGTTTCTTTTGATTAATTATTCAGGTTGGTGAAAAGATTGCAAACTTTTTAGGGAATCTAACATCTAAAGGATACATTGATTTAAAAAATGTACATTTAATTGGTCACAGTCTTGGTGCTCATGTTGCTGGATTTGCTGGTTTATATTTAAATTTAATGAATATTGGTCAAATTGAAAGAATAACTGGTTTAGATCCAGCTAAACCTAAATTTAATAAACCAAATGAACGACTTAATAAATCATGTGCAAAATTTGTTGATATTATTCATACTTCAATTGATGAGATTGGTATTGAGGATAGAATTGGACATGCTGATTATTATCCAAACAGTGGAAGTTGTAAACAACCAGGTTGTTTCGGAATTTCAGCTTATCAAGGTAAATTAATTATTAAATAAATGTTTATTTTATATTTACCATATGATAATTAATCAAATCATTTATTTTTTAGATGCATGTGCTCATTCAAGAGCTCATGAATTGATGACTGATTCAATTAAATTACCAAATACATTTGTTGCAACAAAATGTGACAGTTGGGATGATTATAAAAATAAAAAATGTAAAAATAATCAAATATCATATATGGGTGAAAATGCAAAACCTGATAGACAAGGAGTGTATTTTTTAGATACAAATGATGAATCACCTTTTGGAAATAAACTAGTATTAACTTATAAAGTATATATTTGTAAAAAAAAAAATTAATTTTAACAGTATTGTATATAACAAAATAAAGTATTATTTTATGTTTAAAAATTTTTTTTGTTTGTTTTTTATATAATATTTATTTAATTTAACTTAATTCATCATAATAACACAAATTTAAAACTTAAATATATATTTAATTAATAAATAATTATTAATTAGTTTAAATAAATTTGTAAAATAAAAATAAAAATAAAAAAAAAATGCTTGAAAAAGTTTAAAACTCTTTGATAACTTCGGATAACGACCATATCACGATGAAAATACCAGTTCTCGTCCGATCACTGAAGTCAAGCATCGTTGAGCGTGGTTAGTACTTGGATGGGTGACCGCTTGGGAACACCACGTGTCGTTATCTTTTTGCTTTTTTTTTTAATTATTAATTAATTAATTAATCAATCATCAATAAATTGTCCAAATTTATTGTTAATTTTAAATTTTATTTTACTATTTATTATCAATTAATAAAATTATATATTGAATAAATTTAGATATTAGATAAACCAAAATAATATTATTAAAAATACTAATTAATTTAGTTGTAATTTTTTTTTTATTATTGAATATGTACAGAAGTAGATAAATTTTATATTAATACCTTGATTTTGTTTTCATTATTTCATGTTATTAATAACTTATTATTTATAATTTTTTTTTATATATTAATTTAAACTTGCAACTTATTTTCTATATACATAAATTTAACAATTTATCAACATCAAATCGCTTAGATATTAGATTATTATCATTATTTATTATTTTATTATTTTTTTTTTAGTACATTGGACAGATTACTAGATTCATAACAAAAATATCAAACATGCAAAAAGAATTAAAATATTTACTTTCAAAAACGTACAAATTATTAAGATAATTATTTGATAAAAACCCATATATAAAAACCCACAAATTGAAATACTATTGCAATATATATTTCATTTTTTTTTTTTTGTTTTTAATTGTAATTTTTCACAGCCTACTCAACATTATACCAGCACAATGTTCTTACACTTTCTTATTCAGAAAAAAAAAAAAACTTTAAAAAAACAAAGACAAGCATTTTTATAAAGTTTTCTTTTTTTTTTTTTTAAATTTTTCCATTTTTTTTTTACGATAAAAAAAGAAAACACTTGATTTATCTATTTATATTTAATATTAATTTTTTAATTATATTATTGACGTTCTGAAGTTTCATGGGAGCCAAGAGTTTTATATCCCTGAGAAATAAAAAAAAAAATTTATATTAATTTTATTTGATAAATTATATAATTAATATAAAAAAATATTAAATTTAATTTTAATTAAAGCAAATATTTAGTAAATTATTTAATTAGCAAAAAATATTAATTAAAAGCTCAAATAAATAATTAATTATGCTTGCAATTTATATAAATAAATATATATATTATTTATATTTTTTCATAATAAATTACGTAATGTGCATACAAATTAAATTTTAATTCAATTTCCATATTAATATTTAATTCATGCTTCCATAGTATGATGAACGATTAAAAATTTTGTTTCCATTTCTTACACTACTATTAAATGAATCTCTCAGTCTTTCAGTAAATGTTTTATATTCCATATCAGGATTACTTTGTCCAAAATCAAAATTAGCAACTTCAATTGTACATCTTGATCGACTTTGTATATAATAAGCAACACCAAATACAATTAATACAACTGCTGCAACTGAACATGTTATTGGTACAACGATAACACTCAATTGTGGTTTTGGAGTAACTAGAAAAAAATAAAATTAATATTATTCAAAATATTTAAACGCAAAAATTATTAATTAATATATATTATTTTTATGTTTTTTTTTTTTTTACCTTTATAAATATTAATTTTTATTGGATAAGTTTGTGTACTAATATTATTACGAAGCATAACAAGTATTGTATAAACATTTGGCTCAAAAAAATAACGTTGTAAAGAAAAATTACATGTTGTTAATATTTTTCCATAACTTTCATCACATGTTTCATTACCAGTTATATTATAATTACCAGAATGAATTTGTATACATTTCATAAATGGTCCTGAACCTTGACAACTAATATTTAAATCAACTCTATTCCATGGTTGAATCCATGTTGATCCATTAACATTAATATTTTTAATTGGTTCATTTATTATTATTTTTTTATGAAAATAACCATATGTTTTTTTTGGATCTGGTGTTACAATTGATGTATTTATACATACATATGGAAATGTTATATTATTATCAAGTATTATTTGATTTGTTGATATTTTTTTTGATAAATCTCTTTTATTAATTTTTTTTTCTAGATTATTTTTAATTTGTAATGTTGTATTTTTTGATGTTGGAGTTGTTGTTGTTGTTGTTGATAATGTGGTTGTTGGTTTTTCAGTTGTGGTAGTAGTCGTTGTTGTTGTTGTTGTTGTTGTAGATGTTGTTGTAGTTGTCGTTGTTGTTGTTGTTGTTGGTGGTGGTGCAGGTGTTGTTAATGGTTCATACGATGCAACAATTAATGCTTCAATACTACTTTCAGTATTTGGATTTGTAAAATTATATTTAAAATTAAAATCATTTGTTTGTCCATAATATTTACAATCAACAAACCAAAATGTTGATAATTCAGTTGAATTTTTTATTATATAATCATAATCACCATTTCTTAGATCAATTTTAATTTCAGTTTCATCGTCTGATGATACATAATCATTTTCTATACTGTGATTAGATTGAGCTATTGTCATGTTACCATTAAGTAATGCTAAAAAAAAAAAAAAAAAAAAAAACAAAAATAATATCAGAATAAAAAAAAACAGTCAGATAATAATTAATGATTTAAAAAAATGATAGTAATCATACTTGTTATTTCAAAAGTACTATGTTGACTTGTTTCATATGGAAATATAAATTCTGTGTAGCCAGATACTTCAACTTGAACACTGTATTCACCAGCTGGATATATATCTGCTGGATAATCTACTTTCCATATACTCGTTGTGTTTTTAGTTTCAGGTGTCTAAATAAATAAATAACAATAAATATTCCAAATTCATATTTTTTATAATTAAATTTAAGATATAGAATCTTATTTTATTAGTTATTTACTTTGTAGTGATGATTGCCTTGTCCATTATCACTCCATTTATAAATAAATGGATCAATTTTCAACCAATCTTCAGATCGAAACACTTCAGCTTTAAATGTAATACTACCACCTTGAACTGATGGTCCATCATGTGTTAATTTAACATGAATACCATTTACAAAAT
The DNA here is from genome assembly GCA_011426435.1 of Lysiphlebus fabarum. NCBI lineage: Eukaryota > Metazoa > Arthropoda > Insecta > Hymenoptera > Braconidae > Lysiphlebus > Lysiphlebus fabarum. Next base: position 813,325 of record WSYQ01001043.1, read on the forward strand.
AAACTGTAAAAAAAGAAATTAATTTGTTTTTGTTTTTTAAATAAAACACAATAACAATAAATTAAATACGTAATTATTAAATTAACTGTCACCTTGGAAATAACAGATTATAAATGTTGTAACCTGCAGATAATTGACACTTGACATTTTCATCAACATTATTTAACTCAATTAAGTATTAAAAGTTAATTTTATAAAAATTAAATAATTTACATAAATTTTCTAAAATACTATTTCGATTTTGACACTGTTATCACTGTAATGAAATATAAATGTAATGACTAACTTGATATTATTATTTATATTTTTTTTTTACGTATCTCTGTTTTTTTTATTTTTGTTTTGATAATTTCCTAGGGATTTATTTTTTTTTTCAATTGCAAATTGCAAAAGTGTAAATTGCAAACTTCAGTGATAATAAAAATATAATTAATTTTTTTTTTTAATTTAAAAAATTTACACTATATTTTTATTATATTTCAATAAATAATAATAATAATAAAATAAATAATTAATACAAAATTTTAAAGAGAATTTTATTATTATATTTTTGGTATCAATGAATGTATCGGTCGATAAAACAGATTATGTGATAATACAGTTAAACAACACATACAAAGAAATGCGTGGCTGTAGTGCGTAAAAAAAAAAAAAAATAAAAAAAAAAAATAGATCATTGTTCTAATTATATTTTTTTAACAACAATTAATATGTTTACATATTCAAGTGTTTGATTAATGCATTGATAAATATTTGTGATATTTAAAAAAATATATAATAATTGTGTTGAAAATAATTAAATGTGTAACAAGTGAGGCAAAAAAAAAAAGTGAATATAACTTAATTCCACCCTTGGTAGAGCCGGTGATACTGCAGTAAATAATAATAATAATATTATCAACAATTAAATAATAATAAATACAATAAAATTATATAGATTTATTTATATATAATATAAAGTTTTAATAATTAATTACTAAAAATGTTACTTAGTAGTATAAAAACAAGTCATCATAGAAATCATGAAAAAAAAGATATTAAACAAAAACAAGTATATCAATTAGATAGATCAAACGATGAAGATTGGGGTATGCCAATTGCATTCAACAAGCAACGACATACTTCCAATATTGAAGGTATTAATTGTTTAACACAATCATGGAGAATGAAAGAACGGGTAATTAATTATTATTATTATTATTATATAGAAATTAAATAAACAAAAAAAATAATTAAAATTAAAATTTGTTTTTTATTTTTCAGATGAAAACAGTCAGTGTTGCACTTGTATTATGTCTTAATGTTGGTGTTGATCCACCAGATATTGTCAAAATACAACCATGTGCTCGTCTTGAATCTTGGATTGGTAAATTTATTAAAAAATATAAACTTATTTATTTTGATTTATTATTACATAACAATATTGAATTATTTATCAATATAGATTGATCATAAATTAATAATAACAAAAAAAACAAAACTCTATCGATAAAAAAAATAAATAAATATTTATAAATTATTTACAGATCCAACAGCAGTTAGTCCATCAAAAGCACTAGAAATAATTGGTGCATCATTACAAAAACAATATGAACGTTGGCAACCTCGTGCACGTTATAAACACAGTTTAGATCCAACTGTTGAAGAAGTTAAAAAATTATGTACATCATTACGTCGTAATGCTAAAGAAGAACGTGTATTATTTCATTATAATGGTCATGGTGTACCAAAACCAACAAGTAATGGTGAAATATGGGTATTTAATAGAACATATACACAATACATTCCATTATCAGTATATGATTTACAAACATGGATGGGTGCACCAAGTATATATGTTTATGATTGTTCAAATGCTGGTAGTATTGTACAATCATTTAAACAATTTGCTGAACAACATGAAAAAGAATATGAAAATGAAAGACAAAATCGTAATAATAGTAATAACAATAACAATAACAACAATAATAATAATAATAATAATAGTAATATAATTAGTGGAATACAAAATATAAGTATTGGTAATAATAATATGAATAATATGAATAATAATTGTAATATGACAATGCCATCGTATAGAAATTGTATACAATTGGCAGCATGTGCTGCAAATCAAATATTACCAATGAATCCAAATTTACCAGCAGATATATTTACAGCATGTTTAACAACACCAATAAAAATAGCATTACATTGGTTTGTTGTACAAAATACATCAAAATTAGTACCAAAAATATCACTTGAATTAATTGATAAAATACCAGGACAATTATCAGATAGACGTACAATGTTGGGTGAATTAAATTGGATATTTACAGCAATAACAGATACAATTGCATGGAATACATTACCACGTGATTTATTTCAAAAATTATTTAGACAAGATTTATTAGTTGCAAGTTTATTTAGAAATTTTTTACTTGCTGAAAGAATATTACGTTCATATGATTGTACACCAATATCATGTCCAAGATTACCAACAACATATCAACATCCAATGTGGCAATCATGGGATTTAGCACTTGATTTATGTTTATCACAATTAACATTTGTATTAAATAATGATCATGAATTTATACATTTACCATTTTATGAAGAACATTTAACAGCATTTGAAGTATGGTTAACACTTGGTTCTAGAACACGTTATCCACCAGAACAATTACCAATAGTATTACAAGTATTATTAAGTCAAGTACATCGTTTACGTGCACTTGAATTACTTGGTAAATTTTTAGATCTTGGTCCATGGGCTGTTAATTTAGCATTAAGTGTTGGTATATTTCCATATGTATTAAAATTATTACAATCAAGTGCACGTGAATTACGTCCATTATTAGTATTTATATGGGCTAAAATACTTGCTGTTGATAATACATGTCAAACTGATTTAGTACGTGATAATGGACATAAATATTTTTTATCTGTATTACAAGATACAACAATGGCTAGTGAATATAGAACACTTGCAACATTTGTACTTGCTTGTATTGTTAATAATTATACACTTGGACAAGAAGCAGCATTACAAGGTAGTTTAGTATCAATATGTCTTGAACAATTAAATGATAAAGAACCAAAATTACGTATGTGGTTATGTTTATGTCTTGGTAGATTATGGAATAATTATGATAAAGCAAGATGGTGTGGTGTACGTGATATTGCACATGAAAAATTATCACAATTATTAAATGATCCAATACCAGAAGTACGTACAGCATGTGTATATGCACTTGGTACATTTATAAATAGTGTACAAAAACGTAGTGAACATGCTAATAATATTGATCAAAGTATTGCAATGACACTTATTAATACTGTTACACATGATATGTCATATCTTGTTAGAAAAGAACTTGTTGTTGCATTACAATGGATGGTATTACATTTTGAAAATTCATTTGTAACACTTGCTATTGCTGAAGAAAATTCAAGAAAAGATCTTATTGTTGAAACATTATCACCATTTAGTGGTATGAGACGTATTAGTTCAAGAGATAGATTAAAAATTGGTAATAATTGGACTGGTGGTGGAGGTGATACAAATGATGTTGGATCTGATAGAATTAAAAGAGTTTCATCATCATCATCAATAAGTAGTCTTGGTAAGTTTTTTTTTTTTTTTTATATTTAAATTTTATTTAATTTCTTTCTTTTTGTTGTTGTTGTTGTTGTTGTTTTTGTTAGTGTTTCTTGTATTTGTTGTATTTTTTTATATTAATGGTGGATTGATATTTATATAATATAATATAATATTGTTTATCATATTTTCTTATTGTTTCATTCTGGACACTAGGTAATAATTGGGAGTTCGTGAGGAAACCTTGCGAGTCGCTTGGTAATATTTATTGACCATATGCATCATTAATTTCATTTGTTAATTGCTTTATTTTTTTTTTTTTAAATATATATATCTAAATCTAATTGTTTTAATAATTTTATTTAAATACAAAATGTTTTTTTTATCAAAAAAATTAAATTATTATTCAATTATTTTACAGGTCATTCATCATTGGGTAATTTACCAAGTTTATCATATGGTAGTGTTTATATGAAATTATGGCATGGTTTATGTGCACTTGATAATGATCCACATCCAGGTGTTGCAAGAATGTCACAAAAAATAACATCTCATATACGTAATCAAATAAAAGATTATACAACACCAAAAGAAGTAATTGATACAAAAATATCATCATCATTATCATTACCACCATCACCATCAAATCGTACAAATCATTTAAATAATAATAATAATAATAAAAATAATTCACCATCACCACCATCAACAGCATCAACATTACATTCAACAGCTGCTGATATATTACGTACAACACGTATGTTACCACAAATAAATCGTGGTAGAAAACCAATACCAAATACAATTACAGAAGAAGCTGATGAAGCAGCATGTAATAAAACACCATTAACAACATCACAATTTGTTGATTGGAGTTGTGCACAATTTGCACAACCAGTTAGTTTTGATAATGATAATAATAAATGTATGGATGTTGAAAGTAAATCACATAATGAACGTGAATGGCGTTATTTAAGAAATAAAAAACTTCGTATGGATGCTATTAATGCAAAACATCGTTGTATTAATACTAAAATTGATTGTCAAGTATTTCATACACGTTGTCCACAACAAGTTGAAATTATGAAATTTCATCCATTTGATACACATGTTGCTGTTGCTATGAAAGATTGTTTTGGTTTATGGGATTGGTATAGTGGTAATAAATTAACATATTATCCAAGTCGTGGAAATAAATTAAATACTAAAATAACAACAATTGAATTTATTAATTCACATGATATATCATTATTAATGACTGGTTCTGATGATGGTTCAATAAGATTATGGAAAAATTATTATAATACACATGGTAGAGATCCAATGTTAATAACAGCTTGGCAAGGTTTATCTGATTTACAACCAGTATCAAAAGCATCAATGCCATCAGCTGGTCTTGTAACATCATGGGAACAAAAAACATTGACACTTGCTGTTACTGGTGACGTTAAAATTGTTAGACTTTGGGATGCTGAAACTGAACTTAAAAAACAAGATTTACCAACTGGAACTGATTGTTGTTCTACCTGCTTGGATACTGATGGGACAGGTAGATTATATAAAATTTTTATTTTATTTTATAACTTTTCTTAGATCTTTATATTAGATTTTTCTTTTATTACTTTGAATTTTTTTTTTTTTATTCTTTTTTATGACTTTAAAATTATAGAAAAAAATGTTTGATATTATATAAGATTTTTTCTAAATTTTTTATTTATATACATTTTTAAAATTAAATAATTTATTATAATATTTTTATCTTATTTGATTATTTTCTTGTTTTTTTTTTTTTTTTTTATCACAATATTTCTACGTAATGATTGATAATATTTTCATGTTTTAATATTGATTAAAAAATATATGTTTTATTTATTTTTTTTTTTTTTCTATATATAATTACAAAATTTTAAAAACAAGATAAATAGCATTTTTAACAACACACGTTTTAAAGACAGATAATGTCTTGAAATTATGATTAAAAAAAGTTTTTTTCAGCATCTAATGCGTCAACTTTATTTATCTATGTGACTAAGAAGAAAAAAATATAATAAAAAATGATCTAGTTATTTCCGGTATCTCATTTATCATATAAAATATAAAAATGTATAAAAATTTTCTAAATTAAAATATATTTTTAAAATAATCATTACAAAATTATATCAATAAATTATTGATAAAAAAAAAAAATTAAATAATATTAAAATATTATTAAATCTTAAAATTGCTAATTAATATATTTTTTATTTTTTCATTTTATTATTAAACATTTATAAATTTTTATTTATTTTTAATAATTATAATTTTTTTTATTTACATTTATTATTAAAACAGAATAAAATAATAAAGAGCATTTTTTTCAGGACACTATATTTAAAAAAAAAAAATTATCTAGTATAAACTTGAAATATTTTATAAATGTTTTATTTTGTTTTTTTTTTTTTTGTTTTAAACAGGATCTATAATGGCAGTTGGTTGTGGTGATGGTTCAGTACGTCTATTTGATCGTAGATTACCACAAAATGAATCAAGAATAATGACATGGCATGATCATACATCATGGATACTTGATATTAATTTACAAATAAATTCACTACGTATGATAACTGGTTCAACAAGTGGTGATGTTAAAATATTTGATTTACGTAATAATTCATCACATAATATTCTTCATTCACGTGAAGGATTTACATCATTTTGTGTTCATCCAACAACAAATATTTTTGCATGGTAAGTTATACATACATATTAACACCTACACAATTTAAAACTTATTCAAAAGAAATTTTTTATTTTATTTTTTATATTTTATTACTCTCTATAAATATAAAATTATTTTTTTCTTTAAAAATATGAAAACCATAAACGTCAAATAATTTATAATAATATTGTTATTTCAGTGGAACTGTGAATCATAGTATAAATGTATACAATGCAACAGTAGGTCAACATATGAATACAATTAAATTACATGAAGGTTTTATGGGTTCAAGATTAATACCAATTGGATGTTTAAGTTTTCATCCATTACGTATCATACTTGCTGCTGGATGTACTGATAATTCAATAACAGCATACTCAAATGAACGAATTCAATGAATTTAATTTTATTAACGGTACGTATAATTATGTAAATTAAAAAATTAAATAATAATTAATAATCATTTATTATTATTTATATATATATACTTATATAAACATATTGTTTATATATTTAAAATAAATTTGTAATTTTTTTGTTTCTATATTTTCTTTGTCTTCATTGTTTATACATAAAAAAAATTGTAACTATTTTTTCATTTTTTTTTTTGGGCTTAAATAATGGGTTTTAAAAAAAAATTTAATAATTGTCTTAATTTTAATTGTTTATAATTGTCAATTATTATAATAATTGTAAATATATATTATTTAATTGTTTAAATAATTATTATTCAAATGTACGTTTATAATTGTACATTGTTAATTTAAAAATTAATTGTTATTTAATAATACATATTAAATATAGTTTTTTTTTTTTTTTTTTTTTTTTGTCTTAGTCCAGGTAATAAATCTAGAACATATGGTTTTTAAGATAAACGATGACATAAATAATATACATAAGTATACAGAATTTGTTTGTTTTTTTTTTTTTTTTGTTTCTTTGATAAAAAAAAATATTAATTTACTTTTGTAAATTGTCTCTTCAAGTAGTTTATGATATTTTTGAAACATAAGATGATAATTTGTGTCGTTAAAATAAAACATAAACTACATTAGCTTGCAAATAATAAAATATAATAAATATAATAATAAATAATATAGTAATATTATTAAATGTAAAAATAAGTTAAAATATATAACAACATAAAAAAATAATTTCTTAGAGTTTAAGATATAACTTTAAAATAAAATAAAATAAAATTAAAAAATTAAAAAATACTATGGATGATTCATGACTCTTATGTAGCCTTTGTACATAGTTGTCCAATTATAATAAATAAAAATTTATCAAGTCAAAATCTTGATAACTTGTATTAAAAAACCCCTATAATAATTTAATAATTTTTTTCTATATATCTTACTTGCATGAGCGATGAAAATAAAAACAAATATAAAAAATTAATCTTATTTTTTTTTTTTTTTTTAAAATAAAGCGAAAATGAGAAATATCCCTCTAAACAAACTTGCCCCTGGCATCTTGGTAAATAATCGTTGGATGATGATGATGGTGGTGATGATGATGATGATGATGATGATGATGATGAATAAAAACAAAAAGAAAAAAAAATTAAAATTAAATTGCTAACAAGATGTTGTGTATGAGAGAAATAAAAATAGATATATAAAAAATAAAAAAAATATAAGTTAAGGTTTGCGTGTATTTAATGATTAAAATCATTTTGAATTTTGTTGGATCATTGAATATTCAATTTAGTTTTGCCAGACTTTATTCTGAAAAATAAAATAAAATTACATATTTTTTTTTTTTTAAATATGTTAAATGTTTATATTAATATTTCATTGATACATCAATAAATAAAATAATAAACTAATAACAATTTTATTAAACTTAGTTAATTCAGTATCTCAATATAATTTAAATTTATAGCTTCAAATAAATCGATTGAATTTATTTAATATTAATATTGTATGTAATCATAAGGTGTAAGAGAAATAACGAGGGGAAAATATATATAAAATACATGTCCAAGTCAAAGTCACCAAGTTGCCTTGGCATAGCCTTTTTTTGTCTCTCTCAAGACCAGAATATCAGATCAGTCGGCGTTTGGCGTTCTGTAACGTCAGATCAGCTCCGTATTTTAAATTTTTTTTTTTTTTTTTTTTTTTTTTCTACTGAATATTGTTTGTTTACAATTGATAATTTTTAATTCAAATTAAAATAATATATAAATTAAATTAATTATATAAAAAAGAGTTTACAAATATATTTTGTTTGGTAAGTTTTTGTTTTTAAATTTTTTTTTTTTTGTTTTGACACCTGACATAAATACCACCTGACTCATCCATTAAATTTTTTTAAACTACATAATAATTTATCTATTTTTTTTCTATTAAATAATAATAATAATAATAATAATAATATATTAAATATTTAATGCTCTTTTTTATTTTTGTTTTTTAGCTCTAAAATAGTGAACAAATGTGTTAATGTGTAATAGTTTTATAAAAATTAAATTATAATTCAATAATTATACCTATATTTAAAATAATATATAATATAATGGATAAATCAACAAAATATGTGTTAAGAAAAATTGGAATTGACATATTATGTCTTATAACTCGTAAGTAAAAAAATATAATTTACACAAACTGACACTTCTATATTTAATTATTTTTTTTTTTTTCATTTTTGATAAGAATAAAACTATATATTATTTTCTTATCAAAATGAACATTTTTTTTATTCATTTAGCATTGTAAAAAAAAATTTTTTTGTGATATAAATGATAAGAGAAAGGTTAGGTTCAAGAAACTTCCTCCCCTAAATAATGATAATTATTTTAAAAAAATATAAACAAACACAAAAATTGATCCAGGTGTGGCTTCTGTTTGTAATTGATTATTTACTTCAAATGACAAGTCTTATATCTTATATATTTTATATATATTTATTTTTTAATATAAATATGTTTTTTTTTTTTTTTTTTTTTTTTAAATTTAAATATAATAAATTATAATAATTAGCATATATTATTGTAGTCTTGTTATGAAGAAAGTGTGATATGAATATAAGGATGTTAATAAACATGAAATGTTGACAGACTCTGTTAATACATGAGGATAATAATTTTCTTCCTGGTTTTTTAAACATAAATATTATTATTCATATATACAATAATATATCAAGTATATTTTACTAATATTTTAAAATTTATAATTTAAAAAATTTTTATATAAAATAATCATGCAAATTTTTAAAAAATATTTCAAGTAAATTTATTGTGTAAATTTAAGAGATTTAAAATATTATTTTTGATGAAAGAAAAAATTGATTAATGAATAAATTTTACTTGTAGGTCAATGTGGATAATTAAATTTTATTAATTTTGATTTGTGTTATGTTTTTTAGTTGTGAATGATACTTTAAATTGAATACAACATAAAATAATTAAAGAGAATAAATAACTGGTTGGTTAAATAATAGCTTGGTGTATTCAAACTTTTTAAGGGATCAAAAGGAAAAAATAAAATGAATAAATAAAAAAACCAGTCAAACAAAATGTAAGATCTCTTATTATTCTATCTTTCTTTTGAAAATAATAAATTGGGGGGTTAACAAATAATATATATATATAAAAAAAAAAAAAAAAAACCAAGATGAAGATGAAGATGATGCTACTTGTGTGTGCATCTTTTGTAAAAATATTAAAGCTATATAGTTTCTTTTTTAAAAAACCGGTATTGTCCATGCTGGTCCATGTTTTATTCTCTCTTTTTATTCTTGATATTATTTTTTTAATTCAATTTTATCTTTACTCCAACAATAAAAGAATGAATGCTCAATCTCAAGATCTCTATTTTCTGTCTTGATTCATGATCTCGAAATTTCTCCAAGTGAAATTTATTTTTATTGTATAAATCTTTTTATCTTTTGATATTATTTAATTTGATATTTTTAAATTAATTTGATGTAATTATTACAGTTGGACTTGGACCACTTTATTGTTTAAAATTTGGTACACCATATCCACGTGGATTTTTTTGTAATGATGAATCAATTAATCATCCATTTAAAGAATCAACAGTTGGAAATGAATTACTATATTCAATAGGTATTGCAATGCCAATATGTGGGGTAAGTTGATATTCATTTTTATTAATTTAAATATAAATTTAAATCCCGGAACTTGTAATTTATCTTGTGATCTAGTTAATAAACTTGCGACATCCTCTGTAATTTTATATTTTAAATTACATTTTTTATTATTTAAAATAAACATTTAATTTAAAAAAAAAAAAAATTACTTTTAAATTCAATAAAAAGTAAATAAAAATTCCAGATTTTTTTTTTTCAAGGGAGAAAAAAAAATGTATAAAAGATTTTATATATATTTTATTTTTTTCGAATGGCGCCAAGAGAAAATTTTACCGCTACAAGAAAAAAAAATAAAAAAAAGATATATATTTATTGTAAAATATACAATGCATTTTGAGAAGGGTAAATATATTTCCATCGAAAAAAGAAAAATATATATAAATAAATGACTATAAATGTTTTATAAATTTAAATAATTTTGATTTATTTATTTTTATAAAATGATTATTATAAATAATGTGATTTTAAATAAACTTGTCACCAATGTTATTTATTTATAAATAAGTTAAATTATTATAAACATTGTTTAATATTACGTTGATGATGATGATGATGATGCTTGTGTATATAAATTTATATATATTATTATCAGTTGAAGCAGAAGAGAGCACGCGTGTATTAAAATATAAATTATTATAATTCACAGAAGCAAAATACAATATAACATCTCCCTTGTTATTAAATATTAATGCAACAATATTCATATACATATATATATATATATATCCTCACCGACAAATTTTTATTAATCCAAAAGGTCACATGTATTTATACCAAATGACTCTATATATCAATTCATCATTAATAACTCGAATATTATTATCAATTTTCATATTATTTATTTATTAATTCAAAACAATTAATTGAAAAAAAAAAAATAACAAAACAATTTATAATTATTAAATTATGTATTTTAACTTTTTTTACTAATTATTTGTATTTTTTTATTTTTTTCTAGATGTTACTTGGTGAATTTATTCATGCAAAATTATTAAATAAACAAACTAAAATTATTTTATTTGGTAATAAAATTGCACCATGGATACCAATGGCTTATAATAAGGTAAAAAAAAAAAATTTAGAATATTTATTTAGAAATTTTAAGAGTATTTATGTTGTTTTTCTATTTTTTTTTTTTCGATTTAAAATGTAATTTTTTTTGTTGTTTATTGATGATTTATTTAATGTTTATTTGAAAATGATAAATTTAATATTTTTTTTTAATTTTTTAGATTGGTTTGTTTGCATTTGGAGCATTGATATGTGTTTTTTTAACTGATACTGCAAAATATAGTATTGGAAGATTACGTCCACATTTTATTGAAGTATGTCGTCCAAATATTAATTGTGATAAAAATAATACGTTTGAATATCAACACAAGTACCATGTGGATTTTGAGTGTACAAATTTTGCTGGTGAACATCAATGGAAAGACTCAAGGTATAGAAAAAAAATATATATATATTTAAAAAATTTATGTCAACATGTTTTAGCACTCAAAAATATTTTAGATAAGAAATAAATAAATATCACAAATATATATACTTTTATAGATTAAATATCACATACTTATATATTTTTTTTAAATTCATTTAAATTTATCTTAAAATTTTATCCACATTTTTATTCTTTTTCACATATTTTTTTTTTTTTTATAAATTAAAAATTTACATAATATAAAATTATTATTTTATTTCTATTAAATTTTTTAATATTATTTAATTTTTATTTAAATTTATTCATGAAAAAAATTTTTATTTTTTAAAATTAAATTAGTCATTGATTCATAGAAAAAAAAAAAAAAAAAAAACAATCTTCACTTGTAATAAAAAATTTAAAATAAAAAATACAAATTGATTAGGCCACACAAGAGATTTCATTCAAGAGACTTGAGAAAGTAAGAAAAAAAAAATTATAAAATTATAAATAAAATAAAAAACTTGTCATTTTAATATTTAGGTTTAAAGCCATGTGAAATTTTTACTAGTATTTACAATATACTATTTTTTTGTTTAACCTTCCCTCAATTTTTTTTCATCTCTCCGGATGAGAAGGGTCTCATAAAAAAGACTCAAGTCAAAAAAAAAAAAAAATCTTATTCCCTCGCCTATCTTTAGAAATTTCATTTAAAAAGCTAAATGATTAAAAAAAAAAAACATTTGAGTGGTTGAAAGAAGAAAGATTTATTCGATTCATCTAAATTAACTGACTTACTTGAATTATTTTTTTAAATTTGTTTTAGACTGTCATTTCCCTCAGGCCACTCGTCTTTTTCCATGTATGTTTCGATATACTTTGCAGTAAGTGCTCTAATTATTTACAATTTAAAATTTGTTTTATTCTTTTTTTTTTCTGCCTATTTAAGATGCTTTTAAAAATTTTCTATTAATAAACTTATTAAAGAAAAAAACATGTATTATTATTATTCAATTAATTTTTTTTTATAGTTATATCTACAGTTAAGAATGACATGGAAGGGTAGTAAATTATTAAAATGTTTACTTCAAGTAATATGTTTATGGATGGCATGGTATACAGCAATGTCACGTGTTTCTGATTACAAACATCATTGGAGCGATGTACTCGCTGGAATGTTACTTGGTTCAATAGTTTCACTGATTAATGTAAATAATAATTTTTATAAATTTAAATTAATAATTATTTATCAATAAATATTAATAATATTATCAATTTAATACAGGCATTTTGTATTGCTAATATATTCAAGGAAACAAGAAATAATTTAATTGGTACAAATGATTTGGATAAAATTAAAAATGTTGATTATGATGTTGAACCAGGCATGCAGGTGAATAACGGCACAGCCGATCACATACGTTGATAATTAAATTATTAATACATATATTTATTTATTTATTATTATTTTTTTTTTTTCTTTTTTTTTTTTTTAAATAACGTACGTATAAACAAAAAAAAAATCAAAAAACAAATTTATGATGTTGTTCTGGCTTTATGACTAGACGCTAATTTCACTGGTGGATTGATTTACTAGAGAGACAACATGAGGTATTCATTTTTATAAAAAATGATGTTACATTATTACTGCAGATGTAAATGTGTATATGGTTTTACTGGGTGGCAACTATTTAACTGACATTTCATGGAACATCACTTCCTGATTAAATTATCACATGATCAAAGAACATATTTAATTTATTTATAAAATTATAATTCATTATTGTTATTTATTTATTTTTTATGTTCTTGTCATTGGTATCATTTTGTCTTTACATATTTTTCATATATCATGGTTTTGGTTATTCAAAAAAAAAAAAATTTTCATTGTGAATCTCATATACTTTTTCTCATCATCAAAAATGTCTATATTATTTATGTATTATTGTAAATTATTATCAATTTTTTTTTTTTTTTTTTTATCATTAATTAATTATGCTATTGAATGACGTAAATTTTTTTAAATATTAAAAATTAGTGTTTAAAATTTATACATATTATATAAATAATTTATATCAAAGGTCAAAGTATTATTGTTTACCTTTGTTATCGGTATTAGATTTATTATTGAAAATTATAAAATTAAATATAATTTAATTTATTTTTTATTTATATAATTATATATTGTTTATAAAATTATTTAAATTATTGTTTATTATAATAATATTAATAATAATATGCATCACAAATTATTTAAAAATAATTATAATATTTTTAAAATGCAATAATTATTATGTGCCTATGTAGAAAAATAATTAAATATGTGAATAGATATTTGTAAAAAAAAAAAAGAAATTAATCAATTTACAAAAAAAACGTAGTTGCCTTGAAAGATTTTTTAAAAAAATCGAATTAAAATTAATTTTTTTAAAAAATACAATTGTAAATGTATAAAAATTAATTTTACAATTAAACAACTGTAGAGAATAAAAATAAACAAAAAGATTATGAAAAATTATATTTATAAAATCATTGTAATGCTTGAATAATTTTTTTGCATGATATTAATAAATTATAAGATGATAATTAATTAATTATTATTATTGCTTATATTGTTAGCTATTTTATTGTTATATTATTTGTATTTTTTTGTTTGTTGTTTTTTTTGTATTTGCTATTATTTTAATTGTTAAATTTTAAATTATTAAGTTAATTATTTATTGCTATTATTTAATCAGTTATTTATAATAGTTTTTTTTTTATTTTTTACATTTGTTATATTTAATTTTTATCCTTTTTTAGAATGAGTCAAGTCCACTTCGTCATTCATCACCAACTTACGGTGGAATCACCGGAGATGAACATCATGATGAATGATTCATGATGATGATTCATGATAATACAGTTAAAAATGTCATAATTATTTTAACAAGTTGTGTAATTAATTATTTTGATATTATCATGATGGACAAATGGATAGAAACTATTCGTATATTTATTTTTTTTTTTTTCTCGAAATAAAAAAAAAAAAAAAAAAGGTCTCAAGACCTCTCGTGGAATCTACAAGAACTAATAAAAAAAAAAAAACGTCAACAAATAATTTACTCTGTTTATTTTGGTGTGTGGTTGTCATATTTTTTTAACAATAAATATATAAATTGTTGATAATTATTTTAAATATATTCAAGTGTATTATTAAAGCAACTATTTGTTGATTACAATGAATTAGAAAAAAATAAATAAATAAGTTTTGTTGTTTATTTACAAAATGATTACAAAATTTCAGAGTAAGTAAATGCCATTTAACAATTTATTTTATTTATTAATTATATAAATAAATTGTGTTTTTTTTTTTTTATATTATTATTTATAATACTTTGTTGATATTTAATTATAATAAATGTGTCAATAATATTATTAAATATTTAATAACAAATAAAACAAACATCAAAGTTTCCATCATCAAATTGCGCATGTGCAAATGTAATTATTTTTTTTAAAATAATTTTATTTTAAAATTAATTTAGTTTTTATAGAATTAAAGTAAATACAAATACAATTGTTATTTTTTAGCTATAAAATATTTTTATTTTATATTTAAGACAATGTTGAATCAGTCAGCTTTTGTTGTTCAACCAAGCAAGACTTGTTTCATCACTGTCTTTTATTTAATTGTTTTTTATTAACAATAATAATTTTAAATCGTCAACCAAAAATTATACCACTTGGCTATTAAAATTAAATCATTATTTTAATATTTTTTTTCTAGTTTAAATATTGGTGTAAAAAATTCAATAATCATGAGTGAATCAACAAATTACACACTTCGAAAAATTGGCATTGATGCTGTTTGTCTTGTTGCTGGTAATTTTAAATAAAATCTTTATAAAAATCAAACTCAATAATTTTTATAATAATTGTAATTTAATTTACAGTTATACTTGGAATAATATATTTTCAAAATTATGCTGTACATAATCAACGTGGTTTTTTTTGCGATGATGAATCAATCAGTCATCCATTTAAAAATAATACAATTTCGAGTAATTTAATGTATTTTTTTTCATTTGGTGTACCAGGATTTCTAGTAAGTTTATCATATTAATAAATACACTGCATAACAATGTGTTCACATTACCTTGCTTTGTAATAAAAATAGTTTTATTTTATTTTTTCATGAAAATTAAATAAAATAATTATAAGAAATTAATTAAATTAAATATTGTAATTTATTTAAATTTTATTTAGATGATAGTTGGTGAATTTTTATATGCAAAATCATCAAGAAAAGAATCAACTTATTCATTATTTGGTTACGAAATACCAGGCTGGATGTTGATGGCTTACAACAAGGTAAGATAACACTTATGTTATCTTTATTATCTTTACAATTTGTATGAACAATCAAAGTTAAATATTCATTATGACTTAATCTATTTATTTAAAATTTATCAATTTTTTTTTAATCTTTAACTTTGTAGATTGGAATATTTGCCTTTGGTGGATTTGTAACTGTTTTAATTGTTGATACTGGAAAATACAATGTTGGAAGATTACGTCCACATTTTTTAGAAGTATGCCGACCAAATGTTAATTGTAATGACAACAATACAATTGAATATTTAAGAAAATATCATACTGATTTTAAATGTACAAATAAAATTTATGAAAATAAATGGAAAGATGCAAGGTAAAAAATTATCATAAAATTCAGCTGGTTTAATTGTTGTTGTAAATTATATTAAATTTTTTAATTTACGTCATTTCAAATTATTATTTTTATATTACAATCATTGTAATTTTTTATTTTTTATTATTTTAGATTGTCATTTCCATCTGGTCATTCAGCTTATTCAATGTATGGAATGCTTTTTTTAGCTGTGAGTAATTTTAACAAAGTTTAATCAAAAAAATATACCTATAGGATATTTATTTTAATAATAATTTTTGTTATTTTAAATTTTAGCTTTATCTACAATTGAGAATGACATGGAGAGGTAGTAAATTATTGAAACATGCAATTCAAGTGATCTGCATATGGATAGCCTGGTATACAGCAATGTCACGTGTTTCTGATTATAAACATCATTGGAGTGATGTTCTTGCTGGAATGACAATTGGTGCTATTGTTGCACTCATTCATGCAAGTTTATAATTTATATTTTACTATTATCTATTTTTATCAACAAAATTATTTTATTTATTTATAAAATCTTACAGGTTTTTTGTATTGCTGATTTATTCAAAGAACGACGAGTTGATAGTCGTGATCAAGAAACAATGGCTGTTGGTAAAATTAAGACAATTGAATGAAATATTATTACAATTGATCATGTTTATTAAATAATCAATATTAATATAGTCTGATGAAATTAATTTTATAAACAAATATATTTTTATTCAAATAAATATGTCTATATGTATAATTTCTTAATTTATATAGAATAAAATGAAAATCATGATAAGTATTATTAAAACAAGTTTTTTCTATTTTTAATTTTATTAATAAATAATTTTTTCATTCAATCATCAACAAAAATAGTTAAAGATGACTATTTTAGAAATTTAATATGCTTCAGATCATATTGCATCTTTTAATATCCAGTTAGCTTCTGCTGCTCAACAGTGTACGACTTGTTTTACTGCTACCTTTTGAAAATTATTATTCATTTATGCATGCTGATAGGTATGACACATAGCTAAATTAAATGATAGCAAACAAGGTTATAACAATAATAAATAAAAATAATAAAATTTTTTTTTTACAGTGTGTGATAATTTAAAATACTTATAAAAAACTGCCATACTTAAAAAATTATACAACTTGACTTGTCATTGATCTTGATAAAATACTCAATATTTTTATCAAATAAAAATGATTTAAAAATTAAAAGTAAAATAATTGTTTTGATTTATTTTTTTTTTAGCTTGAATATTAGTGATTGATAATAAAGTGTGAAAAATTAAAATAATTATGAGTAAATCAACAAGTTATACACTTAAAAAAATTGGCCTTGATGCTGTTTGCCTTCTTGCTGGTATATATCCTTATAAATTGTTTATTAATTCAATTATTTTTTATTTATCATATAATATTAACATTTTAATAATTATTAATATTATTTTAATTTTATTCACAGTTATACTTCCAGCAATATATTTTCAAAACTATGCTGCACATTATCAACGTGGATTTTTTTGTGATGATCAATCAATAAATCATCCATACAAGGATGACACAGTTACAACTAATTTAATGCAAATTATTTCATTTGCTGTACCAGGATTTTCAGTGAGTTCATTATTTTTATTAGTATATTTATTTTAAAAAATTTTTTTCTTCATAAATAAACTGTTTATTCAATAATACATAGCATGGCAGTATGTTTACATTATTCTACATTGTAGAAATAATATTTTTTGTGTTTTATTTTTAAATGAAAAATTAAACAAATATATATATATATATAAATTAGACATAAACAAAATTAAAATTAAAAAACTTTAAATGTAATATTGTAAATTGTTTAAATTTTATGCTTATTTTTAGATGATAATTGGAGAATTTTTATATTCAAAATTATTAAAAATAAAATCATCGTATTTAATATTTGGTTACGAAATTCCAAGCTGGATATTGATGGCCTACAACAAGGTAAGATAATAATTATATTATGCTATCTTTTATCAATCAAAATTTATCCTCAAACTTATCTGGACAATTAAAATCAAATCATGAGAATGATGACTTGATTTATTTATTTAAAATTATTATTAATTATTATTTTTATCCATAGATTGGAATATTTGCATTTGGAACATATGTAAATTTTTTGATTGTACATACTGGAAAATGTACAATTGGTAGATTACGTCCACATTTTTTAGAAGTATGCCGACCAAATGTTAATTGTAATAAAAACAATACATTTGAATATTTAAGAAAATATCATACTGATTTTCAATGCACAAATAAAAAATATGAAGATGAATGGATAGATACAAGGTATAAAAAAATCATCATATAATATTGTTACATTTTTTTTTTTGTTATTTATTGAATTAAAGAAAAAAAAAAAACACAATTTTAAATTGTATAATATAAATAACATGATGCCGCTTCTATATTTGTGAAGAAGGTCACAAAAGTGTGATTTGCTGAAAATAGATTCATCAGATTACTATTCAACACGTTCAATTGTCGTAACTTAAATAGTCGTTGTGAATTTAAATATTATTATTTTTTTAAATTTAAATCATTTTATATTACTTTTATATTGCAATGATAATAATTTTTAAAATTTATTTTTCTATTTGAGATTGTCATTTCCATCTGGTCATTCAGCTGATTCAATGTATGGAATGCTTTTTTTAGCTGTGAGTTATTTTAATAAAATTTAATACATTTATTTTTTAATATTTTATAAAACAAATAATAATTTTTATTATTTTAAATTTTAGCTTTATCTACAATTGAGAATAACATGGAAAGGTAGTAAATTATTGAGACATTCACTTCAAATAATTTGTTTATGGACAGCATGGTTCATTGCAATGTCACGTATTTCTGATTATAAACATCATTGGAGTGATGTACTTGCTGGAATGTCAATTGGTGCAACTGTTGCACTTGTTCATGCAAGTTTATAATTTATATTTTATTATTATCTAATTTTATCAACAAGATTATTTTATTTATTTATAAATCTTGCAGGTTTTTTGTATTGCTGATTTTTTTAAAGAAAGACGACTTGATAGTAGTAATCAAGTAATTAAAATAGAAGAAATTGAATGTGATGATGTTACAATTCATCATGTTCGTTAAAATTTAAAACAATTGATATAAATTATTATTTTTAATTTTTTAATATGGGTACTTATTTTTATTTTTATTTGATTTTTGTTAAATAATTTTAAAAAAAAATAAAACAAGATGCATTTTTCGTACAAATTATTACAATTTTACAGTTAATATTTCAAAAGGATAAAAAAAAAATATTCATAAACTTGTGCCTATCTAGATCTGATAAAATACTAATAATAATTTTATTTATCAATTTTTTTTTTTTTTTCTCTACAAAATATATTAACCAAAATTATACTTGTTATTTTTTCATTAGTCATTATTTTATCATAACAATGATAAAAAAAAAACCAAACTTGCTTTTAAAAAAGAAAAAAAAAATTTTGTTTTATCAAATTTATAATCAAAAAATAAAAACAGCTGTTGAAAAATAAATTCTTCAAGTCAATAGATTTATTTAATAATATTAAAAAATATATAAATATTTTAATCTGCATTTTGAAAAGAAAAAAATAAATAAATAATAATAATTATTTTTTATAAAAATTCTTAAATTTATATATAAATTATTTTATTAATCAACGTGTTATTATTCACAATGTCAAATGAATCATTATTATCAATTATATAAGAATATGTGAATTAATTCCTAATGACTAATATAAATTAATTTCTAATGACTAAAGTTAAAAACTTCTTTTTTTTTTTTTTTAAATCGAAAGACGCATTTTTAATTCTGGACATAACGTGATGTTCTATGAATAGCTGACATTGATGATACATCAATTGATAAGAACGTGGCTAGCAACAAAATAAAAAAAAAAAAAAATTTTTTTTTAAATTTTCCACGTTATCTTTGAGTTAAAAATCTACCTTGTTTAACATCAACTTCATCAAAGTGACACGTCTTTCATTTTTACCTTGTTATATTCCAATATATTTTATAAAAAAAAAATATTCAAAAGCAACTATCCAATTGAGCCAATAAAAAATAAATCATATATATTTAAAAAAAATTATTACATATTAATAATTAAAATATTATATATTTATTCAGTGATATAAAAATATAAAATTAAAAAAGTGTTTAATTAAAAATTATACAACATGAATATACCAATGAATTTGAGTGTGAAAAAAATTGTCATTGATTGTAGTTGTTGTTTATCAGGTGAGTTAAATTTCATGTGTTAAATTTGTTTTTAATTATTTAAATTAATTTATTTTATTTTTTTTATTAGTTGGATTTATGATATTGTACTTGATGATTTTCACTGAACCATCTGAACGTGGTTTTTTTTGTAATGATGAGTCAATAAGATATCCATACAAAGCATCAACAATTTCAACAACTTTAGTAACTTTCTTGGCTTTTATGATTCCAGTATTTGGAGTAAGTATTTTATATAATTCAATATTTTATATATTTTAATTGTTATCTAAAAATATTATTAAAGATGCTGCTTGGAGAATATTTACATGAATATAAATCAAAAAAAAAATTAACACCAGAATCTCGTGAACAAAAAATTTATACATGGGTTTTTCAAGTCTATCAAAAGGTAATAATTATTGTTTTTAAAATAAATTTGAGATGAGTTATTAATTATTTAAATAATAATAATAATAATAATAATAATAGTTAAATTTTTTTTCTGATACAGGTGGGTTTATTTTTATTTGGAGGTTTGATAACAATTTTGATGACTGAAACAGCCAAGCAAAGTATTGGAAGATTACGTCCACATTTTATAGATGTATGTCAACCAAATATTGATTGTCAAAATGGATCATATGAAATTCAACATAATTATCACATTAATTTTAAATGTGAAAATAATAATACAAAAAATTTATGGGAAGATTCAAGGTATAGATAAAAATAAAAACAATTGAAAAATAATTTTATATAATAAATTTTTGTTATTAATTTATGATTGCTTTTTAGAAAATCATTTCTCTCAGGTCATTCATCATGTATAATGTATGGAATGATTTATTTTTCTGTAAGTAATATTAAATTAAATATAAATATTTTATTTTTTGTTAAATGAAAATAGTAATTAATAATTTTAATTTTATAGTTGTACTTGGAATTAAGAATGACATGGAAAGGTAGTAAATTATTGAAATATTTACTTCAAGTTATTTGTTTATGGACATCATGGTTTGTAGTAATGTCTAGAATTTCTGATAACATGCATCATTGGAGTGATGTTCTTGCTGGAATGTTACTTGGTTCAATAGTTTCACTGATTAATGTAAATAATAATTTTTATAAATTTAAATTAATAATTATTTATCAATAAATATTAATAATATTATCAATTTAATACAGGCATTTTGTGTTGCTGATATATTCAAGGAAAAACAAAGTGTTGATGAGAATCATGATGAAGGTTCATCTACCCAATCATTTACATCAACTTATAATAGAAATACTACGATAGATGATTCAATATAATTATTTCTAAATGATATTTTTCATTTATCCAAGTAAAATATTTAAAAATTTCTATATTATATTATCAATCATCTTTTTAACTAATTTTTGAGTCACAAATTACAATATTTGTAAACTTAAATTGCAATTAAGTTTTAAATATTATATTCAAGTAAAATTTATCATAAAAATTTATTAACTTTATTAAAATTAAAAACATTATTAAATTAATTGACTCTATATTTGGTTGTTAATTTTTTATAAACTTGCTTATCAACAATCAACATTCTTATTTATTATATATAATATAAAATAATTAAATAGAAAATAAAAAAAAAATTAATAACAACTAAATTAAATATAATATTATATTATATAATAAATAATTAACAAAAAAATTGTAAAAAATAAAATAAAATATACAAAAAAAAATTTATGCAATATATTATATAAAAAAATATCAATAAATTTTTATAAATTTATTTATTTATTAAATTTTTTGTATTTTAAAAAAAGCAACAAATTTAATTTTGAATATATTTATTGCATAAAAATAATGTATGTATATAATTTATTTATCAAGATGTACTTGTCAAATAAATACCAGACAATAGATATTTATATTTACCACCTATAAATTAAAAATGTTTGTATAGTGGGAGAAATAATTCTACAGCATATAAGTATATCAGTAAAAATGTTATATTTATATTCTTGATTCTCATGCTCAACTCTTTTATAGACACATTTTATTTGGCTGTATAAAACTTAAAAATTATTATTTATTCAAAGATTTAAAAATTGTATATTAATTAAAATGGAAAGTTCAATTAAAATTATACTCAAAGCAATTGGCATTGATATTTTTTTATTAACAATTGGCAAGTATTAATTTAATTTAATTTTTTTTTTTCTATTTGTAAATATTATTTTATAATATTATTTAAAAATTTTTATAGTATTTTATTTGGCATTTTTTTATGAATCATTAACAACACTTAATAAACGTGGATTTTTTTGTTCTGATGATACAATTCGTTATCCATATAAGGAATCATTTATGAATTTTTGGATGCTCATGTTTATATCATATGGTGTTCCAATGCTTTTGGTGAGTTTAAAATTTTTATAAATTAATATTTTAAATTAAAACAATAATATAATTATTTAATTTATTTTTGTAAACTATAATTTAAGTAATTAATAATTAATATTATTATTTTTGACATTAATATGTATTGTTAAGTATTGATCAATGTCTAATGATAATTCATCATCTTCAACTTCAATTATCTTTGAAATATATTTATTAATCGTTAAATACATATATGATAAGAAAAAATATAAATAAAAAATAAAAATACTGAGAAAATACAAAATAAATTCAAGGTCTTAAGGAAACATATTTTTTTTTCAATAATTTTGTATTATTAATTTATTTATAAACTTTAAAATTTTTTAAAAAGATGCTGTTTGGAGAATTTTTATATGCAAAAATAATGAAAAAAAAATCAATATTTATAATATTTGGATTTAATATACCAATTTGGATATCAATGGCTTACAATAAGGTAATTAATTTGATAATTATTTTATTTTTATTACAATTTAAAAATAATTTATTCAAAGATTGGAGTATTTGCATTTGGAGCTTGTGTTAATGTTTTAATAACTGAAACTGCAAAATATAATATTGGAAGATTACGTCCACATTTTATTGAAATATGTAAACCAAATATAAGTTGCAGTGATTTTAGTAATTATGATTATAATCATAAATATCATGTTGATTTTGAATGTACAAATAATAATACAATTGATTATTGGGATGAAGCAAGGTACATTTAAAAAATAAAAATACTTAACAATAATATATTTAAAAAAATTAAATTTATATATTAATATTAATTTTAGAAAATCATTTCCATCAGGACACTCATCTTGCATTATGTATGGAATGATTTATTTTTCTGTAAGTAATTTTAAATAATTCAATTAAAAATAAATAAAAATATTACATTTTTTGTTAAATTAAAATAGTAATTATTAATTTCAATTGTTTTATTTTTATAGTTGTATTTGCAATTAAGAATAACATGGAAAGGTAGTAAATTATTAAGACATTCACTTCAAATAATTTGTTTATTGTTTGCATGGTTCATTGCAATGTCACGTATTTCTGATTACCAACATCATTGGAGTGATGTACTTGCTGGAATATTACTTGGTGCTATTATTTCACTTATTCATGCAAGTTTATTTATCAATAAATTATATTGAAATTATATAAAATAAAATAATATAAAATTTAATTTTTTAATCAATTTTTTTTAGGTTTTTTACATTGGTAATTTATTTAAAGAAAGAAAACATGTTGACAATGATAATTGTCAAAACACAATGATTGTTGAAAATATAAAAACAATTGAAAGTGATAATCGATCAAATGGAACATTTAATAATGACACAAATAGTAATTACGTTTATCGATGCTAGAAAATCAAGAAGCACGATAGTGCTTCGTGTTAAGTATGAGAAAAAAAATATATTCAATTAGAAAAACAAATGAAAGTGAAAAGGCACTACCGAGACTAATATACACAAAATAGAGGTCTTTGTCTTTGCTAAAATTAAATTGACTAATTTAAATATTATAAATTATCAATATCAAAATTTCATTCAGTGTGATCCCATAAATTAATATCAAGCTTTTTAATAAAAAAAAAATTAAATTTTTTACTTGTATATTTTTTTTTTAAAGTAAAATCAATTTTTCAAAATTGCGTTTTTATTAAAATTATTTCAAAAGTCCAATTTTTGTTATTATGTTGATAACAGCTTTATATAAGATTGAATAATATTGGCTTGAAATTTAACTACGCAGGGTCAAGTATAATTTTTTTTTTTCATTTAACAATTTAAACTTATATGAATCAAAAATAAATTTTCTTGTTTGGTTTTTCTATAGTATCATATGTTATATATTGTATATGTATCTGCATATGAAAAATTAATTAATATAGCAAAATGATTACATCACATTTCGAATACTTGACACTTTTTTTTGTACATAAAATTTTAATTTTTGTTTTTTGTTAGATAATATATATTATTGAAATATCAAGGATTGTTTAAAATAAAAAAATAAAATAAATAACTGACAATGAATACACACTTTAAATACAAATAAATATTTAATTTTCATGTATTTTATAATTATTATGTTAATTATTAATTAATTAATGTAATTGTTCATTATTTTATTACATATATATATTCTTCAAATATTAAGTATTGTTTAAAATAAAACAATAAAAAAACAAAAATAAATAAATAAGTGACAATGCATATATACTTTTAATGCATCGAAATATTGAATTTATCATTATTTATTATTATTTAATTAATTATTAATTAATTAATGTAATTATCTATCAATTCATTTTATAAAACAATAGTATAGATTCTCAAAATATCAAGTATTGTTTAAACTAAAAAAATAAAATAAGAAAAATAAATTTATAAAATGGTCATTTTGAGCAATTCGGGTTTAAAATTGAATGGAAAAAATCAGCCGATTGTACTAGGCGAATAGAATATGCGAGGAGTATTTACAGTTACTCCTCACTTATTCTGTTCGCCTGGTAGAATCGGCTGATTTTTTCCATTAAATTTCAAAGCTAAATAGCTCAAGTGGCCATTTTATTAATTTATTTTTGTTATTTTATTTTTTTATTTAAACAATACTTGATATTTTATTAATATATATTATCATTTTATATAATAAAATGATAGATAATTACATTAATTAATTAATAATTAACAAAATAATAATAAAATATATGAAAATTAAATATTTATTTGTATTTAAAAAAATATATTTATTGTCAGTTATTTATTTTATTTTGTTATTTTATTTTTTTATTTTAAACAATACTTGATATTTTAAAAATATATATAAAAATATTTTATATAGAAAAATGATAGATAATCATATTGATTAATTGATAATTAATAAAATAATAATAAATATTGAAAAATTTAATATTTATTTGCATTAAAAGTGTATATTCATTGTCAGTTATTTAATATTTTTGTTTTTTTTATTTTTTAATTTTTAACACGCTTGATATTGTAATAATATATATTATCATTTTATTATATAATAAAATAATGCATAATTACATTAATTAATTAATGATTAAAAAAAAAATAAAATAATAATAAAATACGTGAAAATTAAATATTTGTTTGTATAGTGAAATTGTATATTTATTGTCTGTCCTATAATTTTTTTACACTTTAATACAATTATTTAATAATTATTTAATACAACAAAATAAATTATCAAAAATGTATCGTACAAAGTAATGATGATACCTAGGTTTATTATTGTTTTGCAGCTTCTTGAAATTATTTCTTGATATTTAATTTGTCTTATATAATATAAGAAAAAAATAAATAAAAAAAAAAAATTAGACAAAAAATTAACTTTTGGATTTAAATAATTTCTTTCATTTTTATATTAATTCAATACAGATACTTGAAAAAATATAACAATAATCAAGATTATTCTATTTTAATTAACTTATAATTTTATGTATTTGTTTCTATACTATTTTGTTGATTATTAAATGATTAAAAAATTTTTTTTTATCCACTGATAACAAACTTTTATGAAAATGTTTACAAGATGTTTTTTTTTTTTTTAATTTTTTTTCTAAAAGCATACGTTATATATTTAAATGTAAAATATTTCAACGTTAATGAATATTTAAAATTTAATTATAATACTGTACAGTTTATTTATTTATAATTAATTTTTATTCTGAATATTTATTTTTAATAATAAAAAAATTATAAGACTGACAATAAATATTTGATTCTCAATAGTATTTTGTTATTATTTTATTTATTATTAATTAAATAACGTAATTAATGTAATTATCCATTAAATTATAATATGATAAAATAATAATATATATTCTTGAAATATCAAGTATTGTTTAAAATGAAAAAATAAAACAAAAAAAAATAAAATAACAAAAATATATTTATAAAATGGTCATTTTGAGCAATTCGGGTTTAAAAGTGAATGGAAAAAATCAGCCGATTGTACCAGGCGAGTAGAATATGTGAGGAGTATCTGCAGTTACTCCCTACTTATTGCTCAAAATGGCCGTTTTATAAATTTATTTTTGTTATTTTATTTTTTTGTTTTAAACAATACTTGATATTTTAATAATATATATTATCATTTTATTATATAATAAAATAATGCATAATTACATTAATTAATTAGTGATAAATAAAATAATAATATTATAATAAAAAACTTGGAAATTAAATATTTATTTGTATTAAAAAAATTGTATATTTATTGTCTGTCTTATAATTTTTTTACACTTTAATACAATTATTTAATAATTATTTAATACATAACAAAATAAATTATCAAAAATGTATTCTACAAAGTATTGATGATACCCAAGTTAATTATTGTTTTTCAGCTTCTTAATTATTTATTAATATTTAATTAGTTTAATATAATATAAAAAAAAAGGTAAATATATCAAAATAAAAAAAATTCAAACTTGGATTTAAATAATTTCATTTATTATTATATTAATTTAATACAAATACTCGAACAAATGTAACAATCATCAAGCTTATTTTTTTTCAATCAACTTTTAATTTCATGTATTTGTTTCTTTACTATTTCGTTGATTATTAAATGATTAAAAAATTTTTTTTTATTCATTAGTAACAAACTTTTAATAAAATGTTTGCAAGATGTATTTTTTTTTAATTTTTTTTCTCAAAGAGTATGTTATATATTTGAATGTAAAATATTATGACGTTACTCTAATTAAATGAATATTTAAATTTTAATTATAATACTGTTGTGTTTATTTATATTCATAATTAATTTTTATCCTCAAAATTTATTTTTAATAATAAAAAAATTATAAAATTGACAAAAAGTGTATTAAATATACACTTTTAATGCAAATAAATATTTAGTTTTTCGATATTCATTATTATTTTATGAATTATTAATTAATCAATGTGATTATCTATCATTTTTCTATGTAAAATAATAATATATATTATTAATATATCGAGGATTGTTTAAAATAAAAAAAAAAAAAAACAAAATTAAATAAATAAGTGACAATAAATACACACTCTTAATCCAAATAAATATTTAATTTTCATATATTTTATTATTATTTTGTTAATTATTAATTAATTAATGTAATTATCTATCATTTTATTATATAAAATGATAATATATATTAATAAAATATCAAGTATTGTTTAAATAAAAAAATAAAATAACAAAAATAAATTAATAAAATGGCCACTTGAGCTATTTAGCTTTGAAATTTAATGGAAAAAATCAGCCGATTCTACCAGGCGAACAGAATAAGTGAGGAGTAACTGTAAATACTCCTCGCATATTCTATTCGCCTAGTACAATCGGCTGATTTTTTCCATTCAATTTTAAACCCGAATTGCTCAAAATGACCATTTTATAAATTTATTTTTGTTATTTTATTTTTTTATTTTAAACAATACTTGATATTTTGAGAATCTATACTATTGTTTTATAAAATAAATTGATAGATAATTACATTAATTAATTAATAATTAATTAAATAATAATAAATAATGAAAAATTAAATATTTATTTGCATTAAAAGTGTATGTTTAATACACTTTTTGTCAATTTTATAATTTTCTTGTTTGGTTTTTCTATATAGTATCATATGTTATGTATTGTATATGTATCTATATATGAAAAATTAATTAATAGCAAAATGAATTACATCACATTTCGAGTACATAAAATTTTAATTTTTGTTTTTTGTTAGATATAATATATAATTAGTAATTTAATCAAAATTAATTATTTAAAAAAAGAAAAAAAAAAAAAAGAACAAGTTTTGATGATAAAAATGTCATAATTTAAATTTTAAAGTATTAAATATTTTATTTTATGTGTTTAAATGTTTGTTGACTTGTTTTATAAATTTTTATGATTAAAAAAAAAAAATTAATTAATTAATTATATTGTCATAATTTTAAATTTTTAAATTTTTTCTCCATGAAAATGTGACATCTGTTGGTAGAATTTATAAGTACTTTTTTTTTTAAAACAAAAAAAAAAAATAAATAAATAAAAAAAAAAAAAAAAACAATCTTGTTTTTATATAATAAATAAAAAAAAATATCGACGTATGTTGTATGTAATTGTTAACAATAATGACGTGTAAAAACTACATTAACTTACAATTTGTTATAAAATGAAAAAATAAATTTATTAAATATCAAATAAATTGTCATGTTAGTATTAAGATATTTACAAAATTTAAATACATTTATTATTTTTGGGGTTATGATGTTGAGTGTTGTTTTGATAATACAAATCAAAGAAATTTATAATAATAATTTAAAATATCACAGATATCTTGGCTATAAACAATCTGTAAGTTAAAAGATTATTATTTTGTTTTTTTTTTTAAATAAATTAAATACATTTATTATATATGTTTTTTATTTTTTTCTAGATAAATGAAATGTCAATGGGCTTAAATGCTGCAGAACAAACAGCAAACAAATCAGAAATATTTATTCAAAAAATTACAAAAGCTCTGATAAAAAACGATAAAGAGATAAAAAATATATCAGCATCACGTGTAACACATGCAATTTAAATAATCCCAGGTAAGTACAAAGAAAAAAAAAAAACCAAAATTACATTTTTTTATAAAAACAAATAGGTATAACTTTCAATAGTACAATAATACGTATAAATAATAAAAAATAATAAAACAAAATTAAATATTTAAATAATTTGTTGACATACAACGTTGATCATTTTTATTACCATTAAATGGTTCAAGTACACCATTTGGTGAACAAATCCATGGATCATTTGTAAAATTTTGCCAATTATATAATTTAATTTTTAAATCATTAAATATTTTTTTAACTGATGATTTATTAATAATATTATTAATTTCATTTGGATCATTTTTTAAATTATAAAATTCCCATTCTGGTCTTTTATAATATGTTTTTAATGTTTTATACCATGGTAATGATGAATTAAATTTAGTACGATTAAGAATATCTTGAAATGTTGGTGATAAATAAAAATCTTGATCAATTGGAAAATTCATACCATAATTTAAATTATGTATTAATTTATATTTTTTAGTTCTAATAACTCTCATTGGATAATACATTGTTATTTCATGATGTGTTTGACTTGCATAAACAACATCATCATCATTATTATTATTATTATTATCATAATTATCATTTATTAATAATGGTAATAATGATTTACCAGTTAATGCTATATTTTTTTTACTTTTATTATTAATTTTAATATCATACCAATCAAGTATTGTTGGTACAATATCTAAATGTGATGTTAATTTATATGTTACTTGATTATTTTTATTTTTATGTAATGGTGATGATATTAATAATGGTTCAGCCATACCAGGATCATAAAGATTTGTTCTACCATTTGGAAATGGTGGTCCATTATCAGATGTATAAATAACAAGTGTATTATTTTTATAACCAGCATTATCAAGTTCTTTAAGTACAAGACCAATACCTTGATCAAGACGTGATATTGTTGTATATTGTGAACTTATATCACGTCTTGCTTCTTCAGTATCTTGTATATAATATGGTACTTCAATTTGATTCCATTGATAATATATTGGTGTCCAATCATCAATTTTACCCATTCCAACATCACCATTACCATATTTTTCACAAAAATTACCATATTGAGGATTTGTATGTCCACAACGATGTGGATCATGAAATGCAATATATAAAAAAAATGATTTATCATTATTATGTTGTTTTAAAAAATTTCTAACTAATAATTTTATATTTGTTATATTGCGTCCAACTTGTAATATTGAATAATTTTTTTCTGTATATGAATAATCAAATGGATAAACACTATCTGGACCAATATGTTTTTTTCCAATAATACCAGTACGTATATTTTTTTTTTTAAGAATTTTTGGTAAACTTTGAATATTATTAAATGATTGAAAATGATGAACACCATGATTTAAACCATACATACCATTTTGATGACTTGGTAAACCAGTTAATAATGATGAACGACTTTTTTTAATGAAAATTAAATAAAATTAAATAATAATTATCATATTAAATTTAATTATTATTATTTAAATAATTATTTACCTTGGAGAACAACTGCTTGCTGATGTGTATGCATTATTAAATATTAAACTATTTCTAGCAAGTGCATCTAGATTTGGTGTTTGACAAATTTTATTTCTATATGTTCCCATTTCAAAACCAGCATCATCAGCTAAAATTAATACAACATTCATCATTTATTTCAATTATATTTTATAAATTTTATAATACAATTTCTATGATTATTTACCCAATAATAGTAAAACATTTTTTTTTTCTTCTCCACATACAAAGTGTTTAATTAATATTGATTTTAACATCAACAAAAACAAATACTTTATTATCATTTTTTTAATAATGTTTAATTAATATATTATCTCAATTATACAAATGTTTTTATTTATTATTTTTTTTGTTGTTTAATATTCAGAGTAGACTTGTGGATTTTTTTTTTTTACTAAATGCGCTTAAAAATGCGCAGACGTTGAGAAATATATATTATTACTTATTTGTCGACTTGACGTTCCTCTCACTGCCCTACCTAGATATTTTTTAATATTATATATTTTTTTTATATATACTTACTTATTGCCAAGTCACATGCCACGTTTGCTTTCACATTGAGTTAATTTTTTTTTTTATTTTTTTTTTCAACTTGTAAACAGTATTTATTTGTTGTTTTGATTCACGATAATCATATAAATATTTATTATTTTTTTTATAACAATAACAACTTGTAAGTTTATTTAAATTTATTTTTTATTAATTAATTTTTTATTTAATTCAAGG
This sequence comes from Lysiphlebus fabarum, assembly GCA_011426435.1. Taxonomy (NCBI): domain Eukaryota; kingdom Metazoa; phylum Arthropoda; class Insecta; order Hymenoptera; family Braconidae; genus Lysiphlebus; species Lysiphlebus fabarum. The sequence continues at coordinate 845,382 of WSYQ01001043.1, forward strand.
CTTATGTTGTTTACAAGTTTAATAAATAACTGTCAATTTTACAGGTTAATAGATAATTTATAAATTTTTTGGTTTATAAATTTAAATATTTTTTGGTATTTATTTATTTTTTTTTTTTTCTGTTATAGATTGTCAAAAAATATAAACATGTCAAAGAAAATAATTTGTCTGTTTGATGTTGATGGAACATTGACAAAACCAAGACAAAAAATTGATGATAAATTTGATAAATTTTTACAAGATATATCAAAACATGAAAAATTTGATATTGGTGTTGTTGGTGGTTCTGATCTTTGTAAAATACAAGAACAATTAGGTGAAAATAATTTATTTGATAAATATAAATATGTATTTGCTGAGAATGGTTTAACTGCATTTAAAGATGGAAAAAAACTTCCCAGTGAGGTAAAAATATAAATTAAATTTATAAAAATTATTTTATATACTTATCTATTGTTTTATTTTATTTTTATTTATAGACAATTCAAGGAGCTCTTGGTGAAGATGTTTTACAAAATTTAATTGATTATTGTCTAGAGTATATATCAAAAATAAAATTACCATTTAAACGTGGTACATTTATTGAATTTCGTAGTGGTATGTTAAATGTATCACCAGTTGGTAGAAATTGTAGTCAAGAAGAAAGATTAAAATTTTATGAATATGATAAAGAACATAAAATTCGTTATAAATTTATACAAGCATTAAAAAATGAATTTCCAAATCTTGCATTAACTTACAGTATTGGTAATTAAAAAATAATTTTTTATTTATTTTAAAAATTTTTTTATTTTATTTATTTATTTATATTTAATTTTTCAGGTGGACAAATATCATTTGATGTTTTTCCAATTGGTTGGGATAAAACATATTGTCTGAGATATATTAATGATAATTATGATGAAATTCATTTTTTTGGTGATAAAACATATGAAGGTGGCAATGATTATGAAATTTATGAAAGTGGTTTAACAATTGGACATCGTGTTACTGGACCAGATGATACAATTGAACAAATAAAAACACTTGTTAATATTTTAAATGAAACATTTAGTAAAGGTCCACCAACACAGTCCATATAAATTTATCTGAATATATATTTATTATTGTTATTAAACATAAAAATTAAAAATGAGTATATATTCTTGCAGAATTATTAATAAATAGTTGAAATTAAAAATCAAAAATAAAAAAAAATAATAAATAACAATAGAAATGTTAATTATTTATCTTATTAATAATTAAATTTATTTATTTAAATTTTTTTATATAAATTATATATGAAAAATTAACAAAAATTTATATTTTATTTAAAAAAAAAAAAAAAAAACAAAATGAATATTATTACTTAACAAAAAATATATTAACATCCTTGATATATTGGTACTCTTTTGGCAGCAAATGCAGCAAGGCCTTCAATTCTATCACGTGTATTAAGAAGTTGTCCATAACATTCTTTTTCAACTTTCATACCATCATGAATTGGTACATCAAAGCCTCTTGTTATTGCAGCTTTGGCCATTCTTTAAAAATAAAATGAAATAGATATACATTTTGAATGAATAAATATAAATATAAATATAAATATAAATATAAAAATATAAAAAAATTATAAATACCTAACACCAATTGGACCATTTGGTAATATTTCTCTTGCAATATTAAGTGCAGCTTGATAAGCACCATCACCATTATTATTTTGTTCAACAGCACAATTAACAATTCCCATATTTTCAGCTTCTTTACCATCAAATATTCTTGATGTAAATATTAATTCTTTAGCTTTTGATGGACCAATTAATCTTGGTAATCTTTGTGTACCACCAGCACCAGGTATTATTGCTAATTTTGTTTCAACAAGACCAATTTTAGCATCATAAACAGTTGTTCTAATATCACTTGCTAATGCTAATTCAAGACCACCACCAAGTGCAGCACCATCAATTGCTGATATAACTGGTATTGGCATATATTCAACATCATTCATTAAATTTCTTAATGATGATACAAATTTTTCAACATCTTCATCATTATCCATTTTAGCACGTTCACGTAAATCAGCACCAGCACAAAATATATTTGGTACTAAACTACGTATTATTAATACACGTATTTTATCATCATTACGTAAAATTGATAATGATGATGAAAATTCATCAACAAGTTTACGTGAAAATGCATTACGTGTTTCATGACGATTTAATCCTAATACAGCAATACCATTTTCTTTACCATCAAGATAATTAATTTTCAAATCACGTGATTTATCATTAATAATTCTTGTTGACATTCGCATTAATGTTGATGATAATTTTACATAAATTGAATATGTTTTTTTTGTTAAAAGTGACATTTTTAATTATTTATTAATTTTATTATATAAAATTATTTTATTATTGTTAAATTTATTTATTTTTATAATTGACTCACTTATTTTTATTATTATTATTTTTTTCAAAATCAGATGTTGTCTGGTTGTTTATTTGAAATAACACTGGACTTGAACTCAAAGTGCTGAGTTTATTATCTTGTGTGTATCAGTGTATGAAAAAAAAAAATATATATATATATATATATGTATATAAAAGAGATAATGTGTTTTTAAATGTGATGCAAAAAGAAGTGGAACAAGTTGATTTAAAGAAATAGGAGAAATCAAAAATACTTATCACACCACAAATAAGCCAACCGATGAATCAGTAATCACTAATTAAATAATAAATATATAATAATATTATTATTATTATTATTATTTAAACAAAACAAATGAAAAAAAATGTTACAAAATAACTTAAAGTTTATTTATAAACAATATAATGTTTTGATAATTTAAAATTGAAGAAAAAAAAAATTATATTATTTTTTCTTCAAGTTTTCCTGCTATCATGTAGGTGTTGTCTGTTACCACAATTGTAAGAATTTTAATATATGTATGTCATTGAAAATATAATTATAATAATTTTATACAGACGTAATATAATTTTATTTTTTCAAATAAAAAAAAAATTATAATAATTATTATTTTTAAATTCATTATTAACGATTGTTGATAATACAGAATTATTATTATTTTTTTTAAATAAACAATTTATTTATTTTTATTTTTATTTTTATTCAAACTTTAAATTTATTTATTATTTTAAAAAATACTAATATAAATTTAAAAAAAAAAAAAAAAAAATTTCAATTTATTTAATTTTAATTATTTAAGTTAACAATTAAATTTAAAAATAAATAAATAATTTTTATTTTAAAAAAAAAAAAAAAAAAAAAATACAATAATATTTACAATAATCTATCATGAAACAAATCAGCCTTCACAAAATTTTATGAATAAATAAATATTAATATAATCATTTGATAATATGTAAAGAAAAGAAAAAAAAAAAAAATAAATTAAATAAATAAATAATGAATGATATTATCAAGCTTATAAGTACACAAAATTATCAATGGCAATAATTATTTGTCAAATGAAAAAATTAAAGAGAAAAAATGAATTAAAAATCATTTAAACAACTAGTGATGCTGTTGGTGATGTTGATATTAAAACTGGTACTGGTGATAATGATGATGATGCTGATGATGCTGCTGATGATGATGTTGATGATGATGATGATGATGTTGCTGTTGGTGTTGTTGTTATTAATGATGGTGGTGGTCTCAGCATTGATCTTGTTGCTGATGATAATTTTTGTGATACAACATGTGCAATATTTGATGATCTACGCCATACAAATTCACGTGTACGATCATGATCATCTTGACTATCAATTCTAACTTGTTTTGGTTGTAATACACGTATTGAATGTAATGTTGCTGCACCACCATTTAATACACGTAAACTTAATTTACCAGACATTTCAGCAGTTGTTGCTGTTGCACTTCTTAATTCTTTTTTATTTGATCTACCAAATTCTTTTTCAACTTTTAATATCAATGGACCAAGACTAAATTTTGTACGTATTGTTGTATGATTACTCATCATATTAACTGATACATCACCAGATCTTTTTAATGATGGTAAACCATATAATGTTGCACGTGCACGTGATTTTAATTTTTTATTTTTATTATTATTATTTTGTTTATTTTTAATTGATGATAATGTTGTTGATGTTTTTATTTTTTTTGTTGTTGTTGTTATTGGTGATAATGTTGTTGATAATGTTTTTGTTTTATTTTTTTTTTTATTTGATTTTCTAACTTGTTTTGTTGATGATTTTCTACTTGATGATAAATTATCAGATTCAGTTAAATTTAATTGGCTATTTTGATTTTCAATTGTTGATATTATTGTTGATTCCTGTAATTTAAAAATTATTATTATAAAAAATTTTAATTATATACTAAAATATAAAATTAAAAATTTATAATTAAAACTTACATTTGTATTGTCATTATTACGACTTGATAATTTTGTTTTATTATTTTTTTTACTTTTTTTATTTTTAGATTTATTTGATTTACTTGCTGGACTTGATAATCTTACCATAACTGGATTATATTTTTTTTCCAATATATTATTTATTCTTGAAAGTATATTGTCAACAAAACGATTATATTTTGCAACATATATTGCTGATATTGATACATCATTTGTCTCGGGTGATTCCATTCCACCTGTTGAAATAATTTATTTTATTTATATTATTTAAAAAAAAAATAAATAAATAAATGTTATAAGCTACATTTATTAATTTATTGGTAATTTATAAATCATCTCTGTAATCTCATTCAATGTAAGGTCATGTAAAAGTCCAAGGTTATGACCTCATTATGTCCTTGAAAGAAAGTCAGTGTACTTTTTATTATTCCAGTAACAATGTCATCAAAATTTTTTACGTTTATAAATAAATAAATAAATAAACAAATAAATAAATAAATATATTAATGTGTTGGTAATTTTAATGATGTTGTTGACAATATTAGAAATTAAGGAAAATTGAGGTGCAGCATTGAAAAGGAAAAAGGAAATGAGGGAGCCTACTTATTGCTCTTACTCCCCATATGATAATAATATTAACAGGGCATTAATCTCTTGACCAAACTGGTATCAATATGTGGGTCATCAGCTTCAACAACATATTTAACTTGTTTTTTTTTTTTTTTATTTATTTTTTCATCTCTCTTCCTTAATGTTTAAATTTTTTATATATATAAATTTATTTAATTGCAGCTAATTTCTAATCATAATAACAAATTATAATAAATATTTATCTCCAATTTATTAATTTAAATTATTTTTTTTTAAATAATAATTGAATGACCATTGAGGAAGAGAATTAGAAAATAATTTTAAAAAAAAGTTAAACTTGTTATTATTTAAAGAAGAAAAAAAAAATTATAATAATAAATAAAAATTAAAGACGGATTTCAAGATCGAGGTAATTGAAGATTTAACTGGGTCAGGGTCAGATTTTTTTTTTTTTTTTCTGATACTTTTATTCCGGGTCACTGGCCTCAATTAAATATATATATATTTATTTATTTTTCATTTTTTAAATAATCATTTCAATGGAACGTCGATTGTACTGAATAAAGAAACGCCCTGGTGAAAGCCAATATTTTCGAATGTCTTTTCCCTTGAGATACTAATCAGGTATATGACCTCAATTTTTATATTAAATTTGATTTTAATTATACAGGAATAATTTTAAATGGATTTTGGATTTTTTTTTTGGGAATTTTCATTTTTTTTTTTTTTTTTTTTTTTGTCGAGTATGGATCTGTCCAGTTACGCATTGTTACAGTCTACAGTCAAACCGAATTTGTCTAAATCACATACTGGTATATAGTTTTATAAAAAATAAAAAAATATTTTTTCGATTATTTTTAATTACGTTAAAATGCTTGAGCGTTCGGCACGTCACTTTATAATAAATATATCGGCAAATTATATACTGTAACACCACGATTATCTGGACAAAGCACATATACTCGAGCTAAATAAAATAATCAACACAATTTTATTTTTTTTTTAATCATAAATTATCTATATTTTTTTTTATTATTTTTTTGATTATGGTTAATATTGTTGATGGTATTATTAATATTATTATTTTATTTTTTTATTTTTCCGTTTTGTAATTTTTAAGTCTAACAATACGTCTCTGTACATTTTTTTTTTTAAATTTTTTATTTTTCCAAAAATTACAATGTTTTTTTTTGTTTTACCTTTGTAGTAGTTATTATTTTAAATGTAATTGACATTTTTATTAATTATTAAACTGTCAAATAAATTTTGAAAAAGCTTAAAATAATAATTATTGTTAAAATTTTGTTTTTTTTTTTTTTTTAATTGTTGTATTAACTTTCTATTGGGAGAAAAATAATTTATTATCAATATGTGACGTCACCAAAGCTTGGCATTTTAACGCATTTAATTTTAATTTTTTCAGTCACTGTATGTGATAATTAATTGATTAATGCAAATATTGCACGAGTCAAAATAAATATGTATAAATAAATAAATAAATATGTGAAAAAAAAATTATTGATTGTTAATAAATAATAATTGAAAAATAAAAAAAAAAAAAAAAACTCACGAATGGCTTTTAGATAAAATTTGTTGTACAATTTTATCAACAATTTAAATAAATAAATAAATTAATGAAAAATAAAAAAAAAATATATTAAAACTTAATTGCAATTATTAAAATATTTTCTTTTTAAAATTTTCCTTTTTTTTTAAAATCATATTAAATTTGTCAAATAAAATAAATTAAAAAAAAAAAAAATTAAATTAAATTATAAATGATAAATTAGAAAAGAAAAAAAATTAAAAAAAAAAACTTATTTAATTGTAGCTGGTGTTTTTTTTGTTTTCAGACTTTTACCACGCCCATGTTTACGCGAATGATTGTTGTTAGTGTGTTTCTTAGTCTTGCCCTTGAACTCACGTGCAGCTCTTGCACCAGCAAGATCACTAAGATCATCACCATCATCATCTTCATCATCATCATCATCATCATCTTCATCACTGTCTTCATCTCCAGTAATATCAATATCAATATCTTCATCTTCATCATCATCATCATCGTCGTCATCATCATCATCATTACTTGCTGGTTGTGCTGGTACTACAACTTGTTGAGTTTGTTGATTTTGAATATTTTGAAGATTTAAAGTATTATCAACTGGTGAACCAAGTGGTACTGATTGTTCTTGTGGTTTTTCATCTGTTTCAACTGATTCATCACTGTCAGTTGCTGATTGTACTGTATCAGCTTGATTTGCTAAAATTTCAGTTGATGCTACTGATTGTGTATTAAAATCATTTTGAACTGCAGCTGGTAATGTTTGTACTGGACTTGCTGCTTGTGGCAATGGTTCAACTGGTTTTACATCATCATCATCATCATCCTCTTCATCTGTTAATAAAAATTATTAAATAATTAATTAAAAAATATAAAAATTAATTATTTAAAATAATATATATAGATGAAAATTTTTAAATTGAAATAAGATTTCAATTTATATAAGGAATTCAATTTATATATATATATATTTTTTTTTTCCTGAGGTATGTAGGTCAAAGACCAAAGTAGGACACATGGCTATAAGGACACTGAATTATGTTAATTTTAAACGATGCCTGAAGCTTCGTGTACCGTTACAAATATTTTCTTTCGTGTTACACGAGCATATAATATAACGGTATTACAATACTTTTGCGATAAAAATAAATAAATATATATATATTTAATATAGATTTGTATATTTACCCCCAAGAATTCCTTCAAATAAACGTTCAATAATGTCATCATCGTCATCATCATCATCGTCATCATCATCATCATCATCGTCTTCATCAACTTGAAAAATAAAACAAAAAAAAATAAAAATTGAATATATATATATATACACATTTTTTCTTTTTAAAAAATTTAATAATTTTTACCTGCAATTGCTGCAATGTCATCATCATCATCATCATCATCATCGTCATCATCATCATCATCAGCTGCTGTTGCTGCTGGTGCTGCTGCTTGTCTTGATGATATATTTTCATTTGATTTTTTTAAATCATTTGTTTTTTTAATTGGTGTTGAATTTGCAAATAATGCAAAACATCCAATTGTCAAAAGTAATATCACCACCACTGTCTTCATGGTTCTAAAAATTATTAATTTAATTTTTTTTTTTTTTTATTTCAAATATATATTTTTATTAATCCTTAATATTCACAATATTATATAATTATTATTATTTTATTTTTTAAATCACTTTTAAATGATCGTGGCACTGAATTTAAAAAGTTTTTGTTTAATTAAACTCACCTGTTTGTTTGTTAACTTGATGGTAAAAAATTAATCTATATATTGACACGTATAAATCACGATTAACTAAATATATATATATATATATATATATATTTTTAAAAAAATTTATATTTGTGGAGGAAGACACCTTCCTTCAACAAGGTGAGAGTGTGAAACAGGCGAAATGCTGTTCTGAGTGCCTCTTATATCTCTACCTAACCAGTCTATCCACCATAATTTCCTCTTCCACCAATTCATATTTATTCAACAGTATACTAGGAATAGTATTAATTTATTAATCAATATTACTCATCAATATATTATTTTTTATTATCATATTTATTTTATTTTTTTATGTTTAACTTAAATTAATACCTCTTTGATGTTTCAATTTTATTTAAATTATTGTTGATCGATCAATTTTTTTTTTTCTAATTTTACAACAAAAAAAATATATACTCAATTTATTAATAATATTTTTGTTGAATCATTCAAACAGTCATTTAATATTTCATCATAAGTCTTTAAAAAAAAAAAAATTCAATGTGTCACACAACTGATGAAGATTTTTTTAAAAAAAAATTTATTCGCATTATGCTTTCACTAAAAAATTCTTCATTCATTAAAAATTGAAAATAAATTATAATAATATTTAAAACAAATAATAATAATTAAAAAAATAATTAGCTCATCTAACTGTAAAAAATTAAAAAAAAAAAAATCAACAAATTTGAATAATTTTAGGATATTTTTAATTATTTAATGGAAATACTTGAGGATTTTGTTAGATATAAATGTTTTTTTTTTTTTTTGTATTTAATTTTAACCAGTTAAAAAAAAATCAATTTGAATAAATTAAAAGAGTGTTAAATTGTTGACCTACTTTTTTGATTTTTGGAAATTTTTTTTTTTTTAGCAGTATATTTTTTATCCTTTTAAATGACGTAAATTTTTGCAAATAGATTTTTTTTTTTTTTATATTTTTATTTGGTAAATTTATATGTAGTTTTTTTTTTTTTTCTTGTATTGTAATTGTTGTGCATGATTGTACATGAGTTGTTTTGTGTGTGATGATTGTATTTGTGAATACCATCTCAGCTTCATCGACAACGGTTTGGTGTAATTTATATATAGGATTTGGTGTCAGTATGTACACTTGAAGGAAGTAGTCCGACGCACAGAACGCTGATGGGAATTACTAATCAAAATCTACGGATGTAGAAAGATAAATTGTATGATTTTGTGACTATCATAAAAAACAATATGCAATTATACATTTTGTTTATTTTTATATTAATATATTAATTGCATATTTATTTTTGTTTTAAATTTGATAAATTAATATAAATTTTAAATGTACTTTCTAAAATATTGGTTGATTGATTGATTGATTGATTGATTGATTGATTGATCAATTAGATATCAATTGTAATCGAATTATTGAAATATAAATTTTTAAATTATTTTATAAACTTGTAATATAATCTACGCCGTTTATTTTTTTCATCATTGACCCATTTAAAAGATAAATATTAAATGAAAAAAAAATAAAAATGTAAAAATGCTTAGAGTACTTGTAATCAGTTAATAGATAAAAATTATATAATCAATATAAAGATTCGCTTGGTTTATCATTAATTGATTGATAAACTAACGATTCGTTTTAAAACATCATCAAGAATGCCACGAATATTTTATTTATTTATTATTTTTGGTAAGAAAATATTAAAATTAAAAAATTTATATAATTTTTGATATTAATTTAATTAAATTTTTTTTTTTATTTAAAAAGGTTTTATTATTATTAATATTAATGCTAATAATAATAGTAATAATTATGATGATTTATATGACAATGAAATTGACATAACATTATATTTTTATCATAGTCTCAATCAAAGTAAAATTATTGATATTAAAAATCCAAAAAATATCAGTAATATTGATATTGATTTTAAAAAAAATGTTGAAATTATAATTCATGGATGGAGAGATGATCCAGGTAAAAAATGGGTTGAAAATTTACGTGATAAATATTTAAAATTTTATAATTGTAATGTTGTTGTTGCTGGATGGGAATCATTATCTACAAATATAAATTATTTGGCTGTTTTAAAAAAAATAAAACCAGTAAGTCATTTTTATTTTTTTATTTTTTTAATAATCATTTATAATATTATTGTTTGGTATTTTAATTTGTTTTTTTTTTTTTTTTTTTTATTAAATTAGATTGGTGAAGAAATGGGAAAATCACTTGTAAAATTTTTTATAAATAATAATGTTGATATAAAAAAAATTCACATTCTTGGTCATAGTCTTGGTAGTCATATTGCTGGTTCAATTGGTACTTTTTTTATAAATGAAAAAGTTGGAAAAATTGGAAGAATAACAGGACTTGATCCAGCAGGTCCAGGTTTTGAAAATAATAAAGATTTAAATTTACAACTTGATCCATCTGATGCTGTGTTTGTTGATGTTATTCATACATGTACTGATTACACAGGAATTGCTAAAAAAATTGGACATGTTGATGTTTATCCAAATGGTGGTTATTGCAAACAACCAGGATGTTTTAATATTAATAAACGTAAGTATTTTATTATTAATTATTATTTAATTTTTAATTAATTGCTTGACATCTTATAAATTTAATTTATTACTATTAAATAAATAGTTGTTTGTGGACACAATAGAGTACTTGATTTATATGGTGATACTTTTGAATATCCAACATCATTGGTTGCAACAAAATGTGATAGTTGGAAAATATATAAAAAAGGAAAATGTAAAAATGGAAAAAAAATATATTTAGGACATGATATATCAACAAACAGTAAAGGCTCATATTATTTAAAAACAAATAAAAAATCACCATTTGGACAAAATTAATTTTTAAAAAAATAATAATAATAATTAAACTATACAATTTAATTTAAAAGACAAAAAAAAATGTATATTTTTAATTTAAATAAATTGTTATTAGCCAAATTAATTAATTTACTTAAAATATTTAAATTTTTTTAAATTTAAAAAATGGCGCTCTTTGGCGCTCTTATTAACAGCAGCGCCATGATGATGATGCGACGAATAAATGAAATAATATTAAGCAAAAATTTATATGGATTCTACCAGGAGCACATAGTATAAACAGAGTATTTGTTGTTTTTATTTTAAATACTATAGTTACTACTCATATATTCTGGACTCCTAATACAAACGTCAAGTTTTCTGAAATTTTACCTTGCTTTCCCGAGCTTTTGCTTTATAAATAATAACACACATTTTTCAGGTTATACATTAATATACAATAAAAATCGCTTTATAATTTATTTTATTTTTATTTATTATTAATATATATGTTTATAAAAAATTATAATTAATTAAATAATTATAATTAAATAAATAAAAATGAGAATTTTAGAATTATACAGTGGAATTGGTGGCATGCATTATGCTCTAAAAGGTAATTAGTAAAATAAAATTAACAGTAAAAAATAAATAATCAATTTATGATATTTTTTTATTAAAATTTTTATAGAAAGTGGAGTATCTGGTGAAATAATAGCAGCAATTGAAATAAATACAATTGCAAATAGTGTTTACAAATACAATAATCCATCAACAAATGTTATGAATAAAAATATTGAAGCACTTAATTTTAATGATATAAAACAATTAAATATTGATACAATATTAATGAGTCCACCTTGTCAACCATTTACCAGAGTTGGTTTACAAAAAGATAAAGCTGATTCAAGAACAAATTCATTATTTAAAGTATTAGAAACAATTAAAAATTTAACAGATTTAAAATATCTTCTTCTTGAAAATGTTGTAGGATTTGAAAAATCAGAAACAAGAGATTATGTTATAAATACTATAAAAGATAAATTTAATTATAAAGAATTAATTTTAAGTCCTTGTCAATTTGGTGTACCAAATAGTAGAAGACGTTATTATCTTTTAGCTAAAAGAAAAGATCATAAATTTATATTTACTGATTCATCACTTGTTGAAAATATACCACAATATGTAGAAAAATTATTACCTAAAAAATTTAACAATGATATAATGTTAAAAGATTTTATTACAATTGATAATTTAAATGATGAAATTATGTATTTAATACCTGATAATATATTAGAAAAAAGATTTAATGTTTTGGATATACGAAGTCCAGATTCCAAAGGTACATGTTGCTTTACCAAAGCATATCCTACATATGCTGAAGGAACTGGTTCAGTTTATTCACCATTATCAAGTATTGATGTTAAAAAAATAACTCAACAATTAAAAAATAATAATGATAAATTAGAATTACTAAAAACACTTAAATTAAGATATTTTTCACCAAAACAAGTATCACAATTAATGTGTTTTCCAGATGATTTTACATTTCCAAATATTATTACAAAAAAACAAAAATATAGATTACTTGGTAATTCAATAAATGTACATGTTGTTAGTCAATTAATTTATCTTCTTAATCAATAGTAATAATAATTAATAAAATATAAATTAGAAAAAAAAAAAAAAAAAAAGTACATAAATTTTTGTTACAATATGATTTTTTATTTTATATTTTTTAATACAATATAAACCCAATGTGTTAATACCCTTTTAATAATATTTTTTTAATAATTTTTTATTTTATTTAATTGATAATAGTAAAAGCTAATTAATAAATTATATAATTTATCTATGATTTTACATTGTTTGTAATTCTGGGGGAATTGCAATTTTTCTTTCCATTGCAAATTTTTTTAATGCTTGATATTTTCCATGCCAAGCTTGAACTTCTTCTCTCATTCTGTTGTTATCATCTTGCATTGCTTCCATATCTCTATATTCTTGTGTTTTTTCAGTTTCTAATTCGTCTTTTTGTTCAATACGTTTTATTCTACAACTTGCTGCATATCCACGATTTTTTAATGTTCGTCGACGTTGTTTCATTCTAACAATTTCTTCTCTAGTTAAACCTCTTAATTTTAATTGACGATTTAAATCACGTACTGATATTGATACTAGCTCATCATCGCTTATGTCTAGACATGGACCTGGTGATAATGGATCCTAAAACGTAAATGACAACAAATAAACAACAAAATATTGACAGTAATTTTTTGGTTAGGTTAGATTTATATTTGATTATTAATTTCAATGTATTCTTATTAATAATTAATTATTTATTAATTTTTTTAATAACTTATTGCAAATAATATTGAAGCATTATTATAATAAGTATTTGACATCTTGAAAAGCATCAAAATATTGATGCTTGACAACAAGTAAACAACAATATTTGACAGATTGAAAGACAAAGATGGAAGACAAATGTAAACACAAATATTTTGTATTTTTTAGAAATTTATAAAATTAATATAAACTTACCATGTCAATTGGCATTTTACCATCCATATTTTGGTGAATAATATTATATTATCACTTAATAATTTCAAAATGAGCACAGTAAAAGATCTTGTCTTTATGTTTTTTTTTTTTAACAAAACAAAATTGCTTTGTCATCATTAGTAAATGCTAAAGTGAGATGGAACGTCATATTTTTTCTTTTTTTTCTATTGATCACCACAGCACCACACAGTACAGCACCATACAGCTGGATGAGAAAAAATTTTTATAATTTAAATTTTATTTAGAATCTATAAAATATGATCTTTTAAATATACGACAAGATAAATAAATAATAGTCCAAAAATAAATATACATTCTGACAAATAAATTTTTTTTTTATTATATTGTTATATTTATAATTTTTCTTAATTAAGATGAATTTTTTTTTAATTTATGATTCATCAGAAAAATATTCGATTACAGATTTCAATGTTTTTCACTTTTATTTTTTTACAAACATCAAGTTTAATTTTTTTTTCTTTTTAAATTTTTTTATTTTATTTTATTTTTTTTTAACAATATTAATGATATTTTTTTTTTTTTTTTTTGTTATATTATTTATAATTAATAAACATTATTAATATTTTGATAAAATATATCAAAGATTCATCATAAATTTTTTCTTAAAAATTAATAATTAATAAAATAATTTTAGAAATATTTATTTCGATAGAAATCGAACTTTTACTCCATTTAAAAAAAAAAAAAAAACAGATAAAAGAAAAATACTATAATTAATTAAATAATATTTAAAAAATTCAAATTAATATTGTTAAAAAAGGACTGGATAAGGAAAAGGACAATGAACAATAATATAACTTGACTAGTGTTTTCATAAAAAATAAAATAAACAATGAATAATTAATTTGAGATTTCGATTTTTTTTTTTTTTTTTTTTTCTGTTATGCACTAAGGTACAGCTGTGTATGAATGTGTATAATTATGTGTTTGTGTTATTAGTTTTTTTTTTTTTTTTTTAAAACTTTATTTTTAAATCGAAATATTTATTATAAATAAATGATTTGATAAATTTTTTTTTTTTTTTTATTTTCTAAAAAGTTAGTATTTAAAATCCAGTAACTATGTTATTCTGGTTTTAAAATTTTCACATTCATCTACATGTATTTATTATTTTTTTAAATTTTTAAATTTTTTCACAGTAATCATCATTAATTATTTTAAACTTTAATTAACATTATATATAATTTTACAATTTTTTTTTCTTCATCTTTCTTCATTCATCATAACAATGATTACAGGATTAAAATTTATTATTTAATATTTTATTTACGATGTTGTTGTTGGTTTTTCATTTTTTTTATTTGTTTAATTATTTATTTTATTTTTTTTAATTGTCCGTTTAATGAACAAGGGTTTTATTTATTTAAAACCATCACTAATTTATTTATTTTCTTCATTTAATATTTTTTTTTAATTATTTTTCTTATTTTTTTTATTTATTTATTTACACATCTCGAGTATCATTCATCATCATTCCAATTTTTTATATTTCGCTTGGGGGTGCTTATATTTTAATCCCTTGATTTTTATTTATTTATTTTTATAATTATTTATTTATTAAATTTTTTTTTGTAATAGTGATTTTTTATTTTTACCTAAATGCTTGCCATGAGCAAACTGGTATTAATTTAATATATATTTATTATTTCCTCTTCATCATTGAAGTATTTATTGATAACTTTATGACAAAAGATCTGTAATATAATAATAAAATTATTAATTATTTATAAATAATTATACTTTGATATAATTTAATTATAAGTATATTATAATTTACCTGGAACTTGATTTTTTTCTTGAGTCTTGTTGTTTGTAAAATTATCTTGAAATGGATTTGTATTTGCATTTGTTGTTGGAGGTACAAATGGATTAACCATTGGATTTAAATTTGAATTAATATCTTCATTATCAATATTTCTTCTTATTTCCATAATTGGATCTCTATTAGACAATGTATCAAATTCTGATAAATCTAACAGGTTGTTCGTTACGTTGTTTTTTCTACAAAAAATATAAGAAAAACAAAATAAAAATATATATAAAATAAATACAATAAATTAAAATTTAATTAAAATATAAAAAAATAAAATAATAAACAATAACTATAAAACTTTGAATATATATTTTTAGATAATCAATAAAAATATATTACTAATAAAACAACGAAATATTTTTTACAAACTCATCTAATAATTTAATATTATTGTTTAATTAATTATACCAAACAAGTGCACAGCAAAAGTAGACAGATCAAAATTTATTTAACGAAAAAAAAAAAGTTTTTCTTTAAATCAAATACATCCACACAAACTGTTTTACAATAAAAAATCCAAAACAAGAAATAATAATGAATAAAAATATTCATGCAATAAGTTTACAAGGATTTTATAAAAATTATTTACAAATAATATTGTTGTTTTTGTTATTATTTTTGTTGTTGTTTATATGCTATTAATTATTTATCTTTACATTATTTACAATAAAAATTATTTGTCACGATAATATTGTTAAACACTGTAAGTGGAGCATTTTTAAAATTAACATTATTATAATATTTTTTAAATACTATATGACACAAATGCAATATTTTTTAAAATAACAGGAACATAATTATACGCATATAATATATAATATTTATATTTTTATAATGTCAAATGCATTGATTACGTTTATTACAAGATAAAAAAAAACAAAATAATTTATAAATTATAATTATTAATTAATTAATGTGTTTATTCATCATTTTAGTATATAATAATATATATATTTAAAATATGAAGTATTGTTAAAAACAAAAAAATAAAACAACAAAAATAAAATAACAAAAATAGTATTTTGTTATTATTTTATTTATTATTAATTAAACAACGTAATTAATGTAATTATCCATTAAATTATAATATGATAAAATAATAATATATATTCTTGAAATATCAAGTATTGTTTAAAACAAAAAAATAAAACAAAAAAAATAAAATAACAAAAATATATTTATAAAATGGTCATTTTGAGCAATTCGGGTTTAAAATTGAATGGAAAAAATCAGCCGATTCTACTAGGCGAATAGAATATGCGAGGAGTATTTACAGTTACTCCTCACTTATTCTGTTCGCCTGGTAGAATCGGCTGATTTTTTCCATTCAATTTCAAAGCTAAACAGCTCAAGTGGCCATTTTATTAATTTATTTTTGTTATTTTATTTTTTTATTTAAACAATACTTGATATTTTAATTATATATATTATTATTTTATATAATAAAATGATAGATAATTACATTAATTAATTAATAATTAATAAAATAATAATAAAATATATGAAAAATTAAATATTTATTTGCATTAAAAGTGTATTTATTGCCAATTTTATAATTTCTTTATTAATAAAAATAAATTTTGAGGATAAAAATTAATTATGAATATAAATAAACAGAACAGTATTATAATTAAAATTTAAATATTCATTTAATTAGAGTAACGTCATAATATTTTACATTCAAATATATAACATACTCTTTGAGAAAAAAAATTAAAAAAAAACATTTTGCAAACATTTTATTAAAAGTTTGTTACTAATGAATAAAAAAAAATTTTTTAATCATTTAATAATCAACGAAATAGTATAGAAACAAATACATGAAATTAAAAGTTGATTAAAAAAAAAATAAGCTTGATGATTGTTATATTTTTTCGAGTATTTGTATTAAATTAATATAATAATAAATGAAATTATTTAAATCCAAATGTGAATTTTTTTTATTTTCATTTATTTAATTTTTTTCTTATATTATATTAAACAAATTAAATATTAATAAATAATTAAGAAGCTAAAAAACAATAATTAACTTGGGTATCATCAAGACTTTGTACAATACATTTTTGATAATTTATTTTGTTGTATTAAATAATTATCAAATAATTGTATTAAAGTGTATAAAAATTATAAGACAGACAATAAATATACAATTTTTTTAATACAAATAAATATTTAATTTCCAAGTTTTTTATTATAATATTATTATTTTATTTATCACTAATTAATTAATGTAATTATGCATTATTTTATTATATAATAAAATGATAATATATATTATTAAAATATCTAGTATTGTTAAAAAACAAAAAAATAAAATAACAAAAATAAATTTATAAAACGGCCATTTTGAGCAATAAGTAGGGAGTAACTGCAAATACTCCTCGCATATTCTATTCGCCTGGTAGAATCGACTGATTTTTTCCATTCACTTTTAAACCCGAATTGCTCAAAATGACCATTTTATAAATTTATTTTTGTTATTTTATTTTTTTATTTTAAACAATACTTGATATTTTGAGAATATATATTATTATTTTATATAATAAAATGATAGATAATTACATTAATTAATTAATAATTAACAAAATAATTATAAAATACATGAAAATTAAATATTTATTTGGATTTAAAGTGTATATTTATGTCACTTATTTATTTAATTTTGTTTTGTTTTTTTTTTTATTTCAAAAAATACTTGATATTTTAATAATATATATTAATATTTCATATAGAAAAATGATAGATAATCATATTGATTAATTAATAATTCATAAAATAATAATAAATATTGAAAAATTTAATATTTATTTGCATTAATAATAATTATATATTCATTGTTAGTTATTTAATATTTTTGTTTTTTTTATTTTTTAATTTTAAACATGCTGATATTTTGAGAATATATATTATTATTCTATTCTATAATAAAATGATGCATAATTACATTAATTAATTAATAATTAAAAAAATAATAAAATAATAATAAAATACGTGAACAACATACGTATACAAATAAATATTTAATTTTCATATATTTTATCATTATTTTATTAATTATTAATTAATTAATGTAATTATCTATCATTTTATTATATAAAATAATAATATATATTATTAAAATATCAAGTATTGTTTAAAACAAAAAAATAAAATAACAAAAATAAATTTATAAAACGGCCATTTTGAGCAATAAGTAGGGAGTAACTGCAAATACTCCTCGCATATTCTATTCGCCTGGTCGAATCGGCTGATTTTTTCCATTCAATTTTAAACCCGAATTGCTCAAAATGACCATTTTATAAATATATTTTTGTTATTTTATTTTTTTTTGTTTTATTTTTTTGTTTTAAACAATACTTGATATTTCAAGAATATATATTATTATTTTATCATATTATAATTTAATGGATAATTACATTAATTACGTTATTTAATTAATAATAAATAAAATAATAACAAAATATTATTGAGAATCAAATATTTATTGTCAGTCTTATAATTTTTGTATTATTAAAAATAAATATTGAGAATAAAAATTAATTATAAATAATTAAATATAACAGTATTATAATTAAATTTTAAATATTCATTAACGTTGAAATATTTTACATTTAAATATATAACGTATGCTTTGAGAAAAAAAATTAAAAAAAAAAAAAACATCTTGTACACATTTTTATAAAAGTTTGTTATCAGTGGATAAAAAAAAATTTTTTAATCATTTAATAATCAACAAAATAGTATAGAAACAAATACATAAAATTATAAGTTGATTAAAATAGAATAATCTTGATTATTGTTATATTTTTTCAAGTATCTGTATTGAATTATTATAAAAATGAATGAAATTATTTAAATCCAAAAGTTAATTTTTTGTTTAATTTTTTTTATTTTCACGTATTTTATTATTATTTTATTTATTATTAATTGATTAATTTGATTATGCATCATTTTATTATATAATAGAATAATATATATTATCAAAATATCAAGTATTGTTTCAAATAAAAAAATAAAAAAATAAAAATAATAAATAACTGACAAGAATATACATTTTTAATGCACATAAATATTTAATTTTCATATATTTTATCAATTATTAATAAATCGACCCTTGATGGCACTTTTTTTAAAAAAATATCAACCCCCTCGAAAGATGTCGAGTCAATGTTTTTTAAAATTCAATATTTTTTTTTTTGGAGCTATCATATAGATAAAGCATGTGGCAACCCAACGTATATATTTATGTTATTTAAATATAAAGAAACTTTACAAAAATATGTGATATCTAACAAAAAACAAAAATTAAAATTTTATATACAAAAAAGTGTCAAGTATTCGAAATGTGATGTAATTTTTCATATATAGATACATATACAATACATAACATATGATACTATATAGAAAAACCAATCAAGAAAATTTATTTTTGATTCATGTAAGTTTAAATTGTTGAATGAAAAAAAAAAAAATTATACTTGACCCTGCTTTATATATTGTATATATATGAAAAATTAATTAATAGCAAAATAAATTACATAACATTTCGAATACTTGACACTTTTTTGCACATAAAATTTTAATTTTTGTTTTTTGTTAGATTTATATACTTTTACTATTCATGATAACTCGAATAAAAATAAAACTTACGCGGTCTAATTTATTCCTATTTTCTAAAATGTTTTTCCTAGGTTTCCATGGTCACTAACTAGCTCTGAAAACTCGGACAAACATCCTGGCCCTTTATTTATAATAATTATAAGCTCGTCAACTAGCACAAAAATTATTTTATCTATTTTTTAAAAATACATTTAATTTATTATTACAAATAAATTAATAATTAATACAGTAAAAATACATTTAATTAATTAATATACAATTGTGATATAACAATTATTATTAATTATTAATAGCACTCATAAAACAATATTAAAATTAATTATTATAATTTTTTAATTTTTATAATCTCTTTCCGACTACTTTTGCAATGTACACTAGTTTATTTTTTATTCATTCAATTTAATTACATTAAAATAAACAATTTTTTTTTAATAATCATATTATTTATAATTTTTTTATTCTTAAAAAAAAAAAAATATGTTGATAACACACAATTTTTTAAATTCTTTTCTTCGTTTTAATAAACTCAAAGAAAATATTATTTCAACTAATCATAATAATTATTATTATAATTATTATATAACAAATTTAAAGCACATTTTTAATTATAAATTTATAAATTATAAAACATTATTAAATATCATTTGATGAAGAAGATTTTTCATTTATTTACTTAATCATTTAAAAATATGCGCTTCATTAATCAATTGATTTATTCAATCACGTACCATCTGGTTTATAATATTATTTTATAATTAATTTCATAATAATTAAATTGAATATTAATATTGCAATAATTTTTAAAGAACAATTAATAAATAACATTTGTAGGCATTATTTTTTCGTTGAATAAACTGAGCTAATTAATGATAAGTTATAACGAAATTTTAATAATATATACTTGATTGCCAATTGGCTGATATTAATATATTTAATTATTTTATTTATTTATTTATTATTTCAGTTTTGTTTGGTAGTGATTGGCTGTACAGAATAAAATAGAATATATTTTATCTATTTTTTTTGTTTAAATTTTTATTATTATCTGCACTTTGATTATGATTTTATTTTGTATTTAAAAAAATACTTACACAGTGGTATTATCCATTGTAATTTGGGTATTGATACCATTTCCATGATTATTGTGATGACCATTGAGAGCACCATCACCATTTTCTTGTTTATTATCAAGTATTATTTTATTTGTTTCATTTATTCCATTAGTATGAGTTGTACCATTACGTACAATATCAGTTGTATTATGAATATCATCGGTTAATAATTGTTTATCGACATTTATTAATTGTTGATTTGCTTCAGTTATTAAACTAGCAGTCATAACATCATCAACTTTAACAGATTCAATTTTATTATCTTCAATTGGACTGTGATCTTTTGATTTATCACCATCACCATTATCACCCTGTAAAAATTTATACAACAAATAAAAACTCTAAGTAGATAATTTTATGATTATATCTAAATTGTTTATAAAAAAAAAAAAAATGTCAAATATTGTTATTGTTTTTTTTTTTTTCATTTTAAATTATTAAATTATTAATTGATTTAAAATTTACCTTTGTTGGTGTATTGGTTTGACTACCATTACCACCACGAGTTCTTTTCATAATTGCTTCAACACGTTTACGTCTTGCAATACGTTCTTCTTCTTCTTTTTTTAGTCGTTCAACCATTTCCAGTCTTTGCCTAAATAAATTAAATTAAATTAAATTATATATTATTTAAAAAAAATAATAAATAAATTAATATATACCTTTCAGCTTCTTCACGTGCTTTTTTATCTGCTTCTTCTTTTTCAATTTTTTGACGTGCTTCTTCTTCACGTCTTTTTCTATCTTCTTCTTCACGACGTTTAGCATCTTCAATAGCAATTTGTAGTCTTTGTTCTTCAGCTTCTTTTGCTTCATTTGCTAAACGTATTGTTTCAATTTCAAGACGTCTTTGTTGTTCTTCTTCAGCACGTTGTCTTTGTTCTTCAAGACGTTCTTCTTCTTCAAGTCTTTGACGTTCAAGTTCAGCTTCACGTTCAGCTTGTTCACGTGCTAATTTTCTACGTTCAGCTAATGCTGCTTTAGCTTCTTCCTCAGTTGTTATACGTATTTTTGATATTAATGAAGCAGACATATCAACAACTTCATCACTTTCAACATCATTATTATCATTTTTTTTATCTATTTTTTGTATTCCATTAGCACCATTTGTTGTAACATCTGATAATGATGTTATTGAATTATTCATACTATTTATAATATGTTTTTCACTTCCTTGATCTTTTTTTTCATCATATTTATCATCCAATGTTTTTATTTTAACAATATCTTTATTATCACTAGTACTTTTAATTATTTCAGTTGTATTTTGACGTATTAATGGTGGTTGTTCATTACCAGGACTTTGTAATGGTGTTGCTTTTGGTGTAACACGTGGTGATGCTTTTGCACTTTTAATTAATCTTTCATTATGTTTTTTAGGTGTATCACCACTTGTTTTAGGTGTTGATGGTTTCTTTGGAGTTGTATGTACTTTTGGCAGTGGTGGTTTTGAATCTTTTATTGATGCTTTCAAGTCAGAATCTTTAATATTGAAAAAAAAAATATTAAAAATTAATAATTAAATTAAAAAAATTAAATAATATAAAAAACTTAATATTTAAATGTGCAATATTTATGATAAAAAAAATAAATACAAAAATTATAAATAAATGCTTTGTCATATTATCATTAAAATAATTGATGTGTTTTTTTAACTATTATTTTTTTTTCCTCCATTTAACTACTGAAAAATAAAAAAAAATATATAAAAAAAAGTTTATTTTCAATATTTTCTTTGTAATTTAGTTCTTTTTTTTTCTCTTTTTCACAGCTGTCACTAATGAATAATTGATAAAGTTTCGATGCTCACAATTTCGTTCAGTTACTGTAACACCAGTACCAGCAATTGATGCAGGTCTTGGACGTCGTGGTGTTGTTGTTGTACGTGGACGTAGATTGACATTACTGCTTGCAAAACTGCTGTTACTTTGTTGACTCATGGAACTGTGTGGTCTTGATGGGCTGTTTGGTGTCACCTCACCACTTCGTACACCTATGTATCCACATTATTTTTTTTTTCACCATATAATTATCAATTTATCATATTATATATTTTTATTTAACTAATTTTTATCATTATAATGTATTATATTTATTATTAAAATTAATTTACCAAATTATTATTATTAATTATTATTAATTGAGAAAAAAAAAATATATAGTAAACCACACCCTCAGTGATAAGAGGCACACACAATTACAAACAAAAAAAAATATATATATTATTGTATTTATTTTAGTTATAACCATCACCAGTATGTCAAAAAACTTTTGTGGATTTAATTAAGCAGTTTTTAAAAAAATATAAAAAAATAAAGAAATTATATAAACTATAATTAAATAAATAATAAAAATATTGCACATTAAACACAAGTTTATATAATTTCTTTGAGCTAAAAAAAAATTAAAAAAATATTAAAGCTTACCAAGTTCTTTCAGCATAAATTTGTTTGTTTAAAATTATTTTACCTTCACCTGGTCCCTTCGATAGTACAGCCAGTGTAATGTTTTGTTTTGTTTTGTTTTTTTTTTTTTTAAATAAAACTATTGTTAATCAGTTTTCAAGCAATTATGATTATTGAGATATAATTTTGATAATTAAATATAAATATTATTGTTAGTTATTGAAGAAAATATATAAAAATAGATAAAAAAATTAAATAATATTTATTCAAGTTATCCCATAATCACAAGATTGAAATTGATTAACAATTATGTTTTTTGTTTAAAAAAATCATGCAAATAAGTATTTGTATACCCAACTCATTGTTTTTAAAAAAAAAAAAAATATATATATATATATCTAAATTTAAAATCAATTAAATATTAAATTCTACAATCAAAGTTAAAATATTATTATTAATTATCTAAAATATATAAATTTTTAATTTACTTTATGTTGTATTATTATTTTTCAAAATGTTTCATCTTTTTTATTAGAAAAAAACAGAATAAAAAAATAGAGTTGAGTAAACAATTACTAATCTTACCTTGTGTCTGTTGTGACTGTTGTTCACGTGCTTTTTTACGTAATTTTTCAGCTCTGGTTTGTCTTGGTATTGTAACACCTGGTAATGTACTCATGCTACGTGAATTATCAGAACGTTTAAGATATTTTGATGAACCAGTTGCAGCTAAATGTGACATGCTTCGACTCATGCTATTTGCACCAAAATTTTGGTTTTGATTATATGATTGATTTTGTTGATTATTTTTTTGTTCGACAAGTGTATCAAGTTCACGTATTTTTCTTGGTTGTGAAAGTTGATCCAATCGCGACATTGAATATGTCCTACCTGGTGAACGATTGAAGGCTTTTGCACTTGAACTACGTGATGTTGGTGGTCCATCACGTGGTGATGGTATTGTTGGCATCAAATCATTTTTTCTACGATTAACACGTACACATGATGAATTTGGTGTACTTGGACTTGCATCATTATCATCACCTGTAAATGTTGTATATCTTAAAAATACTACAAGTTCATCATGACAAACCACGACAATCATAACAACAATAACAATAAATTTTTTAAACAAACAAAATACAACAAATAATTAATAAACAAATTATATAAAAAATATTTACAAATAAACAAAAATAATTTTAGTAAAATGCAATTAATAATAAAACAAAAAAAATTGTTATTTTAGTAAATAAATTATAAATATAGTTGTTAATTTTTATAATAAAGTTTTTATCTATTTATAAAGAAACTTTGATAATAAGCATCAAAACATTTTCCCTGACATGAACTAAATATATTGTTGTTTGAGAATTGTCTGCTCATGCTCAAAATATAAGTTCTTATCTGAAGAATATAATAACAATTGGGATAAAATAAAATTATAAAATTAAACAAAAAAAAAAAAAAAAAAAAAAGCTCATTCATTTTATAAATAAATAAATATATATATAGGTATATTTTTTTCTTGTGATATTGTAGTGAAGTGAAGTGTAAGTAATTTAGCTGTAAAGTTTTGATCCATGCTGATTGTTGTGTAATTATTGATATTCAATGCTAAATGCATAACGAGCGTGAAAATCCTAACGAGCATATGCATTTACAAATAGTAAAGTTTATTTTTTGCAAAACAACAAAAAAAAATAAATAAATAATAAAGCTAAATGTGAATAGATGATTATTATTAAAAATAAAAAATATAAAAATAATATTATTTAAAATATGAATTAATGATATTTTTCGAGGATGCAGATCAAAGTCATCATTGAGAAGTTGAATTCGGCCAACTCACCGATGGTTGCCCGATGAATTGTTGTACGTCTTATCTCACAATCAAATTTTTCATCATAATCTAAGTTGTCACTTGTGGGTGGTAGTGATAAGTTGGCTCTTTTATTTTTAACTTGTGTTAATGAAGGATCGGGACTAGAATTCCAATTGAATACCTCATACATAGACGAGGACATTCTCATATCTGCAAAAAAATTTAACCATCCGAAAAAAAAAAAAAAAAAGAAAAATAGAAACTAAATTTCCTTATATATTTTTTCTATCTTCTTTTTACAAATTTATTTTTATTTTTTTTCATTTTTTCCTCATCCTGGTTTGTGTTGGAATATTTCTTTTTCATTTTTATATTTTCATCTCACATGAATGTATATATATTTTTTTTTTTTTAAATATAATTCCTAAAATTCTTCTTTTACTATTTCATTTTATTTGAATATATACCTCTTCAATAATTACATAAATTTTTGTAACTTTTTAAAAATTATTAATGTGACACGAGTTGTGAAAAAAATAAATATATAATTTGTGCAACTAAGCTGGATAATTGTTTGTGTGCATGAGATAAATTAATTTATATAAAAAAATTAAATTAAAAAAATTAATTAATACAATAATAAAATGCGTGATTTATACTAATTAAAATAAATTATAATAAACGTATAAATTATTTAAAATCAGATATACATTTGTTTATATTTAACTGAAAATAAATAAATAAATAAATAAATAATACACTTGGCAATAAAAGGGTGGATGGGTGGGTTAAGGTTAAACCTTAATTTCATGGTCATGCATAGTAGATTAAAATAAAATAACCATCTAGCCAGCCCAGAGATAAACAAAAGATAAAAAAAAAAAAAAACAATTTGAAAAAAAAATATATATTGAGCAACTGAGCCGAATGTACAACATCATTTTAATTTTATTTTAAAAATAAATAATGCAATATCATTGTTGTTTAATATAAAAATAAATAAATAAAAAAAACAATGATATTTATGATTTTCCAAAGGTGAAAACAAACAATCAACTAACATTAATGGGATTTTATATAAAAAATAAAAAAATATATATATATTTACAATGCATTAAGCACAGTACCTGGGTCCTTGATGGACGATGAGGTCAACCAGTCAAATTGAATTCTCCAGGAACGTGCTTACAATTAATATTTAATTTAACGAATAATAATAATAAAAAAAATTAAAAAAAAAAAATTATAAAAAACATTGTAATATATGTATATGATAAATAAAACTTTACCAAATTTCAAGGCATGTCCTAAACTCGACCCAGCAGCATAATACATTTTTTTTTTTTTCTTTTTGTTTTTAATTTTTAACCACAACCAATTTGTTTTTATATATTCTAAATATTTATACTTAAAAAATAAAAAAAAATCTGTGTATCTTATATTTAAATAATAATAATAATAATAATAATAATAATAATAATAATAATAATAATAATAATAATAATAATAATGGTAATAATAGAAAAATAATAAATAAAAATATATATTTAATAATAGTTGTACCTTCGCCAGGTTTTCTATCAAGGCCACCAGCAGATGTTGCACGTTTTTTACTACCATCTAATTCACGTTCAGATGAACGTCTTGTTAATGGTTGAGCTGCTGAAAACATCATGACATTTGTTGTTGATGTTGCTCTACGTGTACCCCAAAATGTTGAACCACCAGTATCAGCTGGTTCTAACATTCTTGGTGTTGAACTACCAAATGCAAATACAATTTGTGAACGTTCGTTTTTTTTTCTAGCTTCAATTCTTGCTTCACGTTCTTGATTTTTACGTAATATTGCTTCTCTTCTTTCACGTTCTGCTTCCCATATTAAACGTTTTCTTTCTTCAACTTGATTTCGTCTTGATAATTAAAAAAATTTTAATTTTATTATTTTTAAAATATTAAAATATTATTTTATATATTTTTTTAAATTAATTAATTTATTTACCTGTCATTATCTCTTAACCTTAGCTCATCAATACGTCTTCTTCTTTCTTCTTCACGTTGTTCTCTAAATTTTTGAGCAGCTAATGCTTGATTTCTAAGTTCTTCAAGTTTACGTTGTCTTTCTTCATTTTGTCTTTCACGTACAAGCTTTGCTCTATCTAAATCTTTTAAACTTCCACTTGACTCTCGTCCTGTAACATATATTTATTAATTATTTTAATATTTTATTTAATAATTTTTAAATAATTTATACTGTAAATAAATTTTTATCAGTTACATGTTGAAACCTTTTGTTGTTCATTTGCTGACAATCACGAAATAATGATTTAAATAAAAAATGAATAATCAAGTAAATAATAAAATAAAAAATAATATTAAATTATCTTAAAGAATTTCAATTTCACACTGATTTTAATGTGTGTACATCAAAAAATCAGTGTGAGATTGAAATAATAATAAGAAAATAATTATATTTTTTTTATCAAACAAATAAATAAAACAGCAAAACAAATAACAAAATAAAATTGATTATAAATATAAATTAAAATAATATGATGATGACATAATGGTACCTTGTTTTTCACTAGGAAGATCACCATCTAGAGAGTCTTCATCGTAGAGACTGCGACGCTTCGAATCTGTTGAGAATATAAATCATAATGTGATGATGATGATTTTTTTTTTTTTTTTTTAAACTTTTGTTATTTAAATAATATAAAAAATATATTTTTTTTCAATGTTGGGAATACAGATTAATGACTTTTTAATGACAAATATGATTAATGAATTTTAAAAATAAAAAAATATTATTTCTTTTTTCTTTTTGTTATTTAAATTTAAAAAATAATTCATAAACATTTTCATCATTTTAAAAGAAATTATTTCTTGTTAAAATTAAATGTTAAATATCTAGAAAATTATTATTATAAAATCATGCAAAAAAAAATCAAGCAATTAATAAAAAATAAATTGCTATTAATTTAATTTATATGTTTCATGAAATTTCAAATAAAAAAAAAATAAACTTCATAAATGTGATGTAATTTTAGCAATGATAATTTTCATGACACGCCTATTTAATTAACGTTTTTAATGCTCATAATGTCTGTGGTCACGTGAAAAATTAACAAGATGAACGAACAAAATAACCATGTGTATAAATTGGAAAGTTTGATAACTCAATTTTCTATTTAAAAAATTTTTAATTAATATTAAATAAATAAAAATAAATTAAACAAAAACATCAAGCATTTGTTAAAATTAAAAAATTCAATTTTAATAATTTTTTTTATATAAAAATAAATAAAATAAAATTATTATATGCATCGATACGTGAAAATTACAGGCTCTGCTAATTTTTTTGTAAACGTTGCCTCGGTTCATCGTAGTAAAAAACAAATATACAAATAAATTTTGTAAAAAATAAATAATTAATTAAAAACAAACTTCATGCGACAAGTTAAAATTGAAAAAATTCAATCATATTTTTAAATTAATATATTCTTTTTTCTTTTTTTTAGAAAAAATTATGTTTTTAAATTCCCGATTTACCTGATGAATTTAGTGGATCATCATCAGCCCCAACATGGGCAAACCAGTGCATTGTTTGTTCTGGGAATAATTAACACAACGATATTTACAAAAAAATATATCTTTTTTTTAATTAAAAAATAATAATTTTATATTAAAAAACGAAACTTTTAAAAACTCAGTAATGTCATTTTATTATTTAAATAATTTAGTTGTTCTTAAAAAACTTATCATTATGAGGATAAAAAAATTTTATAATTGAAAAAATTTAGAGAAAAATTATATGCAAGACAAAAACTTGCGAAATATTATTTTCGTAAATATAAAAAAGTAGGTTAAATAAATTTTATTTGTATTAATTATTAAAATAAAAAAAAAAAAAAAAATGGAACAAATAAAATGGAAAAAATATAATTAAATTGTTTTAAAATAGAACAATAAAATTATAAAAAATTTATGGAAATTTATCAAAGTGGCAGACAGATGTCCAACTGTCCAATTTTCAAATAGGCAATATTGTTTCCGTCTGTTGATTACAAAATATCAGACGCA
The DNA here is from genome assembly GCA_011426435.1 of Lysiphlebus fabarum. Classification (NCBI taxonomy): domain Eukaryota; kingdom Metazoa; phylum Arthropoda; class Insecta; order Hymenoptera; family Braconidae; genus Lysiphlebus; species Lysiphlebus fabarum. The sequence goes on from WSYQ01001043.1 coordinate 874,934, forward strand.
AAATTAAACCCTTCGTTTCTATATTTATTCTTTCTTTATTACTAAAATCAATCATCATGTATTAGGGTGTAAATTATTAAAAATATAAAATAAAAACAGCAAATGAAAAATAAAAAATAAACAAGAAAATATAAATTTAAATTACAAAGATAAAAAATATTTCTAGTCAGCAAGTTTTGCAATATCAAGCTTGACTTTTAATAATTCTAAAATTCAATTTATCTTTGAGAATGAAGAGAAACTACCGAGATAAAAAATAAAATGAATAAAAAATATTTATCAAATAATAAAAAAATAAATAAATAAAAGGGTTATATATTTTTTTTTTATTATTTGAAGCAAAATATGTGAGATTCAATCTGTAGTGCCTGCATATCGAGTGATTCGATTGAAAATGAAAATAAAAAAAAGCAAAATCAACTGAGTGTATTTATAGATTTTTAATTTTTTTAAATCATGTAATCACTTTTGGCTTAATTGATTAAAAAAATTTAACAATGGAAAATTAATTAAATACATAAAAGCTTGGCTTTAGAAAAAAAAAAAAGAAATAAAAAAATAAATGAAAAGTAGAATGTGTGTGTTTTTTTGAATTTAAAACTGAAAAAAAAAATTATAAAAAAAGAAAATTTGTTGGTTAATCTTTGAATCCTTTGCCAAAACAGCAAGTGGGTCAATAATACTGTGAGATAAGAGCTTTTGACTGGCCACACACTTTTTCATCATTATATTTTTTTATTTTAAATTTTATCAATTTATTTTATTTTATTTTATTTTTTTTTGACAATTTTTATTCCAACCAAAGTATCAAGTTTATTTTTTTTTTTTGGTCTTACTATAACCACTTGGATATTTTTTTTTTTTCCTGGTACTTGACTTACTGGCAAATGACAACTTGCATTTTCACAATTTCAAAATAAATAAAATGCATATACTAGAAAAATTTCTATAGAAAATAAACAATGAAAAATGAATTTTATTTTTTAAAATTATTAATTTTTTATTGTTGAGATTGAATATTTTGTTTGACAATTATTTTTAGTAGAAACATAATTTTTATTATAAAGTTATTTATTATTTATATAAAAAATAATAAATTGTTTCTTGACAACATAAAATTAATAATAAAAAAAAAAATAAAAAAATTGTTTTGAGGTGAAAAATATATGATAAAGTAAAAAAGAAAATTTCTATTTATTTTTATTATTTTTTATACAGTTGTGTCAAGGGCTTGAGGGTCTAAAACTTATCTACTTTTGTTGGATTTTGATTGTTATAATAAAAAAAATAAAATAAAATAAAAATCAGCAGTGATTTTATTTTATCCTCGACAAAATACAGATCAAACCAGTGACGTTATTACGAAGTTAACTTATATTTTTTCTAAAGTTATACACTTGAGATTACACTAGATACATAACTAATAAAATATTTATTCTATCATTAATAAAATATTTCAATAAAAAATACAAATAAATTTAATTAAAAAATATTTTTTGCATGATTTTATAAACACAAAAGACACATATGAAATTAAAATGCTCTTGTCATACAAATTTTTTTATACTATATTTATTTAAAAACTAATAAAAAAAAATTTTAGATTATTAAAAAAGAGTTTAAATTAAAAAACATTTAATATACATATATGAAAATGATAAAATATAATAAAGGGTAAAAAAAAAAAAATGAAAAATAAAATTAAACTTTTAGATAAATTTTTAAGTCCAAATGGAAACTTTTAATTCAAGCTTTCAAGTGTAATGCTTAAAAAGAACACAATTTTTTTCTATTTATTTATCAAAATACATTGATTTTATTTATTTTAATTTCATTAAAAAAAAAAATGTGATAATAACTTACCCTTCGTGATAGAGTGGCGATGGTGTGCAGAGCTGGACCTTTGATTGCTTTCCTCTGGAGCTGCTCCAGCTGAAAAAAATAAATAAAAAATATAAAATTAATATTTAAATAAGTGTAAAAATATGAAAATTATATTTATTTAAATATTTAAAAAATTTCAATACAATAAATTTAAAAATATCTAACAAAATTTAAATATAAAAGTCTTAATTTTTGTTTTTTTATTTTGTTTAATTTTAAGCATGTATAGTTGTCATTAATTCTGAAAGGATAACGAGACGGTTGTTATCGTTGGTTTTATATATATGCATTTGAATTTTGCATTTACATTGTTAATTTATCTGATCAAAAATGTATGATAAAGATAGATACAGAATGAATGAAAAAAATATGATGATATATAAAACCATAAAAATGCCTCTAGGACAATTGAACCATGTAGGTGTTAAATAATATTAAAACCAATATTTTCATTATTATATTTATTATTTAAATTATTTTCTCATTTATTTATCATCAATGCTTAAATTTTTTACAGACCATAAAAATATTAAATCATAAATCTTTTCATAAAAAATAAAAAATAATAAAATTATTAAATCGATAACTTGATTTATTTAAATAAAAAATAAACAAAAAATTATATGCCAAAAATAATAAATAAGATTATATTTTTTTTACTTATCGATTTTACATTAAATACTTACTAAAAAATAAAAAATAATAAAAATAAGTAAAAAAGAAAAAAATAAATTAAGTAAAAAATTGTGTTTATATATTTAAAATATTTTTATCGTTTATGAAAATGATGATGAGTAGTCTCGAGTATTATCGACCAACTTAAATATCAAGATGATGATGATGATGGTGATGGTGATGGTGATGGTGATGATAAAATGTCAGGTATTGAAAAGCTGCCTCTAGGGTTTCAACTCAGTTATTTAACCAAGTAAATAGTCAAGCAAAAAAACCAAGACACATATTAACTTTTGCCTTTGTCCCTGTCATCAAGCAAGTTGAATAAAAAAAAAAACTTGAAGAATTTTCCAGTTTAACTTGAAGCTATCAGTTGATGATGCTACCAGTATCTTATACATAAAGCCATCAACATTTTCATATTTGTATAACATCAAACGATTTATCCATGTGTAAATTTCATTAGATATAAGATTCATAAATTAAATTCAAATGTAATACTTTGATAATAAAGTAAAAATTATATCTTAAACTTGAAATATATTTATTTTTTGTAAAGAAAATTTTTAAATTAGATCAATATTTTATGATAATTTTTATATAAATTATTATTATTTAAATAAATAATTTTATTTTTTTTTATAAAAGAAAATTTACTTAATTATATATATAAAATTGTTAAATTTTTATTTTTAAAAATATTCTGTTCATCCATCCAACATTATTTTAACGAAACTTTAAATACTTTAAAAGTTTATTTTTTTTAAATCATTTTATAAAATATATTTTTTATGTCGTTTTATATGAAAAAGATCTAATGACTCAAGTAACTATACAAAAGAAAAAAAAAATATAGCCAAGAGGTTGAAGAGTTTTTCATGCCTATGTCATTATCTTCAAAATTTTATTTTATTTTTTATTTTTTTGAATACCAAGTAGTATCACGTAGAATATAATGTTTTTATGTAGAATGTATAATTATCCAAAAAAGTTTGTTTAAAATTTACAAATGACACAAAATTTTCTAAATTAACAAATTAAAGAAAAAATTTATAATAATAATTAATTTAAATTAAAATATATATTTTTTTTTCAATTTATTTTTATTCAATAGAAAACAATAGATGATTGATTATTGAATTTAATCTCGAAATGTTGCTAACCTTTTTTTATTTGGATAATAGAATTGTAGCCTTGAATGGCTCATTGATTAATATTTTTTTTTTTTATTTAAAGTTCTCTTTAAATTTATTTTAAATCCTCAAAAAAATTAATTAAAATTTAATAATTTAGTGTTATTTATAGAAACAGAGTATCAGAGATGAAATATATTTCGTAATTGTCATTTGGTTTGTGGCTTTAATGTGATTGCACATAAAGCAAGATGAGCTTTACTAAATTTTATCTGAATATTAAGTATATATGTGCATTGCACTTGGAAATATATTTGTCATGCAAAATTGATTGAATTTAAAGTAAAAAATTTACCATTTATTTTAATAAAAAAATTTTAAAATAAAAATAATAAAAAATATTTATTTCATCTTAATTTAATGTTTTTTCTAAAACTTATATTTTAAATTCTATTGAATTTTCATGTTTATTATTTATTTTATTATCATTGAAAAAATTGAGATTTCCAGATCACTGATGCGAGATAAAACACTGACCATTTGAAAGCAGAAAGACCCATATATTCCAGTCCTGTTTGCGGTACATAAAATGTCCGTTATATATTTTTTTTTTATAAATATATTTTTATTTAAAAAAATGTAAATATTTATATTAAAATTAAAAAAATTAAAAAATATTGATAAATTAATATAATATTATAAAATAAATAAATTATAGCAAAAATTATTTGTCAATTATGTTGAATTCACTTGATAAATTTGCATTATCTCAGTAAATATGTACTGTCAAGTTGAAGGGATTAACTTGGGTGTGTCTAAATGCATGAGGATCATTTGGTTGTCATGTGTAAACAATTGAAAATTTCAAATGGAATTACAAATGCAAATATCGTAACTAAATTATATTTGTAAATAAAATTAATTTATATAATCAATTATTACTTATACAATAAAATAGTTGACAATTAAAATGAGCATTCAAGTAAATAAATTAAATTAACTTAATTATTTACAAGCATAAAGAATAATTATTTTGATTATTTATTTATTTATATTTTAGTGAAATATATTCAACAACAAGGTCTGATTTGTAATTCAACAATTGGCAAACAATTGTTATGATAAACGAGTCCGATAATTCATCACGTTCACAAAATTGCTGAGCAAATAATCAACCTAATGTATCAGAAGCATAGAATTGTTTGCAGGCTATGATAATGTCATTATCCACAAGTCATGCATTAAATATTAACATTAAATTTTTATATGTACAATCATTATCAAAGATTAGAGCTTTAAATATTTAACATGATATGAATTTCAATTATTAATTTTTAATAATAATACAGCAAGTTATTAATTTTTATAAATTAATTTTAAAATAAATAAATATAATAAAAAAAAAAAAAAAATAAATAATGCAGTGTAATTTTTTATTTGTGCCAAGGCCGATGATCCTGTATTTGGCATGACTCCAATTTTTTGCACGATTTAAAATTTTTTCCAAAGTGTGCAAAAAGTATGTTAAAGTTTGTTTGTTTTTATTTTATTTTATTTCTGAATGACTGTATTAAAAATGATAAAGTTTAAGTCAAAATTCTTTCAATATTTTAAATTATTTTTTCAATTGATAAAATAAAAATAAAAATATACTAATTTATTGTTTAAAAATTAAAAAATAAACAATTATTTATAAATTTTTTGAAATAATTTTAATTTTTTCTAAAAATGATTTAAAGTTTTCATCAAGTGTTAAACTCTTGGTTTTGAAAGTTTAAAAAAGGTCTCAAATATATATATAACAAGTTGAGCTTGGACTTGTGGTCATATTAAATATATATCTAAGAAATTTTGTAGTTAATTTTCTTAATAAAATTCAATTACAAAACGAGATAAATAGTAAAATAGTCTCATGGCTCTAATAAAATATATTTTATCATATACTATTATCAGTCTTAAAATATGTTATTGTCACTTTTAAATTTTATTATCACTGTTATCATTTCTTTTCCATCATAAAATTTTGTTATATATAAATCAAATAATAATACATCATAAACACTTATATATTTCAATAATAATAATAATATTAATAGTATTGCTAACAATCTGAATAAATTTGAGAAAAAAAAATGAAGATGTTTTTTATGATTATTTTATGATTGTGTAATAAAAATTATAAATATGCAAGTAATAATAAAATTTTACAACAATTTATGATTCACGACAACTTTACAGTCCTAAAGACACATTCGAATATTAATTGATGATGTAATCATTTTTATTATACGACAATGTTTTGCTGATTTAATGCTTTAGTCTTTTGCTCTGGAATTTTGTAAGATAATATAACAACAAACTGCATAAATCTGTTTGTATATTATTATTTTTAAAATACATTTTTAATGACTAATATTTATTATGCATTTTAAAGAATTTTTTAGCATAATATATTAAAATATTTATAGAAATTGTTTGATTTATGAATAAAAAATATTTGAAAAATTCATTGGTATTGAAAGTGTAAATGTAAATTAATTTAATTATAATTTTTAATAAAATATATATCAAGAAGTTTTAATGTGTAATAACGATCCAGGGATTATTGTATTTTTTAAACTTTGGAGAGAATTATAACGATATAAATTATTATCAGTAAGCTCACAGACATTGTACTAGAATATATATATTTACTTGCATGAACAAAAGAAAGCCACGACAATTCTATAATTTGATAAATGCCTGAGGGGTATTCAGCAATTTAAAAAAAAAATCTAGAATACCTGAATAGAAGAGAGATCATGTCCATTCATTTTTTAAAATTTTTTTTTGAGTATTTTTTTTAGTATTATTTTTTTAAACACCAGTTTGGAAAATTTGCCTGAAGCTAGTGAGAAAAACTAGTTTATTGATGGTGATGATGATTTTTTTGTTTAATTTTTTTTTTATAAAAAATATATTAATAATTGCCAACAGAAATTTAAATATTTTATTGAAAAATATTTACAAGTACCTTGTAATTTATGAACTAATGCTTATTTTATATTTTAATTAGATAAATTTTTTTCAAAGTTAGACAAATATAAAAGTAACGACTTTTTTTTTTTTTATATATATAAATGAAAGCAGTTTTAAGATAAGTTGACCGTAAAAAATTTTTTTATTACTTTTTTTGTAAATATAGAAAAAAATATAACATCTCGAAACGAATATTTCTGGACGAATAGATTTTGAATATTTGTTTAACGAAAGAATAGTAAGTCGTGGGGTCGACTGGCGATCTGTGTCAACGACAAGATTTCTTGGGTTTAATACATGGATCAGAAAAGTTTACGGTGTTCAAATTGTGGATAAAAAAATAAAAAAAACGGTGGAAAAGATTATATGATACAAAAAACTTGATGATTATTTTTTTCAATATCGCACTAGTATAATAAAAAGCAATAAAAAAGAACCAGCTATATAAAAACTATCAAATATGAAGCTGTAAAAGTGTGTCTTCAGTCAATTCTTTTATTTGATCGTCATCCTAGCGTCAAATAAATTTTCCCTGACTCTCACTAGATCCTAGAATTATTTATGAAGTTATTCAACGATCCATACAAATTGCTTTTGTGCATAAAGTTTCATTTTGCATTATAATATATATTTAATTTATTGTTTAAATAGTTTTATGTTATTGATCATTAATTTCAAGTTTATTTTCACTACATACCACAAAATATTTAATGAACAATTTATAGTTTTACTTTTTAAATATATATATATGAGCATGAGGAAGTCAGTACATATCATATGCTAATTTGGGTGTTTCGCTTTCACAGATTCAATCCTAAGACGTGTTATCTCATTATAATTTTTTTACATTTTTTTAATTCAATCATTCAACTTTCTTTGCTTTGACTGACATAATTTCTCAGTATTTTTATTTTCTGATAATTACAATAACACACACTCTATTATTTTTAATGAAAATACAAAATTAATTATATATTTCAAAAGCATTAGCTTAAAATTAATAATGAGAAGTGTGTTTACTAAAATAATTTGAGGTACCAACAAAATGAGAGCTTTACCACACAGTAAAATAAGCTCCAACAGACAAGACAAAGATAAATGATGGCTAGATGTGAATTTGTTGTTAAATATGAATCGAAAATACAAACAAGTTTGTATATCGAACTTTATAGAGAGAAAATTAGATTTATAAAAGGGCTACTTGGTTACTCTTCAATATATATATAACATCAGCACTTTTGTTATTCACATTGAATGCTACTGCCTTTAGAAATAGTTACTGATGAAAATGGATTGGGGTTGTCACTGGCAACCAATACTCAATCTGTTTTAGCAGTTCAACTATATATAATAAAACTTTTTTTATTTTATTTATTTTAAAAACTGTATTTTAGTAAAGCCTTTTTAAGTAAGAGCTCTGACAAAAAACTAGTTTGATAGGTCGAAAGTCAATTAAGAAATTTAACCTGATTAAATCCATAAAGTTTTTTATAATTTTGATAAATTTATATATCTTAAAAAAAGTTGATTAACTGAGACATATAGTATAGTTGAGTATTTTTATATTTTATATTCAGTCTTTGCCGGATGAGGGTTAGTAAAAGACAAAAACTTTAAAAATTTTATTTGGCTTGTATTCATGCTTTTTGGCAAAAGTTGGCTATTTTTTTATTTTTTTTTGATATTAGTATTATATCTAAAAATTTAAAAGTATGTTTTATCAAGTATTAATATTAGAATTTTTTTTGTCGGCAATTTGAATTTAATTGCCAATTGAGACATGATATTCTGTTCCACTTGAAAAAAAAATTAAATATGTATCAAAGTATCAAAAGAAAAAGACAGATTTATTACAAAAGAATTGTTCGCCGTGACTAATAACGAATTTGAAAGAGTATTATAAGAAGAACAAACAAATGCATAATTTCAAAGTAATAAATAAAATTTGAAATTCTAAAATTTTATTAAGAAAAAAAAAACATGAAGCATATTTTATTTATTTTTTTTACTATTCGTATTTTTACTTGGTTTAATATTAATATAGTTAAGAAGCTTATTGACTTGATTTTTTTATTATAGACAATGCTCTAGATATTGAGTGGACTCATTGATCCTTTTAACCGTTCAAATTTATTCGAAGAAAATAGAATATAAATTAAATGAAATATAGATTGATGATTGAAAAAATATTTGAAAAATTTTGCCTTGTAAACAATTGAAAAAAAAATTATATTGGATTTATTTAAAAAAAAAAAGATATGATGAGCAAGCTTTTGTTATCAATTTTTGACAGTATGAATATGTATAGCTAAAATCTTAAGGTAGGTATCTAAGGACAATACAACGGAATCAAGTATGTGGCTTGAACCATCAACTTGGCAAGGCTCACGTTTCTGAGGCAAGAATCATTTTTTTTTAAATTTTTTTTTAAGAACGTGCTCGATAGGCAGAAATCAGAAACGTAGTCAGCGATTCATGTCGACAGGTACACTTTGAATGTGGTGACTGTGTGTCAATTCTTGACTTTAAAACACATTTAGATTTATTTATTTTATGTTTTCAATATTTTTTTTTTTTTACCTCTCAACAAGCACCTTTGGCTTCTCTTTTTTCTCAAGTATAAAATATCCATGATATCGTATTTACAGTATTACTTTTCATCTTGTGATTTATGATATTGATTTTAAATTGACAAATTGAAAATGATAGAAATTTTTTATACAAGTATTTTAACTGTATAAAAAAATAATTTCTTTGACATAAAATAGAGCAATTATTTTTAAGTTTTTAATCAAAGAAAAAAACCCAGTGAAAAGAATTCAAGTTTTACGGTCAATTATACAATAAGAATCCATTTAAGTGGACTTTTTTTACCTTCGTCTCCGGAAGTAGAAGAGTCATCCGGTTCCGAGGATGAGCCCGATGAGTTTTTTCTGTATCTTCGTGATTCACGGTAGTAGTTATCACGGTTTTGTTGATTGTACAATTGGTTATGTTCACATGACGATGATCTAGACTCACGTTCTTCATCTGACATATTATATCGCACTCTACGTCTTTCTGTATTTTTTTTGCTAAAGTCCGTGAGCATTGACGTTCGTTTTCTACGATAAAATTTATCAAAATATATTTTAAACCCCAGAATATTTAACCCACTGATTAGAAAATTTGACTTGAAAAAAAAAAACCTGGACAATAATGTTGGATGAAACCAGCATTAAAGTCCAAGCTTAAAACGTACTCCCTCTTGTTTTCGTTTGAGTTAAATTTCTTGTTAGTGAATTCCCTCTTGTCCGTAAAAGTGTTTGTTGCTCCCAACTGTTGTTGGCAGGGTTGATTTTTTGTTGTAATATTGCTAGATAAGTCTCCGATTTTGTTTGTGGTACGGTTGACATTTGCCAATTCAATGTTGGTAGAAGTTTTTGTTTCTTTAGCTGGTGATGGTGGTGGTGATGTTGAAGGAGATGGTGATTTTGGTGGTGAGGAGGGACTTCCTGGACGACCAACATTGTAACAAATGGCTGCCTTACGGAGAGTCTCCCTGCAGAGTTCGGAGAACATTCTGACTCCATGGCCAGCCCTCACGGACCAAAACTTTTTCAAAAATAATTTAACCCAAAATATCTCTAAATGATTTTACTTTTAATGTGTCATGTATATTATATATTTATCTTGGCTCTGTTTGTTTATCCAACTGCGACATAGTCATGATTTATTGGATTGACGAGGTCAAAGTTGTTTTTGATTTTAGTAACTCGGTCAGTAGTTAAAAATTTACTCAATATAGAATTTTGATTAGTCAACTGTAAGATGATAATAAATTAATCTATTTTCTGCATCAAATATTTTTGAAAAAAATTTTATCTCTTGAATAAATCTGACCTCTTATAATTTATAAAATTTTAAATAAATTCATTGAAAAAATATCAATTATACAAGACCTATCGAGTTAATTAATTCAAGCAATTGGATTACACGACAGAACGATTGTGGAATTGCATATATAGCACTCAATATACTGTACATAATTCAGATAATTGAATTGAACTATCAGAAGCTATTGGAGACATTGATTTGAAAGCATAGATTACTGTTAACCACCTGGTGTTACTGAAGGGTGAAAGCTTATTCTAAAAAAAATTCTGGCTTTTATCCAACACGAAAAAAAAAAAAAGAATTGATAATTCTTTTTACTGTCAAATTTTTACAATACATTTAGCTCAAGCTTAAGACATTTATGAGAATTGAAAATAGTTTATGCTTTGAGGCAAGTTTAGAGTTTTTTGAAACAAATTTAGCAAAAGAAAATTTTTTTTTTTAATTTAAATAGACTGATAATATATTTTATTGAAAATTATATATATACAGTACATAAAAGTAACTAGAAATAATGACTCAAACTGACACGAAATATTTTCTCATTATCTTCTAGAAAAAAATTTATTTAAAAAAATTGCATTTACAAAACTTTTAAAAACCAACTTTGCTTCTAAACAAGACATGAATTATAAATGCAATTTAATACAAAATTAATCAAAAATTGAAGGATTTATATTTTATTTATATTCAAGTATGTCAAGCAGTTAGTCAAGCATGCAAATTTTACATTTGCCTATTTTTTTTGGTAATGACAACACGCGATATAATCTCGACAAGCAGTTTAGTTTACGCGTTTGAAAAAAAATATGGAACATAAGCCTAAACTCATTATATTTAAAAAAAAAAAAATAAGATAATAAAAATATATAATCACTGATAGAAATCGAGCCAAAAATGTCACAGTTTATTTTTGTTTTTAATGCCAGCAAGATGTCAAAATAATTGTGAAGATTAATTATTAAAAAAAAATTAAGATGTATTCTTATCAATTTTATCTAGTAAAAACTTTGTAAATCAGAGGTCAGCCAATTTAAATTTTATATCTTTGTATATCTTTTTATGAAATGAACTTGCAATAATTCGTCAAAGGTCAAAGTGTATGTCATACCACTTTAAATAGTTTTTGATAATGCAAAAAACTTCAATATCAAAGTTCATGTTGTTGAAGATTTTATTTGTGCAAATATATATTTATTTTAGGGAAGGAAATACTACCCTCGTGGTTCCGGGGTCACGTCGTATACTTTGTTTCAAGCACGAGCGTTAACGAGAAACACGAGCCGAATACCAAACGAGAACTGAACCAGGGATGTTTCATATAAAGTAATATAGAGTAAAAGCGCTGGAGGGATGAAAGGACATTTCCCTCTTCTTTTACCTACATTCTCAATTTCCACTACTAATATTTTTACAGATCGACAAACGAATATAAAGGGTAAAAGTACATGACACTCTATACTTATGTAAATTATACCTTACTTTCATTTTCTTTTTTTTTTTCATAAAATTCACCAAAAAATATATAAACAAAAACAGTGATTTTAAAATATGAAGAATTTTTTTTTTTATTTTTTTTTTGAGTCTTGTGTTTTACTTGAAGCAAATAATTTTTTTGAAGTACAGTTTTTAGCAATGCAGAAATAACCTTGTTTTTTTTTTCATTTTTTTTCAAGAAAATAATGCAAATTTTTTCAAGCTTTAAAAGTTTAAGTATTTCAAATAAAATTTCAAAACTTTTTAACGATAATCATTGAAAATTTAAATAATATTTTTTTATTACGCACAAAGTTAGTACGCAATCGCAATATTTATATGATTCTCCTCGATTCCTGATTGCCCCTCTTTAAACTATGGGAGACGTTCGCGATGGCGCTATTGCATCGATCAGTCGCGTCACCACCTCCATTTCCTTTATTCTTCTTTACTAAGCGAAACATTTATACTTTTAAAAAATACCACCACATTGCAAAAATTCGTCTTAAATTACCTTCTTTATATTTTTTTTCAATTGAAACAATTTTTAGCCATTGATACTTGCTCAATTTCGTTAACAAATTTTTATTAGTTCAAATGAAAAAATTAGAGTCACAGTGAACCACGTGGTTTATCAGTATTCAGAAAAATATTCTTTTTAACTTTTGTGATTTGTTTTATTAGGTTCAGTTGAGGGTAGTAGCAATTTAATTTAAATAAAAAAAAAAAAAAAGGTTCTGATCGATAGAAAAACTAATCACTGTAGTACATGTTGGAAAAGTAAATATATTTACAATAAATAAAAATCGAAATAAACTTTCTACCTGATACTTCTTATAAAAAAAAAATTCCCTTGAGACCAATGTGATCTTTCTTTTTTTGTTTTTTTTTCTGAACATGGACACAAGACTGATATATAGAAATAAAGGCATTTATTTGTTTTTCTACAAGTCTCTCTAGAGCATTGAGAAAATTCTTTCAAGTTATGTGTCATTCTTTTGAAAATTGTTATTCACCCCAGTTGATAAAAAAATAAAAGATCTGAATGACTGAAACAAACTGTCACTCAAATGTTTTTTTGATAAGAATAATTATTCTTTTTTTAATAATTAAAATAATTATTTGGTATTAAAATAAAATTAGTAATTATATTTAGATCTATTATATACAATTATTTTGCTGTCAGTTTATTTAATTGTATTTATTTTCCAACGAGTAGTTAATCAGCCGCGTGTAAATATCAAAAAAACAAAGAGGCAAATTTATTTATATGTTATTTCTAAACGTTTTTATTTAATATTTAATTAAAAAAAAATAATTTAAAAAACGTCATTTGCACTATTAAATAAACTAAATTAATCAGACAATTTAAATTTTGATATTCACTCATAAATTTTTTAAAATACAACTGATTTTTATGATAAATAATAATAATTTAAAAATAAAAATTTGCCTTTGTAATTTTTTTGCTTTATATTTTTATACTCTGTTCTAGACATCTATTGATTTTATGTAAAAAAAAAAAAAAAAACTGAAAAATATAAACACAAACTGACATTGTTTCGAAACTCAATATCCGTTATGAATCCCACATTGATTGGTCATTATTGCGTTTCCATCTGAGAGCTTCATCAGAAATCTCTTGTTTCATGGCCATTGTGTAATATTTATAAAAATATATATAAAAACAAGTGTCTGGACACTGATTCACTTGCTAATGAAATTTGCATTTGACGTTATTCAATTTTTCTATGTAAACATATATTTTTTTAATCACAAACTTGTTGAAAATATTCTGTTAATATTTAATATATATATACTCTATTGGATTAACCAAAAAAAGACTTCAAGTTATAATCTATTTACTCAAATTTATATACAAGAATAACCAGCAGAGTAATTTGATGAAAAAAAAAATTGTGTCGAGTGAAATTTAATTACTGATGAAATAAAACCTTATTTATTCAAATTTTTTTTTTCCAAAAATAATGACAAAATCTCTTTAAAATTATAAAATAAAATTAGCATTTTTTTATTATTTATTAATTGCAAATTGTAGTTTTATATTTGGCTTATGTAAATAATATAATCATAAGGAATAAAAAAATTTTATAATAAAATTATAAACACTGTTGAATTGCCTGTATTTTTTTTTATCATTGAAGCTATTTATTATTTTTTTTTTTATATTGGCACGTGAAAAGAAAGCAATCTAATGTACTCGGATTTTCGACAAAAAATACTAGTCAGTTTTTTTTTTTTTTTTGTCTATTGACTCGTGTATTTTTAACTACTATTATTTTTCATTTTTTTAAATAAATATTCTGTTTGAAATATGAGTATAAATATTCCAATGAATAGACAAAATGACTGTTAAAAAATTCTTATTATAAATTTTTGTTTTTTAATTTTTTATTATTATTTTTTGTGAAATTATTTTTTTTATATATATAAAAAGATAAGTTTTTTATTCAGTTTTAAATTTAACAGTATTTAAATTTGTGTTGGGAAGTGTCTATAGGCACGGAACCGCAGGCGGTGTAAACCCGCAAGCGGTCTTAAATGACGGTAATATATAGTAATTTATAAAAAAACACCGTTTGCGGGATAAAAACGTATTCTTGTTGAGACAAACTTGATCTAGAGTTCGAAAGAATTCTAAAAAATCACAGAATGTTTATTTTTTAATGCTCTACAAGATGGAAAAAAAAAATGTCGAAAAATAATTTTTTTTCGAAAAACGCTATTTCTGAAAAATTGTCCTAACTTGGGGCAACTGGAAGTAGTCGTTTTGAATTTTATGACTCCAGGTAGTTCTTATTGGTGTAGAAATAGCCAGAGCATATTGTAAAAGTATTTTCTTGATGTTTCTATCGCGTTAAAAAAAGTAAGAATAAAAAAAAAAAAATTTATGTCAAAGCCTCTAGAAAATTTTATACCAATGACAAGTCTATTTATATGAATTTGAGGTGTTTGCACTATCTCGAACTCTTGATCTAGAGTTCGAAAAAATTTTCAAAAATCACAGAATGTTTATTTTTTGATGCTCTACAAGATAGAAAAAAAAAAACACGATAAAGCTTTCTTTAAAAAATTTTTGAACAATGACAAGTCCATTTACTTGAATTTTGGTCAATGTGGTCTTTCATACTCGTAAACTAAACTGAGGAAAATTCTCAAAAAATTCATAAATCATTCTTTTTTGATGCTCTACAAGATAGAAAAAAAAAAACACGATAAAGATCTTTTTTTCAAAAAACGCTATTTCTGAAAAAATAGCCTAACTTTGGCCAACTGGACGCGGCCGTTTTTAATTTTACGACTTCAGGTAGTTTCTATTGGTGTAGAAATAGTCAGAGCATATTGTGAAAGTATTTAAATGATGTTTCTATCCCGTTTTAAAATATAAAAAAAAAAAAAAATCTAAAGTCAAAGCCTCTAGAATTTCTATACCAATGACAAGTCAATTTATATGGATTTAAAAGATTTTCACTGTCTCAAAGTCATAAAATAATCGTCGGAAAATTTCAAAAATCACAGAATGTTTGTTTTTTGATGCTCTACAAAATAGTGAAAAGAAATTTTAAAAAATAATTTTTTATAATTTTTTAAATTAATTACAAGTTAGATTATATGAATTTTGAGGATTTTCACTTCCTCAAACTCAAGAACTAAACGTGAGAAAATTTCTAAAAATTCATAGAATGTTTGTTTTTTGATGCTCTACAAGATAGTGAAAAAAAATATCGAAGAATAATTTTTTTTCAAAAAACGCTATTTCTGAAAAAATAGCCTAACTTTGGCCAACTGGACGCGGCCGTTTTTAATTTTACGACTTCAGGTAGTTTCTATTGGTGTAGAAATTGTCAGAGCATATTGTGAAAGTATTTGAATGATGTTTCTATCCCGTTTCAAAATATAAAAAAAAAAAAAAAAATCCAAAGTCAAAGCCTATAGAATTTTTCTACCAAAGACAAGTCTATTTGTATGAATTTGAGGTGTTTGCACTAACTCAAATTCTCGATCTAGAGTTTAAAAAATTTCTAAAAAATTAGAGAATGTTTCTTTTTTGATGCTCTACAAGATAGAAAAAAAAAAACACGATAAAGATCTCTCTAAAAAATTTTTGAACAATGACAAGTCCATTTACTTGAATTTTGGTCAATGTGGTCTTTCATACTCGTAAACTAAACTGAGGAAAATTCTCAAAAAATTCATAAATCATTCTTTTTTGATGCTCTACAAGATAGAAAAAAAAAAACACGATAAAGATCTCTCTAAAAAATTTTTGAACAATGACAAGTCCATTTACTTGAATTTTGGTCAATGTGGTCTTTCATACTCGTAAACTAAACTGAGGAAAATTCTCAAAAAATTCATAAATCATTCTTTTTTGATGCTCTACAAGATAGAAAAAAAAAAACACGATAAAGATCTCTCTAAAAAATTTTTGAACAATGACAAGTCCATTTACTTGAATTTTGGTCAATGTGGTCTTTCATACTCGTAAACTAAACTGAGGAAAATTCTCAAAAAATTCATAAATCATTCTTTTTTGATGCTCTACAAGATAGAAAAAAAAAAACACGATAAAGATCTTTTTTTCAAAAAACGCTATTTCTGAAAAAATAGCCTAACTTTGGCCAACTGGACGCGGCCGTTTTTAATTTTACGACTTCAGGTAGTTTCTATTGGTGTAGAAATTGTCAGAGCATATTGTGAAAGTATTCAAATGATGTTTCTATCCCGTTTCAAAATATAAAAAAAAAAAAAAAATCCAAAGTCAAAGCCTATAGAATTTTTCTACCAAAGACAAGTCTATTTGTATGAATTTGAGGTGTTTGCACTAACTCAAATTCTCGATCTAGAGTTTAAAAAATTTCTAAAAAATTAGAGAATGTTTCTTTTTTGATGCTCTACAAGATAGAAAAAAAAAAACACGATAAAGATCTCTCTAAAAAATTTTTGAACAATGACAAGTCCATTTACTTGAATTTTGGTCAATGTGGTCTTTCATACTCGTAAACTAAACTGAGGAAAATTCTCAAAAAATTCATAAATCATTCTTTTTTGATGCTCTACAAGATAGAAAAAAAAAAACACGATAAAGATCTTTTTTTCAAAAAACGCTATTTCTGAAAAAATAGCCTAACTTTGGGCAACTGGACGCGGCCGTTTTTGATTTTACGACTTCAGGTAGTTTCTATTGGTGTAGAAATTGTCAGAGCATATTGTGAAAGTATTCAAATGATGTTTCTATCCCGTTTCAAAATATAGAAAAAAAAAAAAAAATCCAAAGTCAAAGCCTATAGAATTTTTCTACCAAAGACAAGTCTATTTGTATGAATTTGAGGTGTTTGCACTAACTCAAATTCTCGATCTAGAGTTTAAAAAATTTCTAAAAAATTAGAGAATGTTTCTTTTTTGATGCTCTACAAGATAGAAAAAAAAAAACACGATAAAGATCTCTCTAAAAAATTTTTGAACAATGACAAGTCCATTTACTTGAATTTTGGTCAATGTGGTCTTTCATACTCGTAAACTAAACTGAGGAAAATTCTCAAAAAATTCATAAATCATTCTTTTTTGATGCTCTACAAGATAGAAAAAAAAAAACACGATAAAGATCTCTCTAAAAAATTTTTGAACAATGACAAGTCCATTTACTTGAATTTTGGTCAATGTGGTCTTTCATACTCGTAAACTAAACTGAGGAAAATTCTCAAAAAATTCATAAATCATTCTTTTTTGATGCTCTACAAGATAGAAAAAAAAAAACACGATAAAGATCTTTTTTTCAAAAAACGCTATTTCTGAAAAAATAGCCTAACTTTGGGCAACTGGACGCGGCCGTTTTTGAATTTTACGACTTCAGGTAGTTTCTATTGGTGTAGAAATTGTCAGAGCATATTGTGAAAGTATTCAAATGATGTTTCTATCCCGTTTCAAAATATAGAAAAAAAAAAAAAAATCCAAAGTCAAAGCCTATAGAATTTTTCTACCAAAGACAAGTCTATTTGTATGAATTTGAGGTGTTTGCACTAACTCAAATTCTCGATCTAGAGTTTAAAAAATTTCTAAAAAATTAGAGAATGTTTCTTTTTTGATGCTCTACAAGATAGAAAAAAAAAAACACGATAAAGATCTCTCTAAAAAATTTTTGAACAATGACAAGTCCATTTACTTGAATTTTGGTCAATGTGGTCTTTCATACTCGTAAACTAAACTGAGGAAAATTCTCAAAAAATTCATAAATCATTCTTTTTTGATGCTCTACAAGATAGAAAAAAAAAAACACGATAAAGATCTTTTTTTCAAAAAACGCTATTTCTGAAAAAATAGCCTAACTTTGGCCAACTGGACGCGGCCGTTTTTAATTTTACGACTTCAGGTAGTTTCTATTGGTGTAGAAATTGTCAGAGCATATTGTGAAAGTATTCAAATGATGTTTCTATCCCATTTCAAAATATAAAAAAAAAAAAAAAATCCAAAGTCAAAGCCTATAGAATTTTTCTACCAAAGACAAGTCTATTTGTATGAATTTGAGGTGTTTGCACTAACTCAAATTCTCGATCTAGAGTTTAAAAAATTTCTAAAAAATTAGAGAATGTTTCTTTTTTGATGCTCTACAAGATAGAAAAAAAAAAACACGATAAAGATCTCTCTAAAAAATTTTTGAACAATGACAAGTCCATTTACTTGAATTTTGGTCAATGTGGTCTTTCATACTCGTAAACTAAACTGAGGAAAATTCTCAAAAAATTCATAAATCATTCTTTTTTGATGCTCTACAAGATAGAAAAAAAAAAACACGATAAAGATCTTTTTTTCAAAAAACGCTATTTCTGAAAAAATAGCCTAACTTTGGGCAACTGGACGCGGCCGTTTTTGATTTTACGACTTCAGGTAGTTTCTATTGGTGTAGAAATTGTCAGAGCATATTGTGAAAGTATTCAAATGATGTTTCTATCCCGTTTCAAAATATAGAAAAAAAAAAAAAAATCCAAAGTCAAAGCCTATAGAATTTTTCTACCAAAGACAAGTCTATTTGTATGAATTTGAGGTGTTTGCACTAACTCAAATTCTCGATCTAGAGTTTAAAAAATTTCTAAAAAATTAGAGAATGTTTCTTTTTTGATGCTCTACAAGATAGAAAAAAAAAAACACGATAAAGATCTCTCTAAAAAATTTTTGAACAATGACAAGTCCATTTACTTGAATTTTGGTCAATGTGGTCTTTCATACTCGTAAACTAAACTGAGGAAAATTCTCAAAAAATTCATAAATCATTCTTTTTTGATGCTCTACAAGATAGAAAAAAAAAAACACGATAAAGATTCCTCTAAAAAATTTTTGAACAATGACAAGTCCATTTACTTGAATTTTGGTCAATGTGGTCTTTCATACTCGTAAACTAAACTGAGGAAAATTCTCAAAAAATTCATAAATCATTCTTTTTTGATGCTCTACAAGATAGAAAAAAAAAAACACGATAAAGATCTCTCTAAAAAATTTTTGAACAATGACAAGTCCATTTACTTGAATTTTGGTCAATGTGGTCTTTCATACTCGTAAACTAAACTGAGGAAAATTCTCAAAAAATTCATAAATCATTCTTTTTTGATGCTCTACAAGATAGAAAAAAAAAAACACGATAAAGATCTCTCTAAAAAATTTTTGAACAATGACAAGTCCATTTACTTGAATTTTGGTCAATGTGGTCTTTCATACTCGTAAACTAAACTGAGGAAAATTCTCAAAAAATTCATAAATCATTCTTTTTTGATGCTCTACAAGATAGAAAAAAAAAAACACGATAAAGATCTTTTTTTCAAAAAACGCTATTTCTGAAAAAATAGCCTAACTTTGGGCAACTGGACGCGGCCGTTTTTGATTTTACGACTTCAGGTAGTTTCTATTGGTGTAGAAATTGTCAGAGCATATTGTGAAAGTATTCAAATGATGTTTCTATCCCGTTTCAAAATATAGAAAAAAAAAAAAAAATCCAAAGTCAAAGCCTATAGAATTTTTCTACCAAAGACAAGTCTATTTGTATGAATTTGAGGTGTTTGCACTAACTCAAATTCTCGATCTAGAGTTTAAAAAATTTCTAAAAAATTAGAGAATGTTTCTTTTTTGATGCTCTACAAGATAGAAAAAAAAAAACACGATAAAGATCTCTCTAAAAAATTTTTGAACAATGACAAGTCCATTTACTTGAATTTTGGTCAATGTGGTCTTTCATACTCGTAAACTAAACTGAGGAAAATTCTCAAAAAATTCATAAATCATTCTTTTTTGATGCTCTACAAGATAGAAAAAAAAAAACACGATAAAGATCTTTTTTTCAAAAAACGCTATTTCTGAAAAAATAGCCTAACTTTGGGCAACTGGACGCGGCCGTTTTTGATTTTACGACTTCAGGTAGTTTCTATTGGTGTAGAAATTGTCAGAGCATATTGTGAAAGTATTCAAATGATGTTTCTATCCCGTTTCAAAATATAGAAAAAAAAAAAAAAATCCAAAGTCAAAGCCTATAGAATTTTTCTACCAAAGACAAGTCTATTTGTATGAATTTGAGGTGTTTGCACTAACTCAAATTCTCGATCTAGAGTTTAAAAAATTTCTAAAAAATTAGAGAATGTTTCTTTTTTGATGCTCTACAAGATAGAAAAAAAAAAACACGATAAAGATCTCTCTAAAAAATTTTTGAACAATGACAAGTCCATTTACTTGAATTTTGGTCAATGTGGTCTTTCATACTCGTAAACTAAACTGAGGAAAATTCTCAAAAAATTCATAAATCATTCTTTTTTGATGCTCTACAAGATAGAAAAAAAAAAACACGATAAAGATTCTCTAAAAAATTTTTGAACAATGACAAGTCCATTTACTTGAATTTTGGTCAATGTGGTCTTTCATACTCGTAAACTAAACTGAGGAAAATTCTCAAAAAATTCATAAATCATTCTTTTTTGATGCTCTACAAGATAGAAAAAAAAAAACACGATAAAGATCTCTCTAAAAAATTTTTGAACAATGACAAGTCCATTTACTTGAATTTTGGTCAATGTGGTCTTTCATACTCGTAAACTAAACTGAGGAAAATTCTCAAAAAATTCATAAATCATTCTTTTTTGATGCTCTACAAGATAGAAAAAAAAAAACACGATAAAGATCTCTCTAAAAAATTTTTGAACAATGACAAGTCCATTTACTTGAATTTTGGTCAATGTGGTCTTTCATACTCGTAAACTAAACTGAGGAAAATTCTCAAAAAATTCATAAATCATTCTTTTTTGATGCTCTACAAGATAGAAAAAAAAAAACACGATAAAGATCTCTCTAAAAAATTTTTGAACAATGACAAGTCCATTTACTTGAATTTTGGTCAATGTGGTCTTTCATACTCGTAAACTAAACTGAGGAAAATTCTCAAAAAATTCATAAATCATTCTTTTTTGATGCTCTACAAGATAGAAAAAAAAAAACACGATAAAGATCTTTTTTTCAAAAAACGCTATTTCTGAAAAAATAGCCTAACTTTGGCCAACTGGACGCGGCCGTTTTTAATTTTACGACTTCAGGTAGTTTCTATTGGTGTAGAAATTGTCAGAGCATATTGTGAAAGTATTTAAATGATGTTTCTATCCCATTTCAAAATATAAAAAAAAAAAAAAAAATCCAAAGTCAAAGCCTATAGAATTTTTCTACCAAAGACAAGTCTATTTGTATGAATTTGAGGTGTTTGCACTAACTCAAATTCTCGATCTAGAGTTTAAAAAATTTCTAAAAAATTAGAGAATGTTTCTTTTTTGATGCTCTACAAGATAGAAAAAAAAAAACACGATAAAGATCTCTCTAAAAAATTTTTGAACAATGACAAGTCCATTTACTTGAATTTTGGTCAATGTGGTCTTTCATACTCGTAAACTAAACTGAGGAAAATTCTCAAAAAATTCATAAATCATTCTTTTTTGATGCTCTACAAGATAGAAAAAAAAAAACACGATAAAGATCTTTTTTTCAAAAAACGCTATTTCTGAAAAAATAGCCTAACTTTGGGCAACTGGACGCGGCCGTTTTTGATTTTACGACTTCAGGTAGTTTCTATTGGTGTAGAAATTGTCAGAGCATATTGTGAAAGTATTCAAATGATGTTTCTATCCCGTTTCAAAATATAGAAAAAAAAAAAAAAATCCAAAGTCAAAGCCTATAGAATTTTTCTACCAAAGACAAGTCTATTTGTATGAATTTGAGGTGTTTGCACTAACTCAAATTCTCGATCTAGAGTTTAAAAAATTTCTAAAAAATTAGAGAATGTTTCTTTTTTGATGCTCTACGAGATAGAAAAAAAAAAACACGATAAAGATCTCTCTAAAAAATTTTTGAACAATGACAAGTCCATTTACTTGAATTTTGGTCAATGTGGTCTTTCATACTCGTAAACTAAACTGAGGAAAATTCTCAAAAAATTCATAAATCATTCTTTTTTGATGCTCTACAAGATAGAAAAAAAAAAACACGATAAAGATCTCTCTAAAAAATTTTTGAACAATGACAAGTCCATTTACTTGAATTTTGGTCAATGTGGTCTTTCATACTCGTAAACTAAACTGAGGAAAATTCTCAAAAAATTCATAAATCATTCTTTTTTGATGCTCTACAAGATAGAAAAAAAAAAACACGATAAAGATCTTTTTTTCAAAAAACGCTATTTCTGAAAAAATAGCCTAACTTTGGGCAACTGGACGCGGCCGTTTTTGATTTTACGACTTCAGGTAGTTTCTATTGGTGTAGAAATTGTCAGAGCATATTGTGAAAGTATTCAAATGATGTTTCTATCCCGTTTCAAAATATAGAAAAAAAAAAAAAAATCCAAAGTCAAAGCCTATAGAATTTTTCTACCAAAGACAAGTCTATTTGTATGAATTTGAGGTGTTTGCACTAACTCAAATTCTCGATCTAGAGTTTAAAAAATTTCTAAAAAATTAGAGAATGTTTCTTTTTTGATGCTCTACAAGATAGAAAAAAAAAAACACGATAAAGATCTCTCTAAAAAATTTTTGAACAATGACAAGTCCATTTACTTGAATTTTGGTCAATGTGGTCTTTC
Source organism: Lysiphlebus fabarum (assembly GCA_011426435.1). Taxonomy (NCBI): domain Eukaryota; kingdom Metazoa; phylum Arthropoda; class Insecta; order Hymenoptera; family Braconidae; genus Lysiphlebus; species Lysiphlebus fabarum. The sequence goes on from WSYQ01001043.1 coordinate 898,112, forward strand.
ATACTCGTAAACTAAACTGAGGAAAATTCTCAAAAAATTCATAAATCATTCTTTTTTGATGCTCTACAAGATAGAAAAAAAAAAACACGATAAAGATTCTCTCTAAAAAATTTTTGAACAATGACAAGTCCATTTACTTGAATTTTGGTCAATGTGGTCTTTCATACTCGTAAACTAAACTGAGGAAAATTCTCAAAAAATTCATAAATCATTCTTTTTTGATGCTCTACAAGATAGAAAAAAAAAACACGATAAAGATCTCTCTAAAAAATTTTTGAACAATGACAAGTCCATTTACTTGAATTTTGGTCAATGTGGTCTTTCATACTCGTAAACTAAACTGAGGAAAATTCTCAAAAAATTCATAAATCATTCTTTTTTGATGCTCTACAAGATAGAAAAAAAAAAACACGATAAAGATCTTTTTTTCAAAAAACGCTATTTCTGAAAAAATAGCCTAACTTTGGGCAACTGGACGCGGCCGTTTTTGATTTTACGACTTCAGGTAGTTTCTATTGGTGTAGAAATTGTCAGAGCATATTGTGAAAGTATTCAAATGATGTTTCTATCCCGTTTCAAAATATAGAAAAAAAAAAAAAAATCCAAAGTCAAAGCCTATAGAATTTTTCTACCAAAGACAAGTCTATTTGTATGAATTTGAGGTGTTTGCACTAACTCAAATTCTCGATCTAGAGTTTAAAAAATTTCTAAAAAATTAGAGAATGTTTCTTTTTTGATGCTCTACGAGATAGAAAAAAAAAAACACGATAAAGATCTCTCTAAAAAATTTTTGAACAATGACAAGTCCATTTACTTGAATTTTGGTCAATGTGGTCTTTCATACTCGTAAACTAAACTGAGGAAAATTCTCAAAAAATTCATAAATCATTCTTTTTTGATGCTCTACAAGATAGAAAAAAAAAAACACGATAAAGATCTCTCTAAAAAATTTTTGAACAATGACAAGTCCATTTACTTGAATTTTGGTCAATGTGGTCTTTCATACTCGTAAACTAAACTGAGGAAAATTCTCAAAAAATTCATAAATCATTCTTTTTTGATGCTCTACAAGATAGAAAAAAAAAAACACGATAAAGATCTTTTTTTCAAAAAACGCTATTTCTGAAAAAATAGCCTAACTTTGGCCAACTGGACGCGGCCGTTTTTAATTTTACGACTTCAGGTAGTTTCTATTGGTGTAGAAATTGTCAGAGCATATTGTGAAAGTATTCAAATGATGTTTCTATCCCATTTCAAAATATAAAAAAAAAAAAAAAATCCAAAGTCAAAGCCTATAGAATTTTTCTACCAAAGACAAGTCTATTTGTATGAATTTGAGGTGTTTGCACTAACTCAAATTCTCGATCTAGAGTTTAAAAAATTTCTAAAAAATTAGAGAATGTTTCTTTTTTGATGCTCTACGAGATAGAAAAAAAAAAACACGATAAAGATCTCTCTAAAAAATTTTTGAACAATGACAAGTCCATTTACTTGAATTTTGGTCAATGTGGTCTTTCATACTCGTAAACTAAACTGAGGAAAATTCTCAAAAAATTCATAAATCATTATTTTTTGATGCTCTACAAGATAGAAAAAAAAAAACACGATAAAGATCTCTCTAAAAAATTTTTGAACAATGACAAGTCCATTTACTTGAATTTTGGTCAATGTGGTCTTTCATACTCGTAAACTAAACTGAGGAAAATTCTCAAAAAATTCATAAATCATTCTTTTTTGATGCTCTACAAGATAGAAAAAAAAAAACACGATAAAGATTCCTCTAAAAAATTTTTGAACAATGACAAGTCCATTTACTTGAATTTTGGTCAATGTGGTCTTTCATACTCGTAAACTAAACTGAGGAAAATTCTCAAAAAATTCATAAATCATTCTTTTTTGATGCTCTACAAGATAGAAAAAAAAAAACACGATAAAGATCTCTCTAAAAAATTTTTGAACAATGACAAGTCCATTTACTTGAATTTTGGTCAATGTGGTCTTTCATACTCGTAAACTAAACTGAGGAAAATTCTCAAAAAATTCATAAATCATTCTTTTTTGATGCTCTACAAGATAGAAAAAAAAAAACACGATAAAGATCTTTTTTTCAAAAAACGCTATTTCTGAAAAAATAGCCTAACTTTGGGCAACTGGACGCGGCCGTTTTTGATTTTACGACTTCAGGTAGTTTCTATTGGTGTAGAAATTGTCAGAGCATATTGTGAAAGTATTCAAATGATGTTTCTATCCCGTTTCAAAATATAGAAAAAAAAAAAAATCTAAAGTCAAAGCCTCTAGAATTTCTATACCAATGACAAGTCAATTTATATGGATTTAAAAGATTTTCACTGTCTCAAAGTCATAAAATAATCGTCGGAAAATTTCTAAAAAATCACAGAATGTTTGTTTTTTAATGCTCTACAAAATAGTGAGAAGAAATTTTAAAAAATAATTTTTTATAATTTTTTAAATTAATTACAAGTTAGATTATATGAATTTTGAGGATTTTTACTTCCTCAAACTCAAGAACTAAACGTGAGAAAATTTCTAAAAATTCATAGAATGTTTGTTTTTTAATGCTCTACAAGATAGTGAAAAAAAATTTCGAAGAATAATTTTTTTTCAAAAAACGCTATTTCTGAAAAAATAGCCTAACTTTGGCCAACTGGACGCGGCCGTTTTTAATTTTACGACTTCAGGTAGTTTCTATTGGTGTAGAAATAGTGTAGAGCATATTGTGAAAGTATTCAAATGATGTTTCTATCCCGTTTCAAAATATAAAAAAAAAAAAAAAATCCAAAGTCAAAGCCTATAGAATTTTTCTACCAAAGACAAGTCTATTTGTATGAATTTGAGGTGTTTGCACTAACTCAAATTCTCGATCTAGAGTTTAAAAAATTTCTAAAAAATTAGAGAATGTTTCTTTTTTGATGCTCTATGAGATAGAAAAAAAAAAACACGATAAAGATCTCTCTAAAAAATTTTTGAACAATGACAAGTCCATTTACTTGAATTTTGGTCAATGTGGTCTTTCATACTCGTAAACTAAACTGAGGAAAATTCTCAAAAAATTCATAAATCATTATTTTTTGATGCTCTACAAGATAGAAAAAAAAAAACACGATAAAGATCTCTCTAAAAAATTTTTGAACAATGACAAGTCCATTTACTTGAATTTTGGTCAATGTGGTCTTTCATACTCGTAAACTAAACTGAGGAAAATTCTCAAAAAATTCATAAATCATTCTTTTTTGATGCTCTACAAGATAGAAAAAAAAAAACACGATAAAGATCTCTCTAAAAAATTTTTGAACAATGACAAGTCCATTTACTTGAATTTTGGTCAATGTGGTCTTTCATACTCGTAAACTAAACTGAGGAAAATTCTCAAAAAATTCATAAATCATTCTTTTTTGATGCTCTACAAGATAGAAAAAAAAAACACGATAAAGATCTCTCTAAAAAATTTTTGAACAATGACAAGTCCATTTACTTGAATTTTGGTCAATGTGGTCTTTCATACTCGTAAACTAAACTGAGGAAAATTCTCAAAAAATTCATAAATCATTCTTTTTTGATGCTCTACAAGATAGAAAAAAAAAAACACGATAAAGATCTCTCTAAAAAATTTTTGAACAATGACAAGTCCATTTACTTGAATTTTGGTCAATGTGGTCTTTCATACTCGTAAACTAAACTGAGGAAAATTCTCAAAAAATTCATAAATCATTCTTTTTTGATGCTCTACAAGATAGAAAAAAAAAAACACGATAAAGATCTTTTTTTCAAAAAACGCTATTTCTGAAAAAATAGCCTAACTTTGGGCAACTGGACGCGGCCGTTTTTGATTTTACGACTTCAGGTAGTTTCTATTGGTGTAGAAATTGTCAGAGCATATTGTGAAAGTATTCAAATGATGTTTCTATCCCGTTTCAAAATATAGAAAAAAAAAAAAAAATCCAAAGTCAAAGCCTATAGAATTTTTCTACCAAAGACAAGTCTATTTGTATGAATTTGAGGTGTTTGCACTAACTCAAATTCTCGATCTAGAGTTTAAAAAATTTCTAAAAAATTAGAGAATGTTTCTTTTTTGATGCTCTACGAGATAGAAAAAAAAAAACACGATAAAGATCTCTCTAAAAAATTTTTGAACAATGACAAGTCCATTTACTTGAATTTTGGTCAATGTGGTCTTTCATACTCGTAAACTAAACTGAGGAAAATTCTCAAAAAATTCATAAATCATTCTTTTTTGATGCTCTACAAGATAGAAAAAAAAAAACACGATAAAGATCTCTCTAAAAAATTTTTGAACAATGACAAGTCCATTTACTTGAATTTTGGTCAATGTGGTCTTTCATACTCGTAAACTAAACTGAGGAAAATTCTCAAAAAATTCATAAATCATTCTTTTTTGATGCTCTACAAGATAGAAAAAAAAAAACACGATAAAGATCTCTCTAAAAAATTTTTGAACAATGACAAGTCCATTTACTTGAATTTTGGTCAATGTGGTCTTTCATACTCGTAAACTAAACTGAGGAAAATTCTCAAAAAATTCATAAATCATTCTTTTTTGATGCTCTACAAGATAGAAAAAAAAAAACACGATAAAGATCTCTCTAAAAAATTTTTGAACAATGACAAGTCCATTTACTTGAATTTTGGTCAATGTGGTCTTTCATACTCGTAAACTAAACTGAGGAAAATTTTAAAAAAATTCATAAATCATTCTTTTTTGATGCTCTACAAGATAGAAAAAAAAAAACACGATAAAGATCTTTTTTTCAAAAAACGCTATTTCTGAAAAAATAGCCTAACTTTGGCCAACTGGACGCGGCCGTTTTTAATTTTACGACTTGAGGTAGTTTCTATTGGTGTAGAAATAGTTAGAGCATATTGTAAAAGTATTTAAATGATGTTTCTATCCCGTTTTAAAATATAAAAAAAAAAAAAAATCTAAAGTCAAAGCCTCTAGAATTTCTATACCAATGACAAGTCAATTTATATGGATTTAAAAGATTTTCACTGTCTCAAAGTCATAAAATAATCGTCGGAAAATTTCTAAAAAATCACAGAATGTTTGTTTTTTAATGCTCTACAAAATAGTGAGAAGAAATTTTAAAAAATAATTTTTTATAATTTTTTAAATTAATTACAAGTTAGATTATATGAATTTTGAGGATTTTTACTTCCTCAAACTCAAGAACTAAACGTGAGAAAATTTCTAAAAATTCATAGAATGTTTGTTTTTTAATGCTCTACAAGATAGTGAAAAAAAATTTCGAAGAATAATTTTTTTTCAAAAAACGCTATTTCTGAAAAAATAGCCTAACTTTGGCCAACTGGACGCGGCCGTTTTTAATTTTACGACTTCAGGTAGTTTCTATTGGTGTAGAAATAGTTAGAGCATATTGTGAAAGTATTCAAATGATGTTTCTATCCCGTTTCAAAATATAAAAAAAAAAAAAAAATCCAAAGTCAAAGCCTATAGAATTTTTCTACCAAAGACAAGTCTATTTGTATGAATTTGAGGTGTTTGCACTAACTCAAATTCTCGATCTAGAGTTTAAAAAATTTCTAAAAAATTAGAGAATGTTTCTTTTTTGATGCTCTATGAGATAGAAAAAAAAAAACACGATAAAGATCTCTCTAAAAAATTTTTGAACAATGACAAGTCCATTTACTTGAATTTTGGTCAATGTGGTCTTTCATACTCGTAAACTAAACTGAGGAAAATTCTCAAAAAATTCATAAATCATTCTTTTTTGATGCTCTACAAGATAGAAAAAAAAAAACACGATAAAGATCTCTCTAAAAAATTTTTGAACAATGACAAGTCCATTTACTTGAATTTTGGTCAATGTGGTCTTTCATACTCGTAAACTAAACTGAGGAAAATTCTCAAAAAATTCATAAATCATTCTTTTTTGATGCTCTACAAGATAGAAAAAAAAAAACACGATAAAGATCTCTCTAAAAAATTTTTGAACAATGACAAGTCCATTTACTTGAATTTTGGTCAATGTGGTCTTTCATACTCGTAAACTAAACTGAGGAAAATTCTCAAAAAATTCATAAATCATTCTTTTTTGATGCTCTACAAGATAGAAAAAAAAAAACACGATAAAGATCTCTCTAAAAAATTTTTGAACAATGACAAGTCCATTTACTTGAATTTTGGTCAATGTGGTCTTTCATACTCGTAAACTAAACTGAGGAAAATTCTCAAAAAATTCATAAATCATTCTTTTTTGATGCTCTACAAGATAGAAAAAAAAAAACACGATAAAGATCTCTCTAAAAAATTTTTGAACAATGACAAGTCCATTTACTTGAATTTTGGTCAATGTGGTCTTTCATACTCGTAAACTAAACTGAGGAAAATTCTCAAAAAATTCATAAATCATTCTTTTTTGATGCTCTACAAGATAGAAAAAAAAAAACACGATAAAGATCTTTTTTTCAAAAAACGCTATTTCTGAAAAAATAGCCTAACTTTGGCCAACTGGACGCGGCCGTTTTTAATTTTACGACTTCAGGTAGTTTCTATTGGTGTAGAAATTGTCAGAGCATATTGTGAAAGTATTCAAATGATGTTTCTATCCCGTTTCAAAATATAGAAAAAAAAAAAAAAATCCAAAGTCAAAGCCTATAGAATTTTTCTACCAAAGACAAGTCTATTTGTATGAATTTGAGGTGTTTGCACTAACTCAAATTCTCGATCTAGAGTTTAAAAAATTTCTAAAAAATTAGAGAATGTTTCTTTTTTGATGCTCTACGAGATAGAAAAAAAAAAACACGATAAAGATCTCTCTAAAAAATTTTTGAACAATGACAAGTCCATTTACTTGAATTTTGGTCAATGTGGTCTTTCATACTCGTAAACTAAACTGAGGAAAATTCTCAAAAAATTCATAAATCATTCTTTTTTGATGCTCTACAAGATAGAAAAAAAAAAACACGATAAAGATCTCTCTAAAAAATTTTTGAACAATGACAAGTCCATTTACTTGAATTTTGGTCAATGTGGTCTTTCATACTCGTAAACTAAACTGAGGAAAATTCTCAAAAAATTCATAAATCATTCTTTTTTGATGCTCTACAAGATAGAAAAAAAAAAACACGATAAAGATCTCTCTAAAAAATTTTTGAACAATGACAAGTCCATTTACTTGAATTTTGGTCAATGTGGTCTTTCATACTCGTAAACTAAACTGAGGAAAATTCTCAAAAAATTCATAAATCATTCTTTTTTGATGCTCTACAAGATAGAAAAAAAAAAACACGATAAAGATCTCTCTAAAAAATTTTTGAACAATGACAAGTCCATTTACTTGAATTTTGGTCAATGTGGTCTTTCATACTCGTAAACTAAACTGAGGAAAATTTTAAAAAAATTCATAAATCATTCTTTTTTGATGCTCTACAAGATAGAAAAAAAAAAACACGATAAAGATCTTTTTTTCAAAAAACGCTATTTCTGAAAAAATAGCCTAACTTTGGCCAACTGGACGCGGCCGTTTTTAATTTTACGACTTGAGGTAGTTTCTATTGGTGTAGAAATAGTTAGAGCATATTGTAAAAGTATTTAAATGATGTTTCTATCCCGTTTTAAAATATAAAAAAAAAAAAAAATCTAAAGTCAAAGCCTCTAGAATTTCTATACCAATGACAAGTCAATTTATATGGATTTAAAAGATTTTCACTGTCTCAAAGTCATAAAATAATCGTCGGAAAATTTCTAAAAAATCACAGAATGTTTGTTTTTTAATGCTCTACAAAATAGTGAGAAGAAATTTTAAAAAATAATTTTTTATAATTTTTTAAATTAATTACAAGTTAGATTATATGAATTTTGAGGATTTTTACTTCCTCAAACTCAAGAACTAAACGTGAGAAAATTTCTAAAAATTCATAGAATGTTTGTTTTTTAATGCTCTACAAGATAGTGAAAAAAAATTTCGAAGAATAATTTTTTTTCAAAAAACGCTATTTCTGAAAAAATAGCCTAACTTTGGCCAACTGGACGCGGCCGTTTTTAATTTTACGACTTCAGGTAGTTTCTATTGGTGTAGAAATAGTTAGAGCATATTGTGAAAGTATTCAAATGATGTTTCTATCCCGTTTCAAAATATAAAAAAAAAAAAAAAATCCAAAGTCAAAGCCTATAGAATTTTTCTACCAAAGACAAGTCTATTTGTATGAATTTGAGGTGTTTGCACTAACTCAAATTCTCGATCTAGAGTTTAAAAAATTTCTAAAAAATTAGAGAATGTTTCTTTTTTGATGCTCTATGAGATAGAAAAAAAAAAACACGATAAAGATCTCTCTAAAAAATTTTTGAACAATGACAAGTCCATTTACTTGAATTTTGGTCAATGTGGTCTTTCATACTCGTAAACTAAACTGAGGAAAATTCTCAAAAAATTCATAAATCATTCTTTTTTGATGCTCTACAAGATAGAAAAAAAAAAACACGATAAAGATCTCTCTAAAAAATTTTTGAACAATGACAAGTCCATTTACTTGAATTTTGGTCAATGTGGTCTTTCATACTCGTAAACTAAACTGAGGAAAATTCTCAAAAAATTCATAAATCATTCTTTTTTGATGCTCTACAAGATAGAAAAAAAAAAACACGATAAAGATCTCTCTAAAAAATTTTTGAACAATGACAAGTCCATTTACTTGAATTTTGGTCAATGTGGTCTTTCATACTCGTAAACTAAACTGAGGAAAATTCTCAAAAAATTCATAAATCATTCTTTTTTGATGCTCTACAAGATAGAAAAAAAAAAACACGATAAAGATCTCTCTAAAAAATTTTTGAACAATGACAAGTCCATTTACTTGAATTTTGGTCAATGTGGTCTTTCATACTCGTAAACTAAACTGAGGAAAATTCTCAAAAAATTCATAAATCATTCTTTTTTGATGCTCTACAAGATAGAAAAAAAAAAACACGATAAAGATCTCTCTAAAAAATTTTTGAACAATGACAAGTCCATTTACTTGAATTTTGGTCAATGTGGTCTTTCATACTCGTAAACTAAACTGAGGAAAATTCTCAAAAAATTCATAAATCATTCTTTTTTGATGCTCTACAAGATAGAAAAAAAAAAACACGATAAAGATCTTTTTTTCAAAAAACGCTATTTCTGAAAAAATAGCCTAACTTTGGGCAACTGGACGCGGCCGTTTTTGATTTTACGACTTCAGGTAGTTTCTATTGGTGTAGAAATTGTCAGAGCATATTGTGAAAGTATTCAAATGATGTTTCTATCCCGTTTCAAAATATAGAAAAAAAAAAAAAAATCCAAAGTCAAAGCCTATAGAATTTTTCTACCAAAGACAAGTCTATTTGTATGAATTTGAGGTGTTTGCACTAACTCAAATTCTCGATCTAGAGTTTAAAAAATTTCTAAAAAATTAGAGAATGTTTCTTTTTTGATGCTCTATGAGATAGAAAAAAAAAAACACGATAAAGATCTCTCTAAAAAATTTTTGAACAATGACAAGTCCATTTACTTGAATTTTGGTCAATGTGGTCTTTCATACTCGTAAACTAAACTGAGGAAAATTCTCAAAAAATTCATAAATCATTCTTTTTTGATGCTCTACAAGATAGAAAAAAAAAAACACGATAAAGATCTCTCTAAAAAATTTTTGAACAATGACAAGTCCATTTACTTGAATTTTGGTCAATGTGGTCTTTCATACTCGTAAACTAAACTGAGGAAAATTCTCAAAAAATTCATAAATCATTCTTTTTTGATGCTCTACAAGATAGAAAAAAAAAAACACGATAAAGATCTCTCTAAAAAATTTTTGAACAATGACAAGTCCATTTACTTGAATTTTGGTCAATGTGGTCTTTCATACTCGTAAACTAAACTGAGGAAAATTCTCAAAAAATTCATAAATCATTCTTTTTTGATGCTCTACAAGATAGAAAAAAAAAAACACGATAAAGATCTCTCTAAAAAATTTTTGAACAATGACAAGTCCATTTACTTGAATTTTGGTCAATGTGGTCTTTCATACTCGTAAACTAAACTGAGGAAAATTCTCAAAAAATTCATAAATCATTCTTTTTTGATGCTCTACAAGATAGAAAAAAAAAAACACGATAAAGATCTCTCTAAAAAATTTTTGAACAATGACAAGTCCATTTACTTGAATTTTGGTCAATGTGGTCTTTCATACTCGTAAACTAAACTGAGGAAAATTCTCAAAAAATTCATAAATCATTCTTTTTTGATGCTCTACAAGATAGAAAAAAAAAAACACGATAAAGATCTTTTTTTCAAAAAACGCTATTTCTGAAAAAATAGCCTAACTTTGGGCAACTGGACGCGGCCGTTTTTGATTTTACGACTTCAGGTAGTTTCTATTGGTGTAGAAATTGTCAGAGCATATTGTGAAAGTATTCAAATGATGTTTCTATCCCGTTTCAAAATATAGAAAAAAAAAAAAAAATCCAAAGTCAAAGCCTATAGAATTTTTCTACCAAAGACAAGTCTATTTGTATGAATTTGAGGTGTTTGCACTAACTCAAATTCTCGATCTAGAGTTTAAAAAATTTCTAAAAAATTAGAGAATGTTTCTTTTTTGATGCTCTACGAGATAGAAAAAAAAAAACACGATAAAGATCTCTCTAAAAAATTTTTGAACAATGACAAGTCCATTTACTTGAATTTTGGTCAATGTGGTCTTTCATACTCGTAAACTAAACTGAGGAAAATTCTCAAAAAATTCATAAATCATTCTTTTTTGATGCTCTACAAGATAGAAAAAAAAAAACACGATAAAGATCTCTCTAAAAAATTTTTGAACAATGACAAGTCCATTTACTTGAATTTTGGTCAATGTGGTCTTTCATACTCGTAAACTAAACTGAGGAAAATTCTCAAAAAATTCATAAATCATTCTTTTTTGATGCTCTACAAGATAGAAAAAAAAAAACACGATAAAGATCTCTCTAAAAAATTTTTGAACAATGACAAGTCCATTTACTTGAATTTTGGTCAATGTGGTCTTTCATACTCGTAAACTAAACTGAGGAAAATTTTAAAAAAATTCATAAATCATTCTTTTTTGATGCTCTACAAGATAGAAAAAAAAAAACACGATAAAGATCTTTTTTTCAAAAAACGCTATTTCTGAAAAAATAGCCTAACTTTGGCCAACTGGACGCGGCCGTTTTTAATTTTACGACTTGAGGTAGTTTCTATTGGTGTAGAAATAGTTAGAGCATATTGTAAAAGTATTTAAATGATGTTTCTATCCCGTTTTAAAATATAAAAAAAAAAAAAAATCTAAAGTCAAAGCCTCTAGAATTTCTATACCAATGACAAGTCAATTTATATGGATTTAAAAGATTTTCACTGTCTCAAAGTCATAAAATAATCGTCGGAAAATTTCTAAAAAATCACAGAATGTTTGTTTTTTAATGCTCTACAAAATAGTGAGAAGAAATTTTAAAAAATAATTTTTTATAATTTTTTAAATTAATTACAAGTTAGATTATATGAATTTTGAGGATTTTTACTTCCTCAAACTCAAGAACTAAACGTGAGAAAATTTCTAAAAATTCATAGAATGTTTGTTTTTTAATGCTCTACAAGATAGTGAAAAAAAATTTCGAAGAATAATTTTTTTTCAAAAAACGCTATTTCTGAAAAAATAGCCTAACTTTGGCCAACTGGACGCGGCCGTTTTTAATTTTACGACTTCAGGTAGTTTCTATTGGTGTAGAAATAGTTAGAGCATATTGTGAAAGTATTCAAATGATGTTTCTATCCCGTTTCAAAATATAAAAAAAAAAAAAAAAATCCAAAGTCAAAGCCTATAGAATTTTTCTACCAAAGACAAGTCTATTTGTATGAATTTGAGGTGTTTGCACTAACTCAAATTCTCGATCTAGAGTTTAAAAAATTTCTAAAAAATTAGAGAATGTTTCTTTTTTGATGCTCTACGAGATAGAAAAAAAAAAACACGATAAAGATCTCTCTAAAAAATTTTTGAACAATGACAAGTCCATTTACTTGAATTTTGGTCAATGTGGTCTTTCATACTCGTAAACTAAACTGAGGAAAATTCTCAAAAAATTCATAAATCATTCTTTTTTGATGCTCTACAAGATAGAAAAAAAAAAACACGATAAAGATCTCTCTAAAAAATTTTTGAACAATGACAAGTCCATTTACTTGAATTTTGGTCAATGTGGTCTTTCATACTCGTAAACTAAACTGAGGAAAATTCTCAAAAAATTCATAAATCATTCTTTTTTGATGCTCTACAAGATAGAAAAAAAAAAACACGATAAAGATCTCTCTAAAAAATTTTTGAACAATGACAAGTCCATTTACTTGAATTTTGGTCAATGTGGTCTTTCATACTCGTAAACTAAACTGAGGAAAATTCTCAAAAAATTCATAAATCATTCTTTTTTGATGCTCTACAAGATAGAAAAAAAAAAACACGATAAAGATCTCTCTAAAAAATTTTTGAACAATGACAAGTCCATTTACTTGAATTTTGGTCAATGTGGTCTTTCATACTCGTAAACTAAACTGAGGAAAATTCTCAAAAAATTCATAAATCATTCTTTTTTGATGCTCTACAAGATAGAAAAAAAAAAACACGATAAAGATCTCTCTAAAAAATTTTTGAACAATGACAAGTCCATTTACTTGAATTTTGGTCAATGTGGTCTTTCATACTCGTAAACTAAACTGAGGAAAATTCTCAAAAAATTCATAAATCATTCTTTTTTGATGCTCTACAAGATAGAAAAAAAAAAACACGATAAAGATCTCTCTAAAAAATTTTTGAACAATGACAAGTCCATTTACTTGAATTTTGGTCAATGTGGTCTTTCATACTCGTAAACTAAACTGAGGAAAATTCTCAAAAAATTCATAAATCATTCTTTTTTGATGCTCTACAAGATAGAAAAAAAAAAACACGATAAAGATTCCTCTAAAAAATTTTTGAACAATGACAAGTCCATTTACTTGAATTTTGGTCAATGTGGTCTTTCATACTCGTAAACTAAACTGAGGAAAATTCTCAAAAAATTCATAAATCATTCTTTTTTGATGCTCTACAAGATAGAAAAAAAAAAACACGATAAAGATCTCTCTAAAAAATTTTTGAACAATGACAAGTCCATTTACTTGAATTTTGGTCAATGTGGTCTTTCATACTCGTAAACTAAACTGAGGAAAATTCTCAAAAAATTCATAAATCATTCTTTTTTGATGCTCTACAAGATAGAAAAAAAAAAACACGATAAAGATCTCTCTAAAAAATTTTTGAACAATGACAAGTCCATTTACTTGAATTTTGGTCAATGTGGTCTTTCATACTCGTAAACTAAACTGAGGAAAATTCTCAAAAAATTCATAAATCATTCTTTTTTGATGCTCTACAAGATAGAAAAAAAAAAACACGATAAAGATCTTTTTTTCAAAAAACGCTATTTCTGAAAAAATAGCCTAACTTTGGCCAACTGGACGCGGCCGTTTTTAATTTTACGACTTGAGGTAGTTTCTATTGGTGTAGAAATAGTTAGAGCATATTGTAAAAGTATTTAAATGATGTTTCTATCCCGTTTTAAAATATAAAAAAAAAAAAAATCTAAAGTCAAAGCCTCTAGAATTTCTATACCAATGACAAGTCAATTTATATGGATTTAAAAGATTTTCACTGTCTCAAAGTCATAAAATAATCGTCGGAAAATTTCTAAAAAATCACAGAATGTTTGTTTTTTAATGCTCTACAAAATAGTGAGAAGAAATTTTAAAAAATAATTTTTTATAATTTTTTAAATTAATTACAAGTTAGATTATATGAATTTTGAGGATTTTTACTTCCTCAAACTCAAGAACTAAACGTGAGAAAATTTCTAAAAATTCATAGAATGTTTGTTTTTTAATGCTCTACAAGATAGTGAAAAAAAATTTCGAAGAATAATTTTTTTTCAAAAAACGCTATTTCTGAAAAAATAGCCTAACTTTGGCCAACTGGACGCGGCCGTTTTTAATTTTACGACTTCAGGTAGTTTCTATTGGTGTA